>JAPQRQ010000006.1:1998032-2012138 GCA_037367365.1 Apogon talboti
AACAAACCGAACCAAAAACAATACCCCTTGCCTCCCCTTCAGGGGGCGGGGTAACAACAACAACAACAACAACAACAGGAACAACAAGACAAATATTTAAGTTGTTGCTAGATTTGGATTGTATTAAAACATACAGACGGGCACCTTACAGCTGCTGATTTCATAGAAACTGATCAAAGTTATTCTCTAGGGTTCAATTCCCATCTTGCAGGTCCAGTCTAGTGTTAGAGCTTAAACCGGTTTGATTTATTCAAACCATCTGAACAGACATTCATTACTCAGAATGAGTCAAAAACATGTTCTGCATCAGCATCCTGTAATAACTGATGCAGACGTTGTTACAGTTTATTATATTTTTATAAACAGACTAATGGCGCCTGTGTAATTTGCTCCTGAGCTGAAGGCGTTAAGATGAACATCACATGTGCGTAGAGGGAGGGAAGATGCTCATGTTGTACATCTGTTTGTTTACTAGAGAGTCAGTGAGTTTTTTTTGGGTGATGACGAGAGGAGACTTGGCAACTTTAAACTGCACTAATATTAGAATGTGTTGGGACTTGATGCAAGAAGAAGTGAAGCTAAAAACGTCAACAAAGCAACATGTCAATACTGCAAAACATTATGGTGCGGCTCTCACCTTCCATGTCTGGACTGGTCTCCAGACTTTACTAAAGCTTCGTCTCTCTGTGTTTATTGATGTCTGTCAATAAAGGTTACAGCGCTACCTTGTGGACTGGGGTTGTTACACTCTCACCCAGTCTCATTTCTCCACTCAGCAGGCACTCGTAATGGAAGGTGTGACACCTAGTGGTAAAATTCTTGTTAGAAAGTTTTTACACTAGCCCGAGTAATGTTTACACTTTTTTCCTCCAGTAATTATTTTAGTGCCTAGTTTTATATGGACTTGAGTCACTATTATAAATACTTTTATTAATATCAGCTCTGCCCACCTCAGAATACAGCCATGTTTTAGTTAAACAGTGGGAAACAACTCAATAATTCATCTGTAACTTTACTATTGCACCTTTATTGTTTATTTATTGTCTCCTCAACCCGCCGCTGCTTACAGTTATATTCTGTTTTTTCTACTATGTTCATTGTTGCACTGTGGGGCCTTACAGTTTTTGCAGTTTCATTCATTCTATATGTGCTGTACATATGGCAAAACTGACAATAAAGCTCACTTTTACTTTGATAAGATAAATATTTGAGTAGTTCTGGAGTTCCTTAGAAACTGGACACTGCAGGAAACCCCCTGATAAAAAATTCAAGCTTGAAATAATAAGTGGAATTCAGAAGCATTTCGTCAGAAGAAAGCATGTAAATGTTAAAAATCAGCCCCAAATTATCAGGGTTGTTTTTATTAATAAAAGTACAACCCTAGGCTTAATTCTTCATTTTCTGCTTTTTCAGTGTTCATCTGTAAAGAAGCGTGGATGATGATGTTTAAAGTTTAAACAACACTGGCCTTATGAGCGGGATACACTGGAGCTCAGAGTGCAGCTTGTAAAGCAGACCCTCCAAATGAGCTCCAGTGAACATCCAGAATGAGTAATCATTACCTTGTGGATCTGCTTTTTTGAAAGCGTTTCCAGCATCTATGAAGTTAGTCGCCGCGTCGTGTTTGCTCTGCATCTGCAGGTGAAGGCGAGCAGCTTGGGAGAACGCGTTTCCTGCAGCTGGTAAGACAAAACATTAAAAGACTTTACAACCTTAAAACATCGTAAAAGGACATTTTGCTTCTTATTTTAACCTGTGAGAGAAAAACCTCTTACCACACCAGTTTTTGGCCATTTTATACATGTTGGCAGCCCTCACATACATGTCACACGCCTCCTCCATCTTGGAGCCACCACTGTGGAAGAAAAGATGTGACTGATTAAACAAGGAGGCCTTTGTTAGTACTTCATCCAAATGAGTTTGCGAAAAATTTCCAGAAATCTGCATCGTTCTAGTTTAATCTGACCAAAATAAAACTATGAAAAATAATGAAATAAACAATGAAAATAAAATCCAACTGCGTCTTTTTCGACGCATTAGGACAAACCATACAAGTCATTGTGAAATCTTTAGTCTTGTCACATGTCAATTACTGTCCAGCAATTTGGTCTAGCAAAGTATATGTTATTTCCTACCTAAGACAGTGAACAGAAAAACATTGGGTTGTAAAACAAACAAGATATTTGAGGAACATCTAAAACATTTTATAGACCAAAACCTACTTCTTCAATTAAAATAGAAAATACTTCGCAGGTTAATCAACAATCAAATTCACCAAAGGAGGAATAGTTGTTATATTGATAGTAAATAATGGGGGGTCAGATAAAGAAGGAGTAAAGTAAGAATGAATATAGTCTAGACTCTGTATTCAAATTGTTTTGCAACACTGCATCAGTGGAACATTTTGTGACCACTAAGAGATACTGAAAAAATACTACAGGGTTTTCAGACTTATCTGCTGATTGGAATCTAACTTTTTGCAAGTGTGTGAAGACTTGGGTTAATATCTGAAAGTTCTTCTGCAAAAAAGCCTATGTTGTTATGTTAAAAAAACAACAACAACAACAATGAAATTAGAATAGTTTTGGACATAACTGATCATTACACATCCATTAAAATTGGACAATAATGCAAAAAGCTTAAAAAACTACAACAACAATATTTTCCAAAGTGACCTGTGGACCATTCTCAATCATTCATTCATTCATTCATTCATTCAGGGAAAACTTATTTTAGCTTGCTTTGATGTTCTCTACATTGATTTTACTCTGTCTTTTTTGGGGATTAGATTGAGTCCATATCACCCAGCTAATCACAAGCTGTGTACAAGTCCACAAGCTTGTTGTTTCCAATGACCATACATGATTATTTTTTATAATGAGCATACGTGTTTATTTCTCAATCCCTTTCTTCAGATAGAAGAAAATGCAGAAATTATGTGCACAAAAACACATGAAAATAACCAGAAGTGAATACCTTCTACTGGTAAAAGATAATATTTAGTGTGCCCTCTGTTCCCATGACAAAAAGTAGCTCAAACAAGAAAGCGTTTGACATGTGTTGAGTGAAACCTAATGTAAATGTAATATAAATCTCTTATTGGCTGCACAAAAGACGTCAAGTGCATACACAGCTCACACTAATACCAGACACTTTAATGTGATGAAGTGGCTCTGAAATATAAGTTTTTAATGCTATTTGCATATTTCCTGGCTGAAAACGTTACAACAAACTTGATGGTGGCCCAAGACTTTTGTAAAGTACCATACAGACCTATACCTTTGAGTTGGTTCACCGTGCTTTCAGACACAAAGGCATCATGACTTTGTGTAAAACTCTTGTTCATCACAAGAAAAACCCCATTTAAGTGATTAACGTGGGTGTTGCTCAGCCATGTGTGTGGATTAAGGCTTATTCTGCTAAATTCAGTGCAGTTTACACATCCTTTGCACTCAAGATCGCAACATGACTTTCACTAAATTGTCCAACCGTTTGTTACGTTGAGCACAAAATGTGATGTGCACAAAAACGGGTGATCTTCCGTCATCTGGTAGTATTTTTCCAGTAGATGGCGCTATAACCTATACACTTAACGCGGTCATTAATCAAGCATTAATACATACATTAATATGGATTTCTCTCGATTCCACACGTAACCTTGGCTGAGAAATTTCCTAAACCTACTGAATGAAGTCACCATCAAACAAAAACACAGTGCAGCAACAGACACTATATACATGAGGTGCGTTCACTGCCGCAGACGGCTATGTTTTATTTATTCTTAGAAAATATACAGAACAGACCCAGAAGAAATGACATTACCCTGCTGTTTCAGCCCTGAATGTAACAACTGAACCTTACATTAAAGCTAACTTTAGTAGAGTTGTTAATAAATTGTTTTGGCCTTTTAGAAGCTAGTGTTTAGTGGACAGTTAGCCACCTTCCGCGTAGTTGGCCCAAAAGTAGCTAAAAAGAAGCTAAGATAAACACTCACCCAAATAACGCTCCGAAAAACGACTGCGATGACTTCATTTTCTTTTCGGCCTCAGCCATTAAAGCCGTCGCTTCCTTTTCTTTCCCGCTGTTGTCCATTTTCGTGTCACTGGTGCAATTCAGAAGAAAAAAATGAGCAAGGCTAAAGTCAACAAACCTGCTAACTGTGGCTAGCAGCAGCAGTGGTTTGCCGTGTCACATCAGCAGCCGCAAAGTAACCATAACCTGCGTCATGTGACATAGGAGCCACGGCGGAAACACTGCCGCTGCGTTCATTGCTCCTCGTAAATTATACTACTCATTGTTCAAAGATCCACTGCTGCTGTGCTAAAGACAACAATCCATAAAACAAAATACGATACGTCTTTCGCTGCATTCCTATCTCTCTCTCTCTATATATATTGGATTTAGAATAAAATTAGAAATTATTTTGAGATCACTTGTCCTTCAGCGGCTATCTGACACATTGTTAGTGTATATAGGGAAATTAATTCAATTAATCACTTAACGTTGACACATCAAGCAACATTCTAATCACTCCTGACTAGAGGTGGGCGATATATATCGCCTACGACAGTATCGTAAATGTTACTTTGACGGTGTGCAATTTTACATTATCGAATATTCACACTGTCTCGCAAAAAAAACAACTGGATGGTGCATGGTTGTAAAGGAGAGGTGCATGAAAGTCCTCATTCGCCAAATGCATGCCTCAGAAGCCAATCAGCGGACAGGATTCAGTCTCGTGGTGACTGGTTCCGATGTTAACTCTTTCCCCGTCATTGACAAGATTTTCTCTCAACCCGTCTTTTCACTGTTATACTACAGTTGGCGCTGTTGTGGATCATGTGAATTACTTTCTTTAGTCCAAAAACAATCAAAGAAGCAGCTTTTCCGGAAAAAAGGACCAGTTATAAAGTTTTCCAACTCGAATCACCGGTATCCCATAGCAACGTAAACAAAATCATTCACCATTCGTGGGATAATAACGGCTCCGCACGCAGTTGTAAAAGCCTTAAAGATGATTACGAACACAGACTCCGACAATTCAAGGTATGATGAACCTTCAGAAGAACTTTTTAGAGATGGAGAAATAGGAGATGAGGGAGACGGCCACGGGAAAACAAACACACACGGGTCGGACACGGAGATGAGGGAGACAGCGAGGGATGTGTGGAGACGGAGGAGCATTCAGCACAGGTGGAAATGTTGTAACCTGCCACAGGGCTTCACTTGGTGTTTTTGGGAATAATAATAAGTAAATAACCTGTACTTGTGAACAGTTGGCCTGCATTTCTTTCTGCAGAGTGCTAGACAAATTCGTATGCCAGTGTGTGCTGTAGTGACAATCAAATATTTGATTTAAAACATTTAATTAGGTTTACATTTTGATGTCATCTTAATTTAATGATATTTGTTTACAATTTTTTATTTATTTTTGTACAAAAGCTTACCTAAGATACTATTTTTTTAAAACATTGAGATTTTTTCTTTTAACCAATAAAACAAGTTACAAACACACAAGGCACATGGAGAGTAATAGAGAGTATGTAAAAAAAAATACAAAAAACACACACAAGAAAGAAACAAGTAATAATAATATTACATAAAAAACCCGATCAAATAAATAAGCATATATATCAATTTATGTTGTCCATAGAAACAACTAATAATAATATTACATTAAAAAAACAAAAAAAAAGGATCAAATAAATAAGAATTCGCTTGTGTATATCAATTTATGTCGTCCATCCAGCCATCAACAGGTATATTATTATTTCCAAGAAAATTGTAGAAAATGGTCCATATTTCCCAAAACTTGTCAAGTCTATTCTTTGTTGCGTAACTTACCTTTCCAGAACAAGATAAAAAGTCATTCCCCTCACCCATTATGAAGCAGTACTGGGGGTGTCAGATTTCCATGCTAACTAAGATACTATTGAGCAAACCTGATTTGGCATATTCTCCTGTGATTTATGTACAGCCTGGACATCACCTGAAGATGGTCATTGTTAAATATGGCCATAGAATATTGTTGGGCAGTGTTTTGCAGAAGGCCATAATATATGTTTTTGTGTATGTTGTGGAGGAGATGTATAAAGCACTTTAAAACTTAACAAGAGCTGTTGTTCTGGAACGCTCACATTTTAAAGGATATTGTCAGATATCCTCATCTGAAAATTAAAAAAAAAAAAAAAATCGAATTTTTTTTTTTTTTTTTGCCCATATCGCCTACCCCTACTCCTGACCTACAATTCCAATGATGCAGGCATTTAATAATCACTGTCTGAATTTTACAGCCACTACATAGCATTTGTGCCTCATCAACAACATAAAAAACACCTTTTCTGATAGTCATGAAGGCAACTCATCATAAATTGATGGGGTAAAGATGCAGAAGTTCAAGCCTATTTCCGGTCAATTGTTCATTTAACAGCACTGTAATAACAGAACGTATTAAAATATTCTGTTCTGTTAAAATGTTGTTCCATGTAATGTTATATAGAGGTCAGCTGATGCAATAGTTGAATGAGCTGTCCTCTCATGTTTATTAAATTTGGTTCATATTAAATTTTGGTAAATGCTCTATTGTTATGTGTTGTTGATGTCTATATCTATGTAGCAATTGGCTATAGTGTAGATAAAAAAATAGGCAAGCTAGTGAAACAAACGGAACAGAAAATTATACTATGTATGTACAACTGCAGCATGCTCTGTATTTATGCAAACATGAATCCATTTCACTAAGTTGTCTCGGATCAAATTACAGTTAAAATGGAAAATAATTACATTACAAAACTGCATGTAAACACATTTGTGGTACAAAATGAAAGGAAGGAGCGCACTCAGTCTTTTACCACCAACCTCATGATCTTGCTAATCTGTTGATAAAAATTATGATATTTCACAGTGAAATCTTATTAGAGAAAGTTGACACTGCTGTTTTGTGTTGCACCCAATAAAAAACAGTGGTATTTGGCTTTATCTGGGTACTTTTTTCAAGGTCTTGCATCATTTTTATTGCAGTTGTGTTATTGCCTCATGTTGTCACCACTAGAGATTGGTTGATAGTGACATTTTAAAGGCCAATATAATAACAATAGTTTGGTTTGTTTCTCCACATGACGACTGACACTGAAAATGTATCACACACATAAGAAATTGAATGAAACCTTATATCATCGATGAGCCACTTCAGGCACCAACTCCTGCTGATATCCATGGCTTGTAAAATATACTATTGGCACTGATCATCTTTATTGACAACCATCGTGAGAAAAAATGCCCCAAATTTTTATATTTCAAGTTTAAATATCTTGGAATTAAAGAGAAATAAGACTTCTTAAACAACAAAAGTCTCTATATAGTTTATACCTTTACCTTTAAATAACTGCTGAATTGCTTTTAAATGGTTCTCCAACATTTAAGGTGACCAAGTCAATAATGGGACACTTTTATCAAGGAACCCAAACAAGTACACACGATATCATTGACCAAAACACAAGTTATTTGTCAGATCTATTTCATATACTTGACACTTTCTCATCCTGCTACTGACAATAAAATTAACAAGAAAGCTTAGTAATAATGAACATAGTTTGTTAATTTGGATTTATAATTGGAGCAAGTGAAAAATGAACAAAATAATAAACACAATGGACAAAATAATAATAAACAAACCTAAAAACAAAGTAGGTACTAATTCAAACAAAATGAGCAATATATAATGAACAAACAAATAAAAACATAAATAAATGTAACAATACAAACAACATAAGTGCTCAATCCACAACATAATCAACATAATGGACAAAATATTAAAAATGATAAACTTAACCAAACACTGCAACCCCAAAATAAAAACACTAAAACCAAATAAGCAACAAAATAATAAAATCTGTCGAAATAATTAACCAATTGAAAAAAGAGCAAAAAATAAAACAAAATAATAAAATGCACAAAATTTGCAAAATGAAGAAAAATATTCAATTAAATAATGGAAAAAACAAGTCTCCTGATCTGAATTTTTGGGTGTATCAGTGGCTCGTGTCTCAATTATAATCAGTGTGTTCAGACTACTTGAACTCATGTATTCCATTAAAAATCTAAATGTGGGGCACTGCTTCAGTATGTGGGACTACGTGGAGACGATTAATTATAAAAACATTGTGCAGTTCCTCATAAAGCGGGTTAAAACCGGAGTCTTTCTAAAACAAATAGCTCCAGATTTAAACATTAGAGGGAAACTCTATTCACACAAGGAAAACTAAATTCACATCCAAACCTTCAGGAAAGTACAGTGCGATAAGGCGGACCGGCGGAGCGCAGATTTCAATCAGGCAGAGCGGAAGTCTCCTGTTTCCTGCCCGTAGTTGGGTCCTGTACAGCAGCCCGTGCGAGGCTGTCCTGGAGACCCCGCGCTGCCTGCACCTCTATCGTCTCGGGTGAGTTTGTTACAATGTAGCAATTTCTGTATAAATCCGAATAACTGTAACAAAGCTGCAATATCCGCGAACTGCAGAGGAGCCGCAAACTGCACAGCTACCGACATCCAAACGTCACGCTGCTGCACGGCCCGGCAAACATAGGCATTTTCCACCGAATTCCCAAGCATACCCCCCTCATCCAAGAGTATTCCAACATTAACTCATATTTTGCTTGCAAGGAGAGATAGATAGCTCGCTACGCAATTGCGTTTATATATCTACGCAAACAATACTGTGCTGTCTTGGCTGAACTGAGGCGCCGATGTACAATATGAGCGTTAAAATTGTGTCCCTCGGTGGTTTGTTTTGAATGTCAAAGGCTGAAGCTAGCTGGACGTCTGAATATTGTTGATAGCTGGTTGGCAAAGCAGGCTAGTTAGCTAGGCTAACGAAATTCAATCCAGATGCATCAAAATGCTTCAAATACATGATAAACGGATTGTTGAAACCACAGGATTTATTCATTTTGAGACCTTAGTCGTTCATTAAGTTGTTAAATACTGAGGGTTGTTACAAACGTGCGTAATATGCATGCAAATCTCTTTGAAAACACAAGCTAGCATTTAGCAAGCCGCTTGCAGTGTCTCCATTCATATCCTGCGCACCTACTCCACTCTGACCGAGTAATGGCTACGATCCGCTGCGTTTTAGAGCGGCAACCGGCCGTACGTTTCCTTCATATCATCAGTTATAGGTTTGCGAGTAAATTTTGGTGATTTGTTTTTGTGTTACTGGAAGCGTAGCCTTACGTAGTAGTTGTGATTTGTGATACAACCGCGACAACCCGCACTCGGAATATTTGGAGGCTGCGTGAAAACCGCGCGTTTTCAGTTTGTTGTCTATTACCATCCACTGCTTTTCGGGGTAAAGCAAAACTCATCTGCTGCTTGATCCCCAGATGAGTCCGTAACAGCTGAGGGTGTCCTTCTTAGCGGTTGAATTTATTAAACATGGTATGTTAAATCTGTTTCTGAAGATAAGGTTATGTGTTACTATGCACGTATTTGGTAGTTTTTGTTGTTGAAGACTTGAAGTTCCTTAGTCCTAACTGCTAAGGTACAACATCCTTTTAAAATGGCATCTGTGCTTGCTTTTCTCTCACCAGACCCAAATACATTTGTATTTTTCACAGTAAATCAGGCCTACACAATGTTTTTAAGCATGAGTCAAATCATGAATGTGGTAAAATTATGATTTAAACATGAAACTTGTACTCGCCAAGACAAGTACTGTGCTCATAACATGATCCTTGAGCAAAGAAAATTAGAAAATAAATTAAATATTTTTAGTACAATCCTTGGTATGAAGCCAACTATGTACCCTGCACAACCAAAGAGCAATTTAGAATCTAGATTGCTTTTGATCAATAATCAAAGTCTAAAACGACAGGTTATTGGGGAGTAGTTATCCATAAAATGTACAAAGTTTATTGTAATCACTGCATTGCTGAGATCAATTATAAAGTCAATGTATAAAACTATATTTTAATGATATTCACGACGATATTCTGTGTAGTACTAAAGAATGCTTGTAGAGGCAACTAATTCCTGACTAACTCCACAGATAAGTTAGTATTAAAATGCCATTTGGCTTTTAGGCATTTAAATATGGCTGCAATTAGAGATAATTTTCATTATTACCAAATCAAATTATGGTTTTTAGAATTCAATTAAGTGTTTTTATTGTAAAATATTTAGAAAAATTTTAAAATACAAATTTCAAATGTTCAAATGTTATGTAAATCAAAGAACCAGTCATCTCAAAGGAAGAGCACAAACTAGAGCTTAATTTTTGGATAAAAAATTGCCAAAAGAGTTAATTGCAATCTATAGCAATAAAGATGGATATGAAATATTGTAGATGCTGTTGGTTTAATACTATAGCACTAATATAACTGTACAGACATTTTCTACTGGAAGAACTACTTTTTTCACTCGTATTAGTGATTGGTGATTAGTGATTAATCGATTGTGTTTTCTGTGTCTTGGGCAGTTGTCATGGATGATGAAGACGGCAGGTGCCTTCTAGATGTAATTTGGTAAGTCACTGCTGATGTAGTAGAATAGCTAGCTGATATAATAAACTTTCCAGTCATTTTCTTTTGTCATGCTTTGTACCATTGTGCGTCATATTGTCTCTTTCTTTTCCTGCAGTGACCCAGAAGCTCTCAATGACTTTCTTCATGGATCTGAGACCCATGTGAGTATGGTAGAACAAAACCGAAAGAAGTCACAACTGTTTGACTTTAAAGTTGTGCAAAATGGGTTTTTTAATTGCTGTATTGCAGGCTACATTATGCATTTCTAGTGGGGTTTCAGCTACTTACAGATTACACTTTGATGCACCTTGCAACTCACATCCCTCACTGCTTTATGTGACTTTTTTGGTCCCTTCTCTGCTTAATGGTTGTCTTTGCTTTTGACTACCCTCCCTTTTCGTGAGACTTTCCAATCTTAAAATGAAAAATGCTAACACTGACAGTTCCGACTCTGTGATAATCCCATTAATTTGACCCTCTATCCCTTATCTTTCACTGCCTCTAACAATCTTGGTTCTCTGGACTGTGTTTTGTCTTTTCCTTGCCCTCCTCCTTTTTTGATGGTCTGTATGTTTCTCTGTCCTGGTGGCTTTTGCCTGCTGGTTTGGGTGCCTTTGGTTTCTGTCTATCCTATCCTGGGTGGGTGTGTCTGTAGTTGGACACTGACGACCTTTTGGATGGTTCGAGTGACCCCTCCAGCTCGTTCTTCTCTACCACTGGGGTGAGTAAAATCCCCCAATCCTCTTCCTCCTGTTTTCTATCCATCTGTGTAGCATGCATCTCCAAATACCCCCCTTTTCCACTAACACATACACACTCTACAAGCTTTATTTGCCGCAGCGTGACAAATCATTATTGTGGGGTTTGCGCATAGTTTTTGTAATAACTGTTGTCATTACATTTAGTCTAAACTTCACTCATCTTGGTTTTATGTCTGTTCTTTTCTTCTCCTTCAAGGGCCATGTTTCAGAGGTCCAGCCTACAGTCCAACTGTCGGCTAATGAGCCGGCAGGCCTACCCAGAGTCAGTGTTGACCTGGACTTCTTGGAAGACGATGACATCCTGGGAGGATCCCCAGGCGGTGAAGGTGGGAGCAATGGCATTGGGACAAATCATGAGCCTTGTGACATCCTGCAGCAGAGCTTGGCTGAAGCCAACATCACAGAGCAAAGCTTACAAGAGGCAGAGGCTGAGCTTGACCTGGGCTCCTTTGGGATTCCAGGCCTTACGCAGGTGGTACAGACGCTGCCTGATGCCAGTCTCTCTGGGGCTGGGGGCACTGCTGTTGGTGTAGGCATAGGTGTTGGGGGTGCGGGAGCAATATTCCCCGGGTCAGGCCCAAGCACCACTGCTACTCCCCCCAATGCCACAGCTGATATGCTGGGTTCAGTGCTGGCTCAGCAGGGCCTTCAGCTCCAGCCCCAGGTCATGAACAAGGCCATTAGTGTTCAGCCATTTATGCAGCCTGTTGGCCTGGGAAATGTGACACTTCAACCCATTTCAAGTCTCCAAGCTCTTCCCAATGGGAGCCAATCTGGACATTTGGGAATTGGACAGATTCAAGTTGTGGGTCAGCCCACAGTCATGACTATCAATCAATCTGGGCAGCCAATCCTGGCTAAAGCCATGGGTGGTTACCAGCTGCATCAGTCTGGGCCAGAGGTATCGGGCGCTGGCTCTCAGGCAGGGCTTGGAGGCACAGGAGGTGGACTTCTGATCCAAGGCAACAAAGCCACTTTGGGATCTCCAGCTTTAAACGGACCGGCAGTTTGTGTCAGCAGCACCAACAGCAGCAGTGGCGGTACAATGACTGCTCCTGCTGGGCTCGTGGGCTTTGGCAGTACCCCTCTAAGTTCAGGAATTGGACCCCAGACGCAAACTCAAGGCCAAATCATGCAGAACGTTATCATTCAGCGCACACCAACACCCATTCAGCCTAAACCCCCTCAGGGTGGAGCCATCCAACCAAAACTATTCAAACAGCAACAACAGCAGCAGCAGCCACAGCCGGCACCCCAACCTCTGCAAAATGATGCTCACAAGGCTCTAGGGCTGCAGCAACTTCCAGTTTCTGCAGCTCAAAATGTAGCCTTCTTGACTGGAAAGCCTGGCTCTAACGTGGTCCTGAGTACTCAAGCCACAACACAAGCCCCTCAGTTTCAACAGACCCTGTTCAAACAACAAGCACCACAACCATCAGGCAAGCCCCTTAGTGTCCACTTGTTGAACCAATCTGGCAGCATTGTAATTCCCTCTCAGACTGTTCTGCAAGGTCAAAACCACCAGTTTCTCCTGCCACAGATACCGGCAGGTGGGCAGATCCTTACACAGCACCCTGGGGGCCACATCATAACAAGTCAGGGTCCTGGTGGACAGCTCATTGCAAACCAGATTTTAACTACAAATCAGAACATCAACTTGGGCCAAGTGTTGACGTCCCAAGGCCACCCAGGGGCTGCCCACATCCTCTCTGGACCCATTCAGCTCCAGCCTGGTCAGATGGGCGCCCCCACCCTCTTTCAGATGCCTGTCTCCTTGGCTCAGAGTCAAAGCCAGACACAAACCCACACCGTTTCAGGTCATGCCCAGACAGTCATACAGGGCATGCCCATACAGAACTCCCTGACCATGCTGAGTCAGGTGGAGGGGCTGAGCCCCGCAGTCAGCCTTCAGCCAACCCTGCAACCAGGTGGTGTCCCCAGCAGCAGCAGCAGCAGCACCACAAGCAGCAGCAGCACTGGAGCAGCGACCATGGCCCAGGGCCAGCCAGGAGAGTGTGTTACTGTGCTGGGGAGTTCCACAGACCAGGCTTCTCATCCTGCACAGCATCATGTACAGCAGTCCTCTATCCTAGCCATGCAGTCTGCTCCCACTGTGTCCACAGCTACCACAGTACCCTCCTCTTCTCCGTCCATGTCTGTGTCCACCTCTTCCTCTGTGACAGCAGTGGGGCTGGTCCCCCCTCAGGCTCAGCAAAGTCCAGGGAGGTTACTGTTTACCAACCCCGGCTCCAGCATGATCCTGAGCCAAGAGTCTCTCCAGATGTTCCTGCAGCAGGTCAGTGTTTAGATTTTTGCTTGACCACTTATGCACTTTTTTACTGCATTGTATAGGCTCAAGTTGACTCGACTCATTTTGATATCTGGTACCCCTCAGTGTAGTTGGTTTTCATAGCCACATGACATCAAACTGCTGCAGTGTCATCTTCAACATTTCAAAACTTTTGTCTGAAACATCTGCATCTTATTTGACCACAAGTCAGGTTTATAGGCTACAGTAGGAGGCAGTAGCTTGGTTGTTTAGTCCCATTTCACACTGACGATGCTGTGACAGTGACCGCTGTCTTTGTCTGCAGTGTTTTCACCTCAGCTTGCCTGGAATCTCAGTGAAGCAGTTAGCAAAAAAGTACCTGATCCTAACCATAAGAGTAGAGTCGAGTTAAATCCAGCTGGTACCATGCAGTGGAAAATGGGCATCAGATTGTGTACAGTTAACTTTGTTTTTAAAAATGAATAACATGCACGGAGTGATGTTTTGGTCTGATCTGTTTGGTTTATTATCCTACTCCCCCTTCCCTCCAACCCCCTT
>JAPQRQ010000006.1:2012238-2052621 GCA_037367365.1 Apogon talboti
CCTTCCTCCCCCCTCCCATCCTGAAATGGTAAATATACTCCTATCAGGAGCCGCACCACCAAACAGAGAATGAGTCGACCCCCTCTGTGGGCGTACCGGCGTCTGTAATCGTCAGCAGCAACAGCGTCACGGCTCCGGCCCCCGCTGTCCATGACAGCCAATTATCTGAGTCTTGGGTGGGTCAGAGTCTCAGTCCTTCCCCTGGCCCCTCCCACATGACAGCAGTGGTAAACCAGGTAGAAATGCCCCTATATGTTAAGCCCCACCCACTTGTTGCTGCTGCTGCCGTTAGGGTATCTTACCTTTTCCCCATCACTGCTTCGCTCTTCTGTTCTGCATTAATCATTTCTTACATGACTATTCATTCATACTGACAAACCTACATATTTGCTTGCAGCTGTTGTGAGTTACTAACATTGCTGTCTTATATATAGTGATCATAATCATTGTGGTTATCCATATGTAGGGGTGGGAGAAATATCAACACAAGAATATATTCTATTTTATGACATTCACCATATTCCATATCAGACATGTATGAAACTATTTATAGCGCTGTAAATAGTCACTCCTTCCGCAGATTAATGGACATTGCAGTGTCTGTATTTGTTAGAGACACTAAGATCAGACTCAATTTCTGTTTTTAGTGGTGTATTTGCACTGAAATATACCGTATATGATTGTTTTGCAATGTATCGAGTATTACAGAACTCTGAATCATGGTACATCCCAAAGCACCACAGCTGTCTTAAATTTACAGAGGAAATACTGTGACAGAATCATATCGTGAGTTAATCTGTGATTCCCACCCCTATCAATATAGATCTTGTAAGTCATTGTGCTTTTTTTTGTGTTGAGCTGCAGGCCATGCATCTCTATTAATTCTGGGTTTGGAAATAAAGTGCTGCTTCTTCTTTTTCTGGCTAAATTCAGTTGCTTGTGTAATTCACTATGCATTTCATCCATGTATGTTGTAACCAGACATAGAAATCATGCTTCAGAGAAGGCCAACATGGTGCCAGGTGTTATGTGTTGACCTGTTTACTAACTTCCATTCATTCAACTCGCATTTATACTTTCATCCGCTGCATCACTGCCACATCAATCAAATAACTCCTCTCAACTCCTCAGTGTTCATTTAGACACTTACGTGTTTACCCCACCCCAAGTCCCCCACCCGTAACCCCTACTCTGACCAGTGTAACGACCTTCAAGCGCAAAATTAAATTACATGCTCCCCTGATTTCCCCACACCTGAAGTCCACAGATCACCTTCTACTTCACCATCACAGGCCCGCAGATCTTGACCTCTTGCTTTGTCAACTGTTTTTCTTTATGGCACGCCAATTGATCATTGCTGCCTTTTTATGTGTAATCTTCCCTATCAGTGTTGCCAGATGTACGATAATTTCCATATTAGTGTGTTAATGTACAATTATGTGATTGCTTTGTGAGATGCATTAATAATGTAGTCACTCTAGGCTTTTTTAAAAATATATTATTTAATCTCTTGTCACGATTGGGGTAGTAAAATATGGCTCCTCCATCCGTGTTTGAACATTTTATCTCATGTTAAGGCTCTCCAGCCAGTCATGCTTGTTATGACAACTAACTTAAAGCCTGTTTACTAATTGGGTATAACGGGGGTAGTTTTTACAGAAACTTAAAGTCTTGTAGTTTGTTTGCCCATGATATGAACATGTGCAATAAGCACATTGTATGTTTACCATCGATGTAGTATTGATCATTGTTATCGCACATTTGCAGATTTTCCTCAGGTCTCCTCTAGGTCTGTATTTACCCAGTGCAGATCTCTTGGTTATGACCGACGAATGTGTGTGATTTTCTTAACCCTGTGGTAGAATCATGTAACATTTCACATCTGGCAACACTTCCTTGAGCACTAGTGAAAATCAATGGGCTTCCACTGCTTTTACTTGAGCAACTAGTAGATTTTTGAAAAGTCTAACACTTTGCTTTTGTATTGTTTGGTGCTGTTTACCCATGTCTGTGTTGTTTTTTATTGGGGCTGGGCAAGGATTCAATCAGTTTTGCTCAAGTTGAGGGTCTTTGTCGGATGCATAAACTGTCATTATGCTACATATAGGTTTATTTTGTTAGATTGTTTTTTTTGTGCCAGAGTTTAGGGTACACATTTACTCATAACACAGTTCAGCACAAAATACACTTTAACAACACCCACTACACATTTAAATTGACTTAGCACAGCCTAATCAGAACTAACAGGAGAACAGCTGAAGCCAGATGCTGTTGCTGAGCTGTCACATTTTGTACAAATTGCCCACTGCCATCAGTGAAGGTCATCTTGTTTGCTGACCGGTTACTGTTAAGCATATAGGTGGATAGTGATATATTGCCAATAGATTCTTGTTTTTATCTGTACTTATGATGTAGAGGTACAGTCTAGATATGTCGCCCAGCCCTGTTTTGTATCTGCTGTCAAATTGTAGACTGTACTAGAGTCATATTTGTTACAGTCATGCATGCTAAGCGTAATTTATGTGCTCTATGCCCCAAGTTCCTCCTGTGTTAAAATATTTATTGGAATACTTGAATGAGTTAAACTTATGAGTTTGTCACAAATGTTCTTGTTCAGGTTCCCTCCGGCGGACATCAACAGCCCCTGAAGATCCAGGGCATGTCCCCATCACCGGCCTTGACCACTCACGCCACAGCGCCTCCAGTGGCAGTGAGCCCCCAGCCTTCCCAGTCTCCCCTCACTCTGAGCCAGCAGATCCAGTCACCACACCATCAGCAGTCACGCCCCCCCTCTCAGCCCCAGCCACAGTCTCAGACTCCTTCTCGCTCATGCACACCCTCATCTCACCCTCCGCTCTTTATCATCCATAACCAAACAGCCGAGTCTCCTCAGTCGGCTGCTCAAGGACAGACGCAGCCCCAGCAGGCCCACATTCAAGTCCAGCTTCAGCCACAGCCGGCCTCTCATCCCCCGTTTCAGCAAGAAATGCCTCCTATGTCCCAGTCGCCCAAACCTCCCCCGCCTCCACCTCCTGGTGCCCCTGCACAACATCAGTTCACCGCGCTGCCCGTCAGCACCTCCACCGCTGCTGTAGTAAAAACCCAGGTACCAATCGCGGGCCTGACAGCAGAGCAGCAACACCACCTCCAGTTAGTAGGAGCTCAAATTCAGACTCTATCAGGCATCAACCAACCCTCACCTCAGCAGAAACAGCTGCTGGAGAAGCTGCACCAGGTACTGTTCCGGTCCAACACGCATTTTAAACGCTCATTACTCGTCTTTACAATTAGAGCTGTTAGTAATAAACATAATTTTATAGTTTCTGCAGGTTCTGATCTAAAATCAAATCATCTGAATTTAAGGCCTTGAAATGTCCTGAATGTGATTTAATGGATCCTGAAAACAAAGTACTGTTTGATTGGAAAATAATGTTGAAAAAAATGGATTTGAAGGTAGGTTGTGCAAAAATGCTCCAATTTAGCAAACAGTAAAAGTCCTTAACTTGGCTGTAGGAAAACCAACAAGAAACACCTACCATTGCCCAGTGCTGTTCACATTGAGAATGTCAGCAAAGTCAAAGTCTGTCTTAAATCTGATTTTTTAGAACCTGTAGGAACTATATTTTTGTTTTGACATTCACATACTGCCCTTTTCCTCTCTTTTAGGTAATGGTGTGCTGGAGAATTATAAATGTTTTTCAGATCTGTAGCAGCCCTATTGTAGACTGTAATGTGTGTTGCAATTTTCCCATGATGTAAAATGTTAGTCATGATGGAAATTAGTTCGGCATATTGGAAAGAATGGGGGTGGGGTCTAAATGGTAGTACTGTCAATATTTGAGTTTACCCTGCTACATAGCAGGATCCAAAACAAAAAAGGAAACCATAGGCAGTATCATGCCGCAGAAATGTGGCAGTATACTCGTCAATAAACTTTCCCACAACTATAGAAAGTTTGATAAACTGCATTCTGTCCACTGGATTTGGTGTCACATAATTCGTGCAAAAAATCTTTTAGAACATGCCTCAGGAATCGTGACTACCCCCTCTATAATTTGTGGTACATGAATGTGTAACTGAACGGCCCTGGTGTGTTTCCAGGTCCAGCAGAACATCCTGCTGCAGGCCAAAACCTCTGCTCAGCCTCAACCTCAACCTCAGCCTCAAGTCACCAGTCAGTTCAGCTCCCAGCAAGATGTGCCTGTTGACAAAGTGGTGATAACATCATCAGCCAGTGCTGTTACGCCTGCTCAGCTTCCCTCTGTGCTGCAGCCGACATCAGTACTCGTCAAAACTCCCGCTGCAGGTTAGACTCGATGAACTTCTAATAATGCACAAACCTGAGCGCACCTTTGAGTGTTTTCCCTTTGTAACAACGCGTTTGCTTGTGTTTTAGCATCAAGTGACTTACAGGTATTCTCAGGAGCCCAAGGACCAGCTGGAGCAATGGTGAATCAAACTGTCACTCCTGCCAGCCTTACCCAGCCTGCACAGGTACGGAGCAATGTAAAATCCTCTTAATGGTGCATTCTGACTAAATGTGGAGCGATTACATACAGATGCACTGACAGACATGGATTCATGCTGACCAGAGGAAATATGTGTCTAACTATATGTATTGAGAATATTTTTCTGAGAAAAGTTCTGTAAATGCAGTGCTGAAAAAGCTATGTTAGCATTAGGTTTAGCATCTTGATTTCCTGTCACTTTCAAAACTTGAATCTTTCCCTCCACAGGTTCAGCCAAAGCCAGGAGTGATTAGCTCAGTCGGAGGGATGACTCTGGGGAAAGGAGGGATGCAGATACAGGTGTTAGGAGCTAGTCTGACTCAGATGCCTGCTCCACAACCCCCTGCTCCAGTACAAACTCAGGTAAGGTGCTGCATGATATTAAGGTCAGACAAGACTATGCTGCGGCTGCACGACTTTTATTTACCGGCTTTTGTCTGTTTGCTCACATTCACAGACAACAACAATGAAGATGCCTTTTAGTGCAGAGCCCAGCAAAGAAGCCAGGTAAGTGCTAGTTTTAATGATGTTTGCCCATTATCTCATGGTGTGTTTTTTCTTTTCGGTAAATCTCATTTCTGTGTGCACATCTCCCTGCAGGATGCTAGAACAGCTGAGGAAACAGCAGGGTTCAGTGCTTCACCCAAACTACAGTGCTCCTTTCCACTCTTTTGAGGACACACTGCACAGACTGCTGCCTTACCATCTCTACCAGGGAACTGCCAACTCCTCTCAAGACTATCAAAGAGGTGACAGTGCAGCCAGTGTATAATGTTATTTACCATTTTCCCTATTGCACTGTTTTCCTGAATTTCTTGGTTTTGTGCGTAGTGGATGATGAATTTGAGAGGGTCTCCTCCCAGCTGCTGAAAAGGACCCAGGCCATGCTGGATAAATATCGCTACCTGCTCTTTGCAGAGTCAAAGGTAAGTATATAAACCAACATTCTCAGTATAGGCCGTCTAGTTGTCGCTTCTATCCTGAATTGATTTTGACCTGATGGTGTTGGGGATTTGTACCTGAGCAGAGACTGGGCCCCTCGGCAGAGATGGTGATGATTGATCGGATGTTCATCCAGGAGGAGAAGTTAGCGTTGACTCAAGACAGGACTATGGCCAAGGACAGACCAGGTATGCTACCCCTGTCGGCTGGTTTTCAGAAGGTTTAAAATCCTGTGATCTGAAATTTAGGCATTAAAATGTTAAAGATGTTTTCAACAAGTTGATTATGAACTCATTCTTATTTGTTTGAAGTGGCCCTAATCTCAGTCTCACTTTTTGGTGAAAATTGTGTTGTACCAAAAATACAAACCCATTAAACTCATACAGCAACTAAACACAAACTTTTACACCCGGTTAGAATTAACCCTTGCACATCCAGCTGGTCCAGTATTGTAATGTAGTGTGAGCAAACATGGTGTCTTTTCTTGTATAAAAACAACTTCTGGAAGTAATGAGCTAAAAGTGTCCATGTCAACTCGTATTAGATGAAAGTAATGTTGAGTGTAAATTGCTGAGGTGTGGCTGGAGCACATTCAGTGCTTAGTTGAAGCCTGTTTAAAAATAACTCATTTAAACACTGCTGCACCTTGTGCAACAAAACCCTCAAATTAAGAACTCTGGGGATAAAGGCATTAGAGTCTCATGGGAAGTCAGAAAAGCTTTGGTAACAGACAGCAGTATCTGTCGCCACCCAGCATTCAGTAGGAGTGTAATCTGTCTGTCTGAGGTCTGTCTTCAAGAAACCTTTGTTGAATGCATTCAAGCATATTTTTAATTAAAAAAGAACTTTTCAACACTCATAAAACATGAAGTGCAAGGAGTTCCAAGCTGCATAGTGAAATAAATACAGCTAGTAAGACTTTGAGTTGTACTCACATTTGAGCCTTGATTGATTGAGATTGTGTTGCAAATAAAGAAACAGGCAATTGCACCAGAGCCAGAGGAATGCACATTTAGATTAATTTATCAGATTGGAAAAAAAATGCTTGATACAAGATCAAGTAATCTGCCACATGAATAATCAGACTCTTCTACATCACATGGGACCATATTAAATCCAGCTCCAACACAACAGATTCAACACTAACAACTGGGTTTGAAACCTGCAGGAGTCCTGTCTGTGCCTATAAATAGTTGTCGTCTGTTTGGATCAAAAGCTGGTGTGTGCTAATGATAAAATTGTTTGTTTCATTGCAGAGGAGTTTATGGCAAATGTGCGCATGATGGAGAGTGCAGCTTCATCCCAACAGAAGTCTTCTTCCTCTGAGACCACATCAGGGAGCGTGTCTTTGGCTCCTGGTGCTCCTGCTCCTCCACCTGCAGCTCCTGCCCTAGCCCCTCTTCCAAACAATGCCCCAAACCCTCCTCCTCCCGCCTCTGCACCTGCCCCTGCCCTGACTCCTGCCCCTGCTCCACCTCCTGCTCCAGCTCCAGCTCCAGCTCCTACCCCCGCCCCTGCTCCGGCTCCAGCCGCAACTCCCGCAACTCCCGCACCTCCTGCCCCCCCCTCCGTATCCCCCTTCCCTCCCACCAAACTGGTTATAAAGCAGGGTGGAGGTGGAGCCTCTGTGTCCTGGTCCAGCAGCTGCGCCCCGCCTCCAGCCACGTCAAGCAAGTCAACAACAGAACCAACAAGCCTGAGCTCTTCGTTCAGTCGTGCTCCGGCAACATCATCTTCATCCTCCTTCTTCTCTTCATCCTCCAACTCGCAAGGGGCCGATGACGACGACGCTCTCCCGCAAAGAACCAGCAAACCACCGATTAAGACCTACGAGGCTCGCAGGAGAATTGGCTTGAAGCTGAAGATTAAGCAGGACCAGACGGGGTTCAGTAAGGTGGTTCACAACACTGCCTTAGATCCGGTGCACACACCTCAACCTCAGCAGAGCAGCCAGTCCATTTCCCAGCCTCAGAATCAGCCCGAAGCTGCTGTACTGCACCCCAAATCCCACCCTTTATCAACTCCAACTACTACTGTCATCAGAACTCAGTCCCCTGTATGCACTACTTCTTCCTCCTCATCTGTCACCATAGCAACCACTCAGTCCAACCTGCCACTGAGAGGTAATGTCCCCCCAAATGCAGCGCCATCTTCCTCTACCTCTTCTTCTCACACTTGGTCGTCGTCCACCTCCTCCTCCACCCAAATGAACGGGACTTTGGATCACCACGACATAGGTGGGGTCAAACTCAATCCTGCCTCCACTGCCACTCCTTCACAAACCACCTGTCGCCTTCCCCTTCGGAAAACCTACCGGGAAAACATCAGCCCCCGTGTTAGACCCGGAGTCCCCGGAGGTGGGGGGGAAGAGGGTTTGTCTTACCCCAGGCCCACGCCGTCACCTCCCAGTCACGCAGCCTCATCTCCTCCTTTGGAGCGGACAGTGATAGCTAGCGTGAAGGTGGAGAAAAGAGGCAGGGAGCACACGGAGTCTGGCCATGACACAGGCCGTTTAGGCAGTGCAATGCAGGGGCTGGACCACGTGGATGAGGTGTTTAACCGTGGGATCAAAACCACGCAACACCATCATCTGCCTCAGCTCCTGGACCGGGACGGGGCAAAGGAGAGACAGGAGGAGCACACAGACCAAGAGACAGATGTAAGTAAGTACAAGAGGATGAAAAACAGACAAAGGCCAGGCGGGACATTCCGAATGGACCAGCATGCCCCTGGGCCTCCCTCTCCTGAGTCGTCTTTTACGCGAGACTCTTTGCTTCCTGCCAAACGCTGCAAGTCCGACTCCCCCGACATGGATAACGCCAGCTTCTCCAGTGGCAGCCCACCCGACGACTCTCTAAACGAGCACCTGCAGTGCGCCATCGACAGCATCCTCAACCTGCAACAGGAGCCGTCCGCCCGCCACATCAAAGGCGGCGGCGGCAGACCCCATCAACACCAAAGCCACCGCGCAGGGGGCTCGGCCACCTCATCCCACAGACCCACAATCCCGCCCTCCTCCTCTTCCTCCACGTCCTCGTCCTCCTCCTTGGCCCAGCACCCTCAGGTCGGCGGCCGTGGCCACAACGGCAGCCTGGTGCCCCAGACTCAAAGCAGATAACAGCCCCTCATCCCCGACCAGACTGACACTGGGGAATCAAGAGCCGGTCCACACCTAGAGGTCATTTACTCCAGGCTGAACCAGCTGGTGAAATTGTGAACAGGAAATGCCCTCGCTCTTGGTTTGGTTTTTATGCACATAGTAAAAACTCAGCAAATCAAAATGTAGAGCAAGAAGGTAAAGAGAGGAAGAAGGTCTGGTGTTCTGAATTAGTGCAGATTTCTGTAAGAGAGGTTTTGTCCAGCTGTCTGCTGCTATAATTCATGTGTTTTCGTGCTTCTCTACTTCAGGCGATTATAGCTGAACTATTGACCTACATTAAGATTCAACAGACTAAAGAGTGGATGCAGCAGGAGCATCAGTCAAACCTGTTCCCTCTTGAAACAGTACTTTTGGTCAGGTATAAATAGAGTAATCCCAAGTGCAAACCAAGACAACTACACTAAGACTCTATAGAACAAGTGTGCACAAACATCCAGAGTTTACCTGGTAGTTGGATCCAGTCATGTTTCCACCATTAACAGACTGCTCTAAAGTCCTTGTGGATCTTTTTAAAATTGTTTCATTGTGGTTCTTTTAGTCCTGACGTGAATGAAAAACCTGACCAAACAAATCCCACAAATGAGGAAACCAACTTTGGCTAAAATGGGTGAAAAAACAGACTAAAAGGAGAGAGGTTTCAGAACATGCAAACTTTTGTTACTAGTAGCAGCTAACTGGAAAATGTCTCACAGAAATCTGCATGTCCTTCCTGAATTTACATTCTTTCTCCCATTGAGGAAACATTCTCACATGGTTTGATGCATTTGGCTTTGCTTCAGTTTTTAAATCAAGTGAAGAGAAATCAAACCAAAGAGAAAATGCTCCAGGTTTACAAATTCATCACCTGATTAGAGCCTGAGTAAACAGTCTGGAGGTGTGAAAGTGCCCTGAGAGACAGATTTGGGTGTGCAGGAAAGGAGAGGGGGCACTGTGAAAACAGTATCACTGTACTACTCTGCCAAGATGTGTTTGTCCCTTTGAATTGTCCAGACATTTCTGTGTCACTGATGGCCTGAGGTAGACCTGTGACAGTGTGCTGGGAGCTAAACTGTCTGTGGATGTAGACTTGAACACAGCCTGGCGTTTTCTATGTTCTCACAGCCGAGCTTGGGTTAACACGATGAAATTGTCTGAGGTTGTTGTTGTTCCCTATTTCTTTTTCCCCCCTTTTCACTTTTGATCTTTCTCCTTTCTAAGTCAGTATTCATACATTCCCTTCACGTAGCCCAAGCGCCAGTTCACTGGTTTATCTCCTCGTTTAAACTGTATCCCAAAGAGCATCAGGCAGCTCATTAAACAGCTCGGAAGTCGACAGCCCCCCATCTGCGCAGACAACCGGGAGGTAGAAAATAATACGACCACGCTCATACTGTGATCGTCACCTGGTGGACCACGGCCCACAACCGGCCCACAGCATATCAGTAAATTCAGGAATCATGAGAGAAAAAATCCTGTGTTCAGCATGATGTCAGATATTGAAACATCCCTGAAAATATTAATAATGGAATTAATTTTCTCACGAATCATGTATATACAGTACCTCAGATATGTGCATTTGACCTGGAGATGTTTCAAACCCATCTGTCAGATTACAGTCGAGTTTTATTTCACCAGTCTGGACTCAGTTAAGGGTGATTAATATTTCTGCAGTTATACAGATTTTAATTATTACTCCTCAGTTTCCGAGCATTTTCCACTACAGGCTAAGTTGGCAGTATGGCCAGAAATCTTCTATAATTATGAATAATATCAGCCACCGTGAACTTAATTATCAGAATAAATGTCAAATCATTTACTCTCTCAAGTTTAAAGGCTGACTTTTGGTCTTGAGTCAAAGTTAAAGAGACCAGATGATTTTTTGTGGTTTTATACCCTTCCACAAATGTAGAGCGAGAACATTCAAAGCAGTTTGTAAAGATAAAGCCATTAAAATGAAAATATGCAGAAGTGAAATCAAGTAAAACAACAAAACACTGAAACATTTTAAGTTCTAGCAGAGAGCTTAAACAAAATGAAACCTGAAGACAGTGCAATGTAAAATTATATTGCAGTAATTATCACTCATTGTATCTTTGTAGTATCATGGACTCCCCATGTTTTGAAGGAAATCCCTAACGATATGATAATGAGGATAATAGATTTGTATTGGGTGAATGTAGATCATCCTTTTTGGAAGGCGTCATAATACACCGACTAAATTACATTTTCTAGATGTAAACAGCATCACATTTAATAACCCTGAATACATTGGGAAAACAGCCTTTTAAAAGCTGCTCATAACAAAAACATGAGCTTCAATTTGCATTTTCCCTCCATTATATATAACACCCACTTTTGCTTCAGAGGAGTCACACTGAACCGTCTGAGGTGTTGTGGGTACGCTATGAGGAACTTTTCTGCTTATAGTGTCTGATCATTTTACAGGTTCTTGTTTTTAGACCCCACACATTAATGCATATCAGTACCTGCCCCCCCTGCTGCAGACAACACCAGGTTTCAGTCAGCAGGGGGCAGGCCAGATCGAACTTGGTTCTCTGTTTCATCGGTTCGTTCGGTTCATAATCCTTCATGCCACTGTATCCCTGCCCTGTTCCTCCTCCCCCTCCTCCTTATGTGTTTTTTTTTTCTTGTTAAAGCCTGGTGGACAATTCAAACACAAACACAGCACAAGCATTGAAATGGAAAAAAGGAACAATAATAATGTACAAAAAGACAGTAAGAGAATTTGAAGTATAGTATTACAGATTAATTTTGTATTGTATTTATTGTGTATAATGACACTTTTTAAAAAGAAATGTACATTTAGTAAAACTGTAAATTAAACATTGCTTCTTTTATGAAAAAAAAGTAGATTCTGTATTGTTTTGTTCGGCAAAATGTGTAATCTTGTGGCTAAATTCCTCTGGATGACTAACTGGTGCTGTATGAGAGTCAGGAGGGGATGGTGATAATGGTGGTGATGATGATGATGATGATGGCTGTGGTGGGGTGTGTTCTGTGTTCGACAGCCAGCAGGTGGTGCATGAAAGTGGAAAAGTAGAGCTGGCTTGTGTTTGTTTCATGGCCAGAGGGTTCACAGAGTCTGGGAGGAGCAAGAGATTGATGAGAGGAAAACTGTCATGTGTGTAAAAGTATGACGAGTCACGTAAGGTTAGGTAGTAGCATCAAAAAGAAAATAAAAAAACATGGAGGAGTGTGAAGTCTGAGCAACAGGAGGGAAGCAGGGAGGGGGGTAAAAGAGATGAGGTTATCGTTTATGATATGCCGCAGAAAAAATTCAACAAATTTACCCCACCCAAATTATTTATTCACAATCCCTCCTCCAGGTCCACGCCTTCTGGCTGCTGCTCATCTCCGCTCTGAGTTCTCCTGCTGCCCACAGTGTTGCCAGGCATCCCTGGAAGAGGAGGTGCATTGAACAGGAGAGAGAGAAAAAAGTTTAGCCTCGGTGTGGTGCCTCTGTTTGCCTTCTGCTCTTTTTTTTTTTTTCCCCAGCAAAGCAGTTTGAGGATCCACGCCAGATCTGGAGCTCATCTGAAATACATTAAAACCCTGGAGAAGAAGGATCCTCTGTAATCCGCTCCACTGAGGGCTCCTATTTGCTGTCAGAGGTACACCCATACATGTAGCAGCAGCTCCTCCATTAGACTGTTTTTAATCTCTTGCAGTCAAAATATTTTCCAAACTCCAGTGGGCAAGACTGGAGAGAGACTACAGAGAGACAACAAGGTGCTCGAGGAAGCTTTCTCCATCATTTTGTGGTAAATACTCCTTTTAAACTTCTAAAAATCAGCCTATAGTTGAACTTTTACTTAAATATAGTTAGACTTTGCTACTGTAGACCTGATTGAGCCTTGCGTGTACGTCATAAATGCAAAGATCACACCTTTCTCAAACTTTCCATAAACTGTAGCCTTTCTGAACATGTTTTCCACGTCTCTGTTTCGATATTAAACTATATCTGCTCTGATAGTGTTTACTGTTGCACTAGAATGTTAACATTTCTTGCTCCAAGCCCAAAACAGTGCTGCAGTCACAGTTCACAAACCCACAAGGCTTTTTCCACCACCTATAAACTAAGATCTGATCCTAAAGCCTGAACCAAACGTTTTCATTCCTACTGTAAAATTCATTTTTACTGGTGCAGCTTGGCCTGTGTGGTTATTCGTTTCTCTGTCCTTGATTCGCCATTTTGATATCTTTCTTCATTAGTCTTGTGACATGTTTGGACAGTCTTGTCTTTTCTCCTCTGAGCTGATATTTTTTCAAAGAGGAACCCTCCATAAATGAGTTCATGTCTGCTGATGTGTGTCTTGGTACCATCTCTGTAGAGATTCTAATCCAGTGCTTCTGTAGACGACTGTAAAACATGTCCAAGTCAAGGGTTAAATGTGTTTTTTCCTTGTATAGACACTACGGGATCTTTCCCTTGCATGAACAATTGAGCTGTGCACGTAATCCATGTTCCTCTGAGAATAACTGCAGGGGTCAAAAGGAATGTCTTACTCATTTCACTGTAAAGAACTGAGCTGTGCCTGTGCAGATCCTAACACGGGGCTGGGTTTGAAAGTTTTCCAGCCTGAACACCAACTTTTTCCAGACATGCACTGACAACGTTAGGCACACTAGCAGTGGGCTGAAGCTCAACTCCAGACTTTTCAGCTCCAGGGTTCGTGGATTCACAGATTCCTGCCTGTGGGATTAACCTCGACTTGTCGTCTTTCCTGTTCACATTTTAGGGTTTATATTTAAGCAACGTGGCGATTGGTTTCAAAGGGGAGACTTCAAACGAAACATCAGCCCTATCGTTGCTCTAGACGTGTGCAAAGGAGGCCTCAAGGACAAGTGAGCAGCAGTCGCATAAATACAGGAAACACCTGAAGATTTTCCAGGTTCAACCACAGGAAAGACATCTCCAAACAACAACACTCAACTTCAGCACTGTTTTCCTTTTTTGAGAAGCTCCCTGTCAACTTGTTAATCAAACATGTCACGCTGGGGGCGAAAGAATGTGAAGAAGGCGCCTGAGGTGATCCGCACTGTGACAGAGGGGCTCAAGTCCCTGTACCGTAAGAAGCTGCTGCCACTGGAGCAGTATTATGGTTTCCATGACTTCCACTCTCCCGGTCTGGAGGATGCTGACTTTGATAACAAGCCAATGGTGCTGGTGGTTGGACAGTACTCCACTGGAAAGACCACCTTCATCAAGTAAGACACTCCGGACCTGCAGCAAATATGTGTTCAGTGTTGAATTGGGTGTAAGTTTAGATGTCAGACTTCTCAACATGTATGTGTTACTAACAGGTATCTACTGGAGCAGGAAATTCCTGGAAGCAGGGTGGGACCTGAACCCACCACTGACTGCTTCACTGCCATCATGCACGGGGACGTGGAGAGCGTCATCCCCGGGAACGCCCTCATCGTAGACCCCAACAAGCCTTTCCGCAAACTCAACCCCTTTGGAAACACCTTCCTCAACAGGTGAGAGGCTTTTCACAGTGTCAAATGAGTTAACAGATAGATACCAGCTCCGAGTATAAACCGGCAGAGGGAAACAGGGAAGAGGACATAACAGAAAGTTTTTTAGGCCTTTGGAATTTCAAGTCCCTGTGCCAAATTTCAGAGCAGGGAGGCACTTGCCTTATTTGTGGAAAAACGGAGAAAGGGAGCGATATCACCAGAGAGGGTGATGAAAGCTAATGTACTCAGACAGGAACTGCAATGTACGCAAGTTCAAAGATGAGGTCAAAGGGCGTCAAAGCCCCTCAGAGCAAATACAAATAAATGAAGTCACAGGCCTTGAGAGTTTCATGGAATCCGTAAGAGAAACCCTCACACCGTTCTGGTTTCCTCGACTGTTTACTGTCTGACCTGCCAGGTTCCTGGTATATTTTTCCACTGATGTACACTAAGCTCCAGAAATCTCATGTTTTACAATAAGGTGCTGTTACTGGTTAGAAACACAGCCATGCAGCCCAGAAGTGACAGGAACATAGAGTGCCCCTGTTAACAGTGAAGTTCTGATGCTAGTTTTCCAGCGGCCTCCCTCGACAGGGTGTGTTTGTGGACGTATTTGTGTCTCTCCTTTTGCTTCAACTTCCTGTTCTGGAGCCGGTGGCCTCGTTAAGCTCATAAACCACAGGAAGTGCCGTTGTTGTTCTAAGCCACACATCGTTAGTGGCCCTTATTGTTTGATTCTGGCACTTGTGGTCATTTTCCTTCAGGAAACCCCGAGCAATGAGAGGCCTGCTTGCACACAATGGCCTTGAGTGGAACAGTTTGGAGGTGGGGTGTGGGGCAGTGTCCAATCTGCCTCTTGATCATCACATTGGCCTCTTTGATAAGACTTAACCGTGTTCACATGGTTTACATTTTTTCCATCTGGCCATGAACGGAGCACGTTTAAGACAAAACTGGTCTGTCAAAGGTCTGTTTAGACTGCAGGTACAGAAACAGGGATAAGAAACGTTGATCTTTTCAGTTCTGATTTGACCACTTCTAGATGTTGTCTTGAATATGATACAGGTCAGATATTTGTAATGCGACTTTGGTCTGAACTGTCATATTAACTTTAGTGCAACTTTGCGTTCCGGATCGACATTCATCATGCTTCTGTACTGATGGGAGTCACTCTTTGATCGAAAACGTGTCGGGTCAAGCAGACAGACTTTCAGGTGAGGTACAAGGACTAAAAGTTCACAGGTGTCGCAGGTTGTTGTGGATGAATGGATTGTGCTCAGGAGCCTGGGGTTTGTGTCCCAGTGGGAACTATTGCTTTAAGAGTTAGACTTAATGGTTCACTTTCCAGGTACAACGTGGTTAGGTTTAGGAAACAATCATGGTTTGGGATAAAGAGTTCACAGTAGTACAACATTTTTATATTTTTTTTTCTGCAAGAAAGCCATGAGGGTAAACTTCCCCTGGGTATGTGCATACAAACATGGAAGACAGCTGCAGGGACATGGACAACATTACTTCTGTCTGATTGTAGTCATTCTAAAGATTCCAGTGTAGAGTTTTCATGGATGAGGATGTGGTAAAATGTGAATTCATGGGCTCAAAGCATTATATGAGTGGAACATTTTGGACAGCTGCAAAGTTCTGCAAGGAAAATAACAGAAGATGATGTTGTTTTTGTTGCATTTGATTATTAAGATGACCAAGACTGACCCCACAATGTGTTGTGGGAAAAATATTTGCTTTTGGTTGTGGAGGTGTTGACAATTCTTCAATCAGTAAATGTTTCTGATAAAGGGGTTGCATTGGCCACAGAGCAGTGTTTTTACGGTCCCTGCCTACTCATCATGTGACCTTATGTCAGAGAAGCAACTGGAGTCGTTAAATAGCTGATCTTTTCCTACTGATCAGATTATCTTCTATCTTTAATTTTGTTAGACCAGTCTGTACTGATAGAGGCGGTAACATGAGGTTTATTTAGTCATATTGGGCTGTACTTCACCTCCCATTTTATCTTCTGTTCAAAGTTAATGCGACTGGTCTGTTTGAGAGTATATCAGTAGAAATGGGCAGAAAATCAGCTAAGTCCCTTTTCATGGACAAGGATATAACTGAAGTAAGCCCGTTAGACCCTGTTAGAAAGGGAATATCTTCTTGTGTCTGTGTTTAATATATGCTAAAACACATTCTGAACAACACCAGTTTATGGCTCAGATGTAACTCAAACCCTGAAACACTCTGCCAGTGATCGAGTGGATGTTTAAAGCCTGAATCCATGTTTAAAGACTCAAATAAACAAATTAGTAGTGGCATGTTATTGTTCTTCTGCACATGTGGGTCAGTTCAGGACACACTGGGATCTGACACTGGCCACATTTTAAAAATAATGCACCGAGCCAAACAGAACAGATCAGATCTGAGCCATAAATCTGAGCTGAACACTAAGGCATGCAGTGTGAACGCAAGCAACACGCTCATGATGTGACTCTTCTCCTTCACGCTGATATAAACACCAGGTTCCAGTGCGCCCAGATGCACAACCAGGTCCTGGAGAGCATCAGCATCATCGACACGCCGGGCATCCTGTCCGGCGCCAAACAGAGAGTGAGCCGAGGTAGGAGAGGCAGCAAAGGTGAGGAGGGGGGCATGGGGGCGACCGTCCGGAGACACAACATCCCAGAATTCAGCTCACAAACTCATCTCCCTGGCACGCCTCTGGCTAACTCATGGGACCAATCTACTCTGTCACAATAACTCCTGGCAACGGGCGTGAAAACATCTCAGCAGTACACTGAGCAGCAATAAAACCATAATTAGGAGCAGAGAGGAGACAGACAAAAATCTGCTGAGAATACTGTTGAGAATTAACCACCATCATCCATCTCACTGTAGCTTTTCCACTCCTCAGTACTTCCCATACTTTGAGTAACCCATAACTCAAGTCGATCTGCATGAGCTACTAACAAGTTCAAAGAATCTGTGCATCCACAACATGAAACAAACCACTGAGCTCGTTATAGAGATGCACGTTTTGGGTTTCACCTCCTGACAGGATGAAATTTCTGCCTCCTCCCCAATCTGGCAGACTTGAATGGAATGTTGTTTATGGTGCTCACGTCATTAAAAAAAATCCGGAATTCATAAAATTCTGCCTCAGCTTGTCTCAACTACAACCAAATAGTATCTATTGTTAGTTCTAAATAGAAAGTAACAACATATCCGACGGTAATTTAGCTCCATAATAATAACTTTATTTAGGCACCACTTTAGTTAAAAATACTTTAATGTCAAATCTGAAGGTGAAAACAGCATAAATGATTGTAAATGTTAAATTATATATTAATGAATAAGAAAAGGTCATGCACTATATGGACAAAGAACGTCCCATTATTGTTGATTTGAAGTATCATGATAAAACTGTTCATGTCAAGTTATTAATTATCACAATAAATGTCAAATTAATATTTCTTTAAAGTTTAACGGCTGATTTTTATTCCTGAGCTGCAGAAAACAGATTGTTGCTTAATAATGATTCATGGACATATATGATAATATGATGATTGAAAAATTTAATGTCACATAAAATTAAGTTAAAACAAATTAAAATTAAAGATTTTTTTAAGAATCAGTAACAGTGGAAACAAAATTAATCCTGAAGATTAAACAAAAATGTATGTTTTTATAACATATTTTAACATTTGTCATAGTCTAAGGTGTATCCCAGCACTCTTTTAGCAAAAATCACCTGAATTCAATGTGTCTCAACAGTTTAATCCATGTAATGCATGTTAAAAGAGAGTTTAAGTCAGAAAAAAATGTACAACTGCACTGATATATCGGCCAGTATTTACCTTTTGTTTTATATTGAAAGTTTTTTGATTGATTGAATTTTACACAAGTTAAACTATTTTTGTATATAATATAGATTTCCCTGGCATAAATAAGGGGATAAATGACAAGAATAAACTAACAAAAGCAAATAAACTTAAAATAAATATCAGTATCAGCCTAGAGGAGTTCAGTTCAGTTCAGACAATTATTCCTAAACCAGTCTTAATAATCTCAGTGCGCTCTTTTACAGTATGTTACTTCCACAAACAACTTACAGACGTGACATTACTGCTGGATCAGTGAATTTAAATCTTGATTATCTGATAAAGTATGGTCGTTCAGAGCAGCTGAGACTCTATTTGTGATAAACATTGATGTTTTTTTTCCATAGAGGTCATATGTGTAAGGCTTTGAGCACCATAGACAGTATTCAGCTTAAATGAGTGTCAGAGGTGGATATATTTTACTCCAGAAGGTAAGTGATTTAATACAGATGTGTTGTAAGATATTCAGGTTGAGAAATGCATTTAGATAGAAAATATTTCTCCAGACGTGTGTGGTAGTATTTTACACTTTGCGAGCAGAAGTGGTATGTTGTATGAAGTGCAGCCAGAGCTCTGGGTTCGACGTGTTCAGATAAGAAGTGTTGAAGGATTTGTGTCTGTGTCGACCTCCTCCCCTCTCCTGCTTCTGTTCCTCACTGTACATGTAGATTTATGAACATTTCGTCCATCCAACCTCCTTTTTTTTTTTTTTTCCAAACCCGAACAGGCTATGACTTCCCAGCTGTTCTGCGCTGGTTTGCGGAGCGCGTGGACCGCATCATCTTGCTGTTTGACGCCCACAAACTGGAGATCTCAGATGAGTTCTCCGAGGCCATCGGGGCCCTCAAGGGCAACGAGGACAAGCTCCGTGTGGTCCTCAACAAGGCGGACATGGTGGGGACGCAGCAGCTGATGCGGGTCTATGGTGCGCTCATGTGGTCCCTCGGAAAGGTCTTCGGGACCCCTGAGGTTCTGCGGGTCTACATCGGCTCCTTCTGGTCGGAGCCGCTGATGGTCTCAGATAACAGGAAGCTGTTTGAGCTGGAGGAGGAGGACCTGTTCGCTGACATCCAGAATCTGCCTCGAAATGCAGCTCTGCGCAAACTCAATGACCTGGTGAAGAGGGCCCGACTGGTCAGGGTAGGGTGCATTTTATTTCTGCATGTCTTCACATGTTGGTACCACTTTAAGAGAAGGTTATGTCTACAAAGAATATATAAATGTTTATATTGCAGGTTAAGTTTTAAACACTGTATAGGTTATGAATAAACTCTCATCAAGACGTTCTAACAGTTTACATACAGTGATTGAAGCTCATTATTTGACAAGATTCATTTAAATCTCAGCTGTTGTGTGTTATTTTTCTTAATTCTGCCAAACTTTGACTCTGCAAAGGTCCAAAGACAAGGTTAGGACCCAAAGTTGGTCATGGAGCTGTTTTCTTCGGGTCACCTCAATGTAATGACAATGTAATATGAAAGTAATATGTGACAATAATGTAATTTTGAGTTCATTTTCCTTATTAAAATAGAAGAGTTTTCTCTGCAGCACTTAGTCTTAAAAGATCTAACAGGATGAAAGTAATGTAAAAGACACCACAGGATGAAAATGACATTACAGACAAAAATGAGATGTAAAGATGCAACAACATGAAACTAATATTTAAGATAAAAATGATGTAAAAGATGCAACAAAATGAAAATAAGTTACTACATTTAGAGTAAAAGGAAGAGTAATGCCTCAGTGTAAAACATGATTCAATATATTCACAGGTTTTGTATATGAATCTGTTCATTTGAAGCAGCATTTTCAGGTGTGAATAAATTAATTCATGATTTTCTGAGTATGACTATATGCTGATGATGGTTAAATGGTAACTGATGATGTAACTTACTGATAAATGATACCAGGATGAATCTGACTGTCGATGGAAACAATAAGCTGATAAAGCCTCGTATAGTAAAGATAAACATGGAATCAGTGTTTGATAAGAGACATGTCACTAATGTGTTGCAGTCCATTAATGAGGCGTTGACGTTCTAATTATAAACTGTTAATAAAATAATTTAGTCTTATTGTAAAGTGATGCCCATGTGTTCAGTAATAAACTAACTGGATTAAATAAATAAAAACAATGCAAATCTGTAGTCATGAAGGACTACAGTCACTTTGTCTGAAGAGTTTATTTATGTTTTTGACGTAAATCCCAGGTCCATGCCCACATCATCAGCTACCTGAAACAGGAGATGCCATCTGTATTCAGGAAAGACAACAAGAAGAAGAATCTGATCTACCAGCTTCCAGTTATTTTCTCCAAGATCCAACTGCAGCACAACATTTCAGCCGGAGACTTTCCAGATTGTGCTAAAATGCAGGTATGTTGAACACTGTGAATGAAGGCTAGAAGCCAAAAAAACGCCAGTACCTCCACAAAATAAATATATATATATATAATCAAACACATGCAGAAGTTAAGACAGAAACTCCAAACTGGTAGAAATGTATCGTTTCCATAGAGATTTTCCAGTATCCAATCATTATTTAAAGGTTCAATCAGTAATATTTACATGAACTTACTTTTACAGGCTGTTAATATGGATGTCGACAAAACTTAGAAATGGAGTTCACCACAAATTCTGAATAAAAAAGTAAAAGCACAGAACAGGCTCCAGCACAACACAAGTTTGGAAAAGACTGTTAACATACTAAAGAAATGCATGGCCACATGTCAAAACTAAATTGGAAAGCTCCAATATGTAACTGTTGTTTGACATTCTCAGTAACTAGCTGGTAATCTTATGTTGCACACTGGTTAAGTATGTCCCTTTGTATTTTTGTATTTTTTGGAGTCCAGTCCTCTACTTAAAAAGGATTCTAGATGGATTTAAGCAAATGAGAAATTCAGGGAAGATGCTCAATTTATAAGGTTTATTATGATCATTAAACATTGGAAATTAGAAAAAACAATGTACATACTGTATGTAAATGTTGAAGTTAAATATCTCCATTTCTATGCTCATGACTCACTTGACTACATCTACGTTAACATCTTTAACTCAGATTGTTTATTCCACTTTATGACTTAATCTCGTCTCTTCTGCTCCTCTACAACAGCAGCATTATACAACACTAACTACTGTTGGTTTAGAAATGGATTCACCTCTAACATACACCAGTCTTAGTGAACCTTTAGAGGTGTGATGTATCATTTACTTTTTTTTTTTTTTTTTTTTTACAGGAACAGCTGATGGTCCATGACTTCACCAAATTCAAAACCTTGAAGCCCAACCTGATGGCGGCCCTGGATGAGCTGCTCTCCTCTGATATTGCCAAGCTGATGCCCCTTCTGCGGCAGGAGGAGCTGGAGGCCGGCGACCAGCCAGGCGTACAAGGCGGAGCCTTCCTGGGAACCCGCGCCGGACCCTTCACTGAAGGAGACCCCTTCGCCGAGGAGAACGGAGAGGGCTGCGAGGAGGAGGAGGACTGGGTGGTGACCAAAGACAAGCCTAAATACGATGAAATCTTCTATAACCTCGCGCCCAACGAGGGCAAACTGAGCGGCAACAAGGCCAGGGACTGGATGGTCAGCTCCCGCCTTCCCAACTCGGTGCTAGGTCGCATCTGGAAGTTGTCAGATGTGGACCGTGACGGCATGCTGGATGATGAAGAATTTGCCCTGGCCAGCCACCTGATCGAGGTCAAGCTGGAAGGCCACGGCCTGCCCCCCGAGCTGCCGACCCGCCTCATCCCGCCGTCCAAACGCAGGCAGAAGGGCTCGGACGCATAGACATGTCCCACAGAGACGCCGCTCTGTCGCACTTATGCTACTGTTTGTATTTGTCTTTTTCTCCCCAAACCCAAGCTTCAAGGCTTCTATGTATTTGACTTTCAACCCTAAGACGCATATTGTATTTAAATGAATCCTTAAGCAGGGTTCCCACAGCGGTGACAAACCCCTAAAAGTCATAGAGTTTTAAAGTCTGACATTATAGTGGAAAAGTCAAAATGTAGTCAATTTTTCCAGAGCTTTGGAAAAGTCAAGGAATATAAATTATAGGGATGCAAAGTCCTCACCTTCGCTGATTTGACATACAAATACTTGGGGTTTTTTATTTATCCTTACACAAAAGTTGACCAAGTCCATATTTTACAGATGATATTTAAAGCATTTCCTTCTTGCATCTTTGTCGCCTTTTTCAGATGTGATGAGTTTGCATCCCTGAACTTTTTCTGTACAGAAAAATGTGAAAAATAGAGCCGACCTTTGTGGAGGGTTCAGGTGGTGGGATGGGTTTTTGTGGCTGTTATTTGACGCGTTTTGCTTAGGTTTACATCTGTATTATTACGACCCTTTAAACACAGTATCTCTTCAGAATATTAGAGGTGAATATTGAATTACCGTCAGCTATGATTTGCAATTTCATTTTCATACATGAATTATCTTCTGTTCATGCCGTTATAGAAACTATATCGCTGGTCCTTGAAAATTTGTGTAAAAATATGTGGGAACCCTGTTAAGGCAATAATAAATCCTCAGTGCAACGGATTGTGCATAAAAAGTAACTGCAACAATGCATTATGTAGAAATGCTTTACTTTTTTTAAGAGCTTGACAAAACTGAACAAAGTTTCATTTCTTTATGTAATAACACCTGCATTTATTAATACTACATAGCCAGAACACAAATTGCAACACATTTCCCTACATTTTGTAATAAATTTATAGTGGTGGAAGTTGCAAAAAATGAAGTACTTTTTATGATGTAAATGTAATATGGTGTATTATGTAACCATCAACCAAAGTGGAAGTCTTTCTCTCTACTCATGCTATATAACAGTTAAAATAAATTACACTTCCCAAATATTAAAGAGTCAATATGTAAGATTAGGCTGCACTTACATGAAGTTTGTGTTGAAATCCGTTTTATGCCAAAGGGAGCAGTTACCTTTAGTACTGTGAATTTCTTAGCTACCTTCATTTCTAAGCTAATGGGAGCTAGTGTTGCTACTGGAGAGAAGCAGAATTAAAGAACAAAAGGATTTTTTGGTGAAAAATTAGTCCCTTATATGGAAGTAAATCAAGGATGTAGGGAATGGAGACAAATGTCAGCTTTGAAATGGAGCTAGGTAGCATTAGCAAACTACCGACTTCCAGCATAAAACGGACTCCAACACAAACTGAAAATACACTTAAACTTAAAAGTCCAAAAAGTGGAAATATCAGCCTTCTGTTATTTTACAAACTCGGTCAAACTCAGGGACTTCATGTCAAGAGTCAACCTGGAAAAAGTCGGATGATGACAGTGTAGTGTCATGAAGTTGTATTCTGTTTTGTCAAGTGATTACATAATGGGTTGTTCCAGTCACCGCTGCGTCTCCTGTCGGCCTCTAGAAGTCCGCTTTCTATACTGAGCTCTTAAAATATCTTCTTGTGTTTGCTGAGCAGAAGTAAATAAAGGCTGGTGCCCTCTGAGAGAGCTAAGAGCAAAGTTATCTATAGAAAACCTTTAAATTTACCGTTCCTTCAGTGACTCGACTGGAGTGGCACAGTATTATCTGGGCAGTAGTGTTTATTTTGGATTATCCTCTACTTTATTTTGCTGGTTTGTTTCATTTTTCATGTAACCTGAGTGCATTTCACGTTGATGCTTTTCACGCCACCACTTTGTGCATACGCCTTATATATTATTTTTGTATTTGTTGCTGTTGTTTTGTATGCGCAGGAGCAAGACCTCACTTATCCCAAAGACCAATACATGCTGAGATGAATGTCTCTACTAGACTGAATGATTGATATATTACTGACTACTGTACACAGCTCCACCAACTGTTCTTGTTATTACCATAACCAAATAAAGTTCCCTGACTGTGTTTTGGCTCTTGGTGACCTTTTTGTGGGTTAAGTTTCACACACGTCCTCAATGGTAGTAACCAAAGAGTTGGTTAAGATGCATTTTTGGTATCTGAGTGTTTCAGTTGCACTTTCTTTTTTTTTTTTTATCAATCTGACTTGGTCGCCCAGTGACAGACCAGATAAACAGTGACTCACAGCCTCCCCCTGCCAAGTCCCCATACCACCATTTTCCGAGGCTCTCTCCCTGTCTCATTCCCACCATGTGAGGGCTTTTTTTTTTTTTTTTTGCTGCCTCTCAGTGAGCAGTCGACTCCCTCCGTTCACTCCTCGCTCACACTGGCCTGTTTGTACATCTTTTTTGGTTTTATCCTGTGTAAACTATGCCGTGCAAATATGCGTCCTGTGTGTGTGTGGTGTGTTTCTCATAAGGCCTTTGCAGAAGGAGAAAGGGGGTGGCCTTTCCCGCCTCCCCTTTTCCACTCCTCCATGGAAAGAAACACAAATGAGAAACAGAGGCAATCCAGCCCTTTTCCTCGCTGCTCTCTGGCTTACAGTGACTCACATGTGAAGAATGTGGTGGGTTGGCCCATGAGTTATTAATATCTCCTTTCCTAGGGTCCGCTAAGTTTCTTCAGGCTGGAGTGCAGGATCTAGACACTGTACCTTTATGAAAGACATTACAAACACAGCCCTATTTGGAGTGTTCTGGGCTAAACCTGCAGCACACACCACACCCTCTGGTGTGTGTTTTGACAGAGAAAAAGAGAGAAAATGGTGACAGACTAGGAATCAGCTTCTACTGGGGTATTTTCTTGTTTCTTTCAAATCATTTCAGAGAGAACAATAAAAAAAAGTGGCTCATAGACGTTTGCACAAAGCCTGTTTGTTACATAATCGCACCACGCTGAGTCATAAAACATCTCAAACATTATGGAGAGCAAACACATGAGGGACATACAGGAGAAGGGTGGGGTGGGGGGGTGGGGGGGGGGGGGCAACAGGACCCCCACCAACATCACACATCCCCGACAACGGAGCTTACTCAACGAAACCGGGGTCTCCGTATACGTCACTGTGTTTACGTGGGGAATTCCTCACCAAGAAACCTGCAGTGGAAAAAAACACTGAGGTCAACAGCTCAGGACATGAGTGACATCTGGTGGACGAAGGAGTCATTTCTATCAACTCTTTGTGTGATCAGAGTGTGGAGTTACAAATGTTTACCTTCAGTGTTACATCCCGAATAAACAGTGAATGAACGGTTTAACTTTCCATACTTTGTCTATAAATATCTGTGTCTCATACACATCATGTTGAATTGGACTGATTGAGTGGACAAGTGAATGTGAGGATACCTGCAGTAAGTACAAATATTCTGTGAAAACTTGGAAAATGAAAGGGGAGGGTTAGTCAGGAACAGAGCTGTAAAGGTACTGAGTTATTGTATGAAATATCCATATTTGCGTTTACTGAAAAACTAATCTTCCTCTTATCATCCACCAGGTCCAGCAACTCATTTTAAGGTCCCATTTCAGCCATGTTTAACATATGTAGTTTAGGTTTTGTTTTAGCCACAACAAACATAATCCATAAACTCTATTCTATTATAAGCCAAATTAAAAGGCTTGGAAGAATATTGTGTAACAAACTGAAAATGTAAAGAATCTAGTTTTACTTTTGATACTTTAAATTATATTTTTACTTCACTGGCATTTTTAATTCAGGACTTTAACTTGAAACAGTAATTCTACATTGTGGTATTTGTACTTTTAATTTTTACTCTCACAGATCTGAATATTTCTTCCACATGTGCCTAATTCAGTAGTCTGCTGGTTTCAGATGTGTCCTGTATGTTTGACAGAAGTTCTTTACATTAGTTGTATCCAAGACCATTTAGTAGATGTTTGGCACTAATCACAACTATGTAACTGAAATACAATGTGAACCTACACTACTTTGAGGAAGCAACCAAGAATTTTAAAAAACTATTTATTCAAAAGACCTCATTTTGTGCAAAACAGAAAAAAAGTTGAGTCAAAGAGGGATCATGTAAAAGTCTTAAAATGAGTTAAAACCACGTCACAGGAAAACCTATAAAATAAAATGTAGAATTTCTGACTAGTATAAATACCCACGTTTTTTTTGTATAAACAGCTTGAACCATCAAAATGAAAAAAAAAAACTTACTTTTTTCATGTCTTATCGGTCACAAATGAGTAACAAGTTATAAGCAACTTTACATTTATTTTTTTAATCCAAAAACTGAAGAAAAATAGTTTGGTAAACTCAGCTCAAACATTAACACGTAGAAACGTTAACAATATACATGACCAGAAGACAGATCTGCTGCATTTCTTTCATAAGAAACTATGTATTAACTGACATGTTACATGTATTAAAGGTAAAGTTCCACCAATGTATAGAAAATATCTCTGAAGTCATATACTCATTTACCACATGGCACATTTGCTTATGACAATAACATTCATTCTTGTTTCTCATCATATGATACAAAATGGGCTGATTTAATCAGATTTAATGACTGAGTGCAGTCTGTTGAACTTTTAGTGATGCAGTCTGCAGTGTTTAGAAACTGAAGTGGTTTTTAATGTCTTTAATCTGTTTCATCATGTCACCTATTTGCTGTCCATGTTCTCTGAGGACATCTTGAACGACCTTCTTCTGGTGGGCGTTGAGTAAAACTGGGGCCTTGGTTGTGGACAGGGCTTTGTCTTTGTCCACCTGTGTCTTCTGGTACTCCATCTTCATGTTCACCTGTTTAATGAGGTTGTCCAGATGCTTAAGCTGATCGTTGATGGACTGTAGCTCCTTCTTCATTTCTTTTTCGCTGTTTGACAGTATGGGCAGCTGGTTTTGCAGGCTGCCGAGAACATTTTTAACCCTTTTCATGCTGGTCTCCTGGCGGTACTTTGCATCTTCGTATTTATCAGCCAACCTCTCGGCCGCCTCCGTCAGACTCTTCCTCTCCTCCCTGCACAGAGTCAGCTCTTCCAGCTGTTTGTTCTTCTGGCCCGTCAGAAGCTTCACTCTTCTCTGCATCTCCTCACGGGCCATGTCCTGTTTGAGAATGTACTCCTCACGGAAGACCTGTGTGGCTCTGCTGAGAAGCTGTAGACACTCTGGAGGCGGTGGCAACGTGTCCTTGTCCCCAGCCTTCAGAACAAGAGGATTGGTGGAGCTACGTGCCAGAATGTTGCGGATGTGCTGCTCGAAGGAGTCGTCGGCCAGTCCTCTCAGAGGGGAGCTGACAGAGCCGGGACCTGGGTGTGAACACAGCAGTGGAGGGGAGGGAGGACGAATGGAGCTCAGAAGGGGAAGCAGGATGCACTCGTAGCTGTTGGTGATGCAGATCATGGTGGCACCCAGAGAAAGGTCAGAAACAATCAGAAAGCCACGCACTGGAGCTGACTCACTGGTTAAGAGGGGTCTGGTACAGAGAATGTGCTCTACAATGCAGCGCTTCTCAGCTGCCAGCTCCTGGAGACTGTCCTTATCCTCCTCATCTGACTGGAGGAACTTCTGCAACTTGTTGACCCAGATTAACCCTACACTGTGCACTCCTGCTTCATGGGTGCAGTGATACCTGTACTGACACAAGGGGTCTCTGTGGAGTCTGATTGGGCAGGTGAAGTCAAACTCCTGGGGCTCCTCGTCTTCTGCTGTGGCTACTTTGAGAGTGAGCTCCAACTCCACACACTCAAACACATAGAGAGCTGGAACAGCCTCCGTGTTCCGGATCCACTTTTTCACAGCTCCGGTCTCCTCCTCTTCCTCAGACTCCATGACCACGCAGTGATACAGCGTGCCCGTCTCTGTGGCGATCACCAGGATGCTGGGGACACATGGCAGACACAGAATGGCGCAGGCGTCATATCCATAGTTATCCTCTGCTGCGGGATACATGGGCAGAGGTCCGGCGGGTTTACTTATGCTCAGTCCGTTTGCCTGGCTCGTATAACTCAGGTAGGTCTCTCCATTCTCGTAGAGGATGTACAGAGGGTAGACCACCTGTTCTTTGGAGAGCTGTGCTGCCAGCTGCCGTGGAGCGGACGAAACGGGACCGATGTCAAATGCCACGGCGATCTCCCCCAGAGACGCGGCGTAGGAGCGCACGGGATGGTGCACGCTGCTGTCATCTTCCGACTGCGAAAGGGGGAGGACTTTGGCCGGTGTCTGTGGCGATTTCAACCCATAAAACCTAATGGTATTGTCCGACGTGAGCAGCACCAAGTAGGGCTCCTCGGTCTCACTGGGGTACCAGGCAGCCTGCCGCAGATTCACGGACGGTGAGCTGGTGAAGAACCGCTCCGCCACCGGGATGGTCTTACAGTTGATCTCGCTCCTCCCGCCCTCGAACTCAGACCTCTTACCCCACCGCTGAGGAAGCTCCAGCACCGAGACGCCCCTCTGTCCGATCAGAGCGACATGATGCCGCGTTGGGCTCAACAACACCTGACACACTTCAAACCGGAGGGGGTTTATGCACAGTAATGTCTGGTAGTTCCCGCTACTGCCGTTGTCCTCAGAGTTCAACTGTCGTAAATTGGTCGTGTAAAAAGCACGCTCTGCTTCATCCCAAACGAAAAAGTCTCCACCCAAACAGAAAGCGAGATTTTTAGCATTCCCCCTTTCGTTCCCTTTTGGTTCCGAATGAACGTTTTCGCGTAGTCTTTTGAAGATTGCGTGGTTTGGTAAGTCATTCAGCCACTGTTCAGCGTTGAAAGCCGCCATCTTGAACTGCCGACTGTTTCAGAGGGAAAACAGTTCATGGCAACATCAACTGTTTCATGTCGTAAAACGAGGGTTTTACGACAGTAATTTAACGTATTCCGACGGCCGGTGTCGTGTATTTTGCAGATTCACCATGGCGTTGAAAGAGACCGCAGGACTGTATGAGACGCTGAAAGCGGAATGGAACAAGAAAAACCCCAATTTGAGTAAATGTGGAGAGCTTCTGAGCAAACTGAAGGTAGCGATACACCTCATCTGTTTTAGTAACATGAGGGGAACCAGGGCCTCTTATTTTTTATACCGACAATCTGGTTAGCGGTACTGGCGAATATAGCATAGGTAGCTAACTCAGGCTAGCTACCCAGCGTAGTTTATAGAGTTGTGATTAAATTCTAGACATAACGTAATAACTTGGAACGGTTGTTTATAAGCTATATGGTAGTATTTAGCTGATAAGTCACTTTATTAGTTTTCGGAGTCTCTAAACTGACAACCAGCAAACAATCTTTGTCTTTGTAATGCCAACGCTAACGATTGCTTATTCATTGCCCAACTTCTTTTAACCTGATATCGACGTCTGACACAAACATTCGACTGGAAATTGAGGCTCCATCCTACTAATTTGTTTCAATTGCACTAATGTTATGTACTTTGTGTATTCCAAACTCTCGTCACATGTAGAATTGGTTTTGTATGGTTTTTGTATGGGATTCATGTAGTAGTAATAAACTTTATCTTTAATTTATTTCATTATATTTAGACTGCATGCATTATTATTCCTATTATTTTTATTGTTACTAGTAATGTTGCTGTTACAATTATTTTATTGCAATTAGTGTTTTGTACGAGAATAAACCCTAAACTGTTCATAATTAACTTTTTTCCCCCCAATTGTGTCTTCACAGGTTTCATTACTGGAGCTGAACTTTCTACCCACCTCTGGGTCCGCTCTCACTAAGCAACAGCTCATATTGGCTCGTGAGTATAGATGAAAATTAAGATAATTACATTTTCCACAGAGTTGGATGAGGTATTATGTAATTTATCAAGTCCCTCATTAAGACATATTTATCCTTGTATTTTAGGTGATGTTCTTGAAATCGGAGCATTGTGGAGTATCCTGAAAAAGGACATCCCCTCCTTTGAGCGATACATGGCTCAGCTTAAGTGTTACTACTTTGATTACAAGTAAATTTGGCTTTTCATGCAAGGTGAATTTTTGTTGTATATTGTATTCACCAGATTTTCTAATATTGCTTTTTTTCATTCTCTTTAAGGGATGAACTGCCTGAAGCTGCTTACATGCACCAGTTGCTTGGGCTGAATCTGCTCTTCCTGCTCTCACAGAACCGTGTGTCTGAATTTCACACAGAACTTGAGAGACTGAGTGCACGAGATATCCAGACCAATGTATACATCAGACACCCAGTGTCCTTAGAACAGGTACTCGACATTTGCACTCATTTTTCAACCTCTGATACATTTTGGGGTCTGTAAAACTTTATGTGCATATAGTAAATAATATATACAACATAAATCCCATTTTAACCTCTTGTGTCTTGGAATTCTACAGTACTTGATGGAGGGAAGCTACAACAAGGTGTTTCTTGCCAAAGGCAACATACCTGCTGAGAGCTACACCTTCTTTATAGATATTCTGCTTGACACAATCCGGTAAGGATCAATATGGTAACCTCGCCTACAATCTGTTATCATTCCATTGACACCGTAAAGTACCGTTTGTCTTCCTCTAGAGAATAGTCCTAGTTTGTACATTTACTAATATTTTTAGTTGATTCCAAAAAGCACTTGAGACCAAATATTCACAACAAGAGTAGCTTGCAATTATTTGCAAAATCCATGGTCTGCTATTAGAAAAACTGCCAGTTTACACAAATGCGATGACATAGGACGGTGTGTCATCCATAGCAATGACCCTCTGTACTTCTAAGTACAGGCTTTTGTGTAACTGGATATTATTTGTAGTGTAGCTTTTACAGCTGCATTTCCAGCACTGATGAAATAATAAATACATGAAAAAATTAAACAGTTTTAGCTTATTGCAAATCTTTGGTCTGAACTGGGCTTTACTTGAGGACTCAAAGCCTTTATTGGTTTTAAAGGAGTCAGTTACATCTGACTTCAATAGTGGTTCATTATGTTGAGCCATGTTTTTCTAATAAGTTACTGTGATTTAATAAGATGCGGTGTAGATAAATGAAGAAGATGTGATTATAACTTGAACTAAACTGTGACATGTTCAATTGCAGTGATGAAATTGCGGGTTGCATAGAGAAGGCTTATGAGCAGATCCAGTTCAGTGAAGCCACCCGTGTGCTTTTCTTCAGTTCGCCAAAAAAGATGACAGAGTATGCCAAGAAGGTACGTGCAGATTACATTTTAGGATGCAAATTTGTATGGTTGATTTTAGTTGAACTTACTCCCTGGATTTAAATTCTCAAAACTGTCCCCATTCCAGTTGCTAAAGAATGAGTCTGACAATTGTTCTTTTCATTACAGAGGAGATGGACTTTGAGTCCAGATGGATATTATTCTTTCACCAGTCAGCAGCAGCGGACAGAAGAGGTGACCATCCCCTCCACAGAGCTGGCACAGCAGGTCATCGAATATGCACGACAGCTGGAAATGATTGTGTAATTCGCCCCCAGAAACACACTCGACCATGTACAGACGCACTCAGACACACACCACTAATCCAGTATACATCCAGCCAGCTCGGATACAGTCTCCTGAGGGAAATGGCTTCATTTATTGCCAGTGGTTGATTTGTTGTCCATACCTAAGAACATTTTTCTTAAATATATCTACAGGTCATTTGCTTTCATATAAAAGGGAGGAATTAAGAGTATTACACAGGACCAGTCTCACAGTTGCATAAGTACATTTTATAGTTTAATATATTAGAATTGATCATTTTACCCAAGATGCCGTCTGTCCTACCATGTGACAGAGAATGAGAAAGACTATTACAGCTACAACAGAGTTCGTTACAGTCACCACTCCGTGACTTTGCCTTTCAGTGTCACACAAAGCTGTCAACACAATTCATTTTGTCCAGCATTTTATCCAACTCTTTGTATACAAAGTTCATTTTTTTCCCTTATTGGATCTCACAGAACTGTAGTGCTCTGCCTTGTATCCTAGCAACTGACAGAATTGCCAGTGAAGTTTGTGAGTGTTTTCTTAATGGTAATGCCTCTTCCTTCCTAGATGGTTTGTAATCCAGTTAATCTTACAATGTAAATCTTTGTCTGCAATAAATGATTCACAAAATAAACTTTTTGACTGTGCATTTTAGTTTTTTTAATGCTCTAACTTTTCCAAAGAAACAAGTTATACAACCCAAACATTTTTGGAGAAGGCTTCAAAAACTGGTAACATACAGTTTGTGCAAAAGTCCTGTTCCAACATTAGGTTTTGTTGGTTTAGTAAAGTTCTAGTAATGACCACACATAATTTCAAGGAAAAACATCTTCTATAAACCAAAGTGGTAGTCTTTAGTGTGACCTGCCTCTGCGTTTAGCATGTCTTTAACTTTTGTTCAAACAATATGAGATTTATGAAAATGTTCTGATGTTTTATACCAGGTTTCATTCACGTCAGATGTTTCTAATTGTGCTGCTTCTTGTCATGGGGTCAGAGGTCACACTAAACAGTGACTTAAATCTTTACTACGCATTTAATTCTGTTTTTCTGTGCACATATTCTCTATTTTCTTGTATCTAAAGAAAAGAGAATGAGAAATATGTATGTTCATTCCAACACTAATAACAAAGATAAAGGTGGACTAAGACTTGCGCAGTACTGTATGTTCCCTCATTGTGCGTCTCTTCCTTCGTCCTCCTCGATTTGTCTCAGTGCCGAGCAAAGCTGCCAGTTTGGCTGTGGTGACCCATGGAAGGTAGGTCGGACGTTCATCAGTTCTGTAAATTTAAAATATTTACTAATTACCATCTGAACAGAAAAGGCACAATTACATGAAAACTGAATTAAAAACTACTATCAGTGTCTACATTGTACAGTAGTTCAGTAATGTCTAGGACGGACTAAAGGAATTAAGAATATGGCAGAATATATAAAATTTGGCTGTGATTTGACCAAAAGTGTTACTGTGACGGAACAAAGTTCTTATCACCATTAATATCAAATTGTTATCATTTGTCATATTAAGTAAAACACTGAAACACTGTGGTTTAAATGTGTCTGTTTCACTATAATTAAATAACATCAGTGAATTTAAAGTTAACTTTTTTCAGTTTCCTATTGATGAAAAGCTGTACATGAAGCAGTGAGTGTAAATGTTTTGGGCTTTTATTGTGAAGGATAAAGACAGAAGTGACGTAGCAGATATTGTGTTGATTGAGAGAAACCTAAACTCTAGCTGCAGTAAATACACACTGCATTTAACAATCTGTAAATGAATAAGAGGAACAGATTGATCATATCTATACTGCTTAAAAGAACTGAATTAATATGGTAATTCAATGTGTGGTGCATAGTTGTTTTGTATGTGTTCAAAGTGCTTGGTATTTCTGTGTAGGATTTGTGTCCACAAGTTGTAATATGCATTTGTGACTGTTTTGAAACACAATGTCAATCACAACTCACCATTTCTAGTTTGTGGGTAAAACAGGCCCAGGGTTGTGCTGACAGCGTACCTTTAAAGGACAGGACTTGTTCACTGTAAAGGGGTGCCAGCGGCCCGTCCTGCAGACTGTGTGTTCAGGGTTTAGTGCAGGGGCTGTAGCTGAATCCTCTCCTTGGGCCTGATCACTCTGCTTGGTCTCCACTTGTCTATTCTCCTTAGGCTGTTTGTGATGTAATGCCTTAGGGGTGTTTTTCTTCTTTTCCACATTAACATTACGATTTTGAGGCATTAAAACCTGTTTCTGTCCAGGCATTTGGTGATAACTGGGTAAACTGGTACTATCTCTCTGGGTCTCTGAGGGCTTTTCTTCAGCTACTGGGGCATTCAGTTCTGATGCTTTTATGTTGTGCTTTTGTTTGGAAGGTGAATGCTGCCCGTCACCACCGTTCAAGTCTGGGTTGTTAAGTCGAGGTGTTTGTTGTGGCTCATTCCTGTGTTTTATCACTTCCAAGCTGGTGCGATCTGCCTGCTGTGAACTCCTTTGACCAGTGGCAGCAGCTTCTTCAGGTGTTTGCTGGGAGGTTTTACTGCCATCTTCTGGTAAAACATTTAACTTCTCGTCTGGTCTCAGCCTCTGCTTCCTTCTCAGAGATTTAACAGTTTGTCTTTCTGTTTCACATAGTGTGTTTTCCTGAGGAGTTTCTTGAGCTTTTGTCATTTTTAAGATTTGTGTCGAAGGGTCAGGCGGTTTTGTAACAGTGTTGGGCTTGGCTGCAGACGCTCCGGTAATACTTTGTTTATGGGGTGAGCATTTCTCTGTTGTGGGGTTAGCCTTGTGTGTTGCATAGTGGTTTAAGTCAGTACCCTCCTCCTTCACTTTAGAGCGAACGCTGCCAGTCTTTAGTGTGGTTGTAGTTGCACTGCTGACTGGATCACACTGGTATTGAAGAACAGTCGTTTGCATTTCGAAAGAAAACATTGGTGGCATCATTTTTGGTTGCTGTTTTCCCCAAAAACTGGTAAAAAAAAAAAAAGGCAGATGCAAGTGCAGAGGTTAATTTGCATGTCTATTTTTACTAATTACAGGAAGAACATGTGACATATTATTTATTTATTTTTACATCAGCGCTTTTGTTTATTATTCATAATCTCAGACTGTCAGCATTAATACAGGGGCAACTTAAAAATAATCATACTTAGATAATAATTATCACTGATACTGATTTTTGAAACAGTAATATATACATTGTTGCCCATAAAGTTGTAATAATTTTGCTTTCAGACACATTCCTCCCTTTATTCCTATTTATATACATCAGGAAGCACCTTTGACCAAGTGTAATGATTACATACTGAGACCTAGCTACTCTTTATCCATCAAGAATAAATCACATTTTCACAATCATTTCTTGAGAAAAGACATATTTTATTCCAACTTTATGGGGAACAGTGCACATTTATTAATAACTTAACTCACCTGTATTCTACCTGAGCTGAAGTGTCTCCACTGAACATTTGGACTGAGGTGTTTACATCTGAATTACTAACAGTTTCTGCAGTTTCTAATATCTTTTCTCCATATTTCATCTGTCTGTTTGTCTGTTGCTGTGCCGGTGTTTTCAGCCTCTGTTGTAAACTTCTGTTTTGAGGGACATCGGCAGCAACATCTTTCACTTCCTCTGGACAGCTGGACACCACTGGATGACCGGTAGGTTGGAAAACTCCAGTCAAACCCTTTTCTTTGCTGAGGTTGAAAACCACTTCAGTGTCACTGCTGGAGAAATACTGGCTTTGTTGTTGCTTTTTTTGTTTTTTCTTCCTGTTTGTTTGAGTTTTTCTGTTTACCACCCACATTTTTTTTCGTCAGCAATCCTAAAAAATATGACATCTATTAATACAATATACAGCTATAAACAATATACTTTTAATAATGATAATACATTTTACTACTACAAATAATAATAAATAATAATAATAATAATAATAATAATGATAATATACTTTTCAGTTCTAAAATGACTGTAGTGAAAGTGTAATTTAAAGTCTGATTTATTGCAAACATTACATCTTATACACGTTTTAGCAATTGTTGAAGCATCCATTACCTGAATGACAGTGGAATAAGCTAAGCTAACGTTATTTCAATGTCTCCTTCCTGCTTGTAAACTATGCCCTTTTTTATTTATTAAATTTAGTTTAGTAGATTGATAAAGAGCTGTGGAAATTTAAATTCAGACCTACTGCAAACAAATTTAGCCTGAAACTCACAGCACTCAAGTTTATCTGCAATAACGTTAGCTAGCATGACAAGTTATAAAGAAGCTAGTTTAGTTAGCTTAGCTGGTTTTAACTTTTAGCTTAAATTAAGTTAATTCCTATTAGCGCCAACTTCAGCTAAATCACTTGTAACTAAGCAAATTACATATAATGACATATATGTGTGTGTTTTGCGTTCAGACTAACCTCTGCGGCCTGTTCTTTGGGTTTCAGCGACCTTTAATGGTCAGTTTATCCCATTAACAGCACAACACACATCCAGTGAGGTTAAGTACAACAGTTTTAACGGTAGAATTTCGACTTCTATTATAATAGTGCCGAGAATGAGGATCTAAGGACAGGGGATGCTTGCGTCATTAATCCACTTGCTTCATTGACTGCTTAACTAACTAATTATTTGACTGTTTGTTTTTTTTCATTGTGTTTTTTATCAATTCCACAAATTCTGTAAAGCCCTGCGACCTTGTTGTGATATTGGACTCTATAAATGAAATTGAATTGAATAGTGAACATTTACCAAGTATTTAGCCACAGTAAACTTTTGTAGTGTCGAAATGTAGATCGTTTTAGGGGATTATGTGAATGAAAATGTCAGTTGGTAACACAAAATAACATGCTAACATCATAGATCCGACATACATTTTACTTTTTAGCAGAAAATTATGTTTTAGAGGCAGTGTTCAATTAACTGGGAAATAATGAAGGTGCCTATGAAGAACTTGACAGGACAAAATATGGCTATTTTAATGTGTTTTACAACTTTTACTATAATGAAACAAGTAACATTAAAAAGCATATGGGTTTTTAAGTCGCTGTCCGTGGTGCTGAAACATACAAGAGGTCATCATTAAAATAGATATGATCCATGGAGTCTGTAAATAATAAGGATGATGTAAGTAATGTATATTACGACAGTTCGAATCCCATAATGCAAAGATGGCATTCTAATATTTGTATTTTAGCTTATTCTACATAATTTCGTGCATTCGTGCTGTATATTAGACCGCTTCCTGCGCAGTTTGACTCCATTTTCACTTGTTGAACGTCTGATTGACTACAAACAAACTCCTTGTGCTAACCTCATATCATGAATACAGTAAAGTTCTAGCACGTTAGACCCAGTATGGCTTTAATAAGGTCCGATATTCAAGCACTTCATTTATTATATTGAATAAAACGCGCTGATAAAATCCAAGATGGCGTTTGTAACCGCTGGGCAGGTGTCGCTGTCCATGGTCCTGAAACCCTGAACAGTAATGAACGTACAGTCCTGTGCAAATGTTCACCTCAAGTTCTGTTATTTTTTAATGGTTATGATGATGACTCATACTTATTTATTCATCTTTTTATTCATATAAAACAAGAAAACACAAGAAATATGTGCACGGCATTAAAGAGAAACACTCAAAAATCAGAACTAAATAACTTCTACAGGCAAATGCTATATAGAGCATTCTGCATCCCCAAAACTAAGAAACATTTGACATTTGTTGAATTATATCTGATATAATACTTCAGAGAAAAAGTGTAGATTTCTGGAGCTTTTTATGTGGAAAAAGTAGCTTTTAACTAATTAAATAGCTACTGATTCTTATACTTTTTACACTTCATTTTTCCACTTGCCCAGAGATTCAACCAGTTGATTGCACATACGTCTTCATTTTTTATTCCAAGCAAATTATGAGTTGGTGGGGAAACGTAGCCTTACAATTTCTTCTATGTTGTACTTGGGTTTGGGTCCCAGCAAGATGCCACATTTAACTTTTTGGTCTTGAGCTGAAAAAGTTGGTTTGCTCCTGCTTTTCATGAATGAAAACATTCCCGCTGTAAAGAAAATACACAAATTGATCAATGAATATCATGGAAGACAGGAAATTAAATGTTTAAAGCCCTGATCCCTCACTTCAATGTATGAATAAGTCCTATCCATGCATGCACCAGAAGAGTAGTAGCAGTCACATTTGGTCTGTAGAAACTTTTTCTGTGATATGTTTATAGATTTCCTGTATATTGTATGATTATTACAACCTTTATAGGTTGTGTAAAATACTGGGGCAAATGTATCTAAATGTCCTTACTGTGTTTGCCCAGTGATTAGGATCAACTGGAGGTCATTGATGGTTTACCCAGCTTTTATATTTACCACCCACGTCACTGCGTAAATAAGCAACTCAAGTGGTAAATTTCAATAATTTCCAATCACATGGTCGCAGGCTGACTGGAGCAGCCTATAGCCCACCTAAAGCCACGACGCTGTCAACGATTAGTGCGGATGTGTCGGTACAGGGCAGGTAGAGAGAGGATGGGAATAGGCGACAGCGAGGGAGTGATTTTAAGCGAGTGAGAGAGAGAGAGAGACAGAGAGAGAGAGAGAGAGAGAGAGAGAGAGGGAGGGAAGGAGGGAGGGAGGGAGAGAGGGAGGATGCTGCCAGCGGAAAATGGCTGCTGCAACCTCAAGCCTATCCTGATACACCGAAACGACATCAAGGTGGAGAGAGAGAGAGCGAGAGCAAGAGAGGGAGAGAGAAAGGGAGAGGAAGATTAGGAAAATGAGAGCAGATAAAGAGAGAATGTGAGTGAGTCTGTGAGTGTTTCCTGAAAGGAGGATATAAAGAGAGAGAGAGGGAGAGAGAGGGAGAGAGAGGGAGAGAGAGAGAGGAGACCCTGGGGTGGGCTGCTGCAAGCGGCGGGCAACACCGAGCCATGGAGGGCGAGTAAGTCCTTACATTTTCATTTTTAACATTGCAAAATAGATTTATCGAGCCATCCGCCAGAACTGATAGAAAGAACGCCACCGCCATCAATGTTACACCAAAGCCAGCATCAATGCACTATTATCACAATCGGTGCACTTCAATTTAGCTGGCTGCCGAGAATAAAAACACCATTACGTAGTCCTGAATCAACAGCATACACCCCATTTCCGATACATCCATGCCAATGTGTGATAAATGTTAAACCAGCGACTTGTGTGTGTATATGTGTGAACCTGTGCTTTTTCTTTTATACACGACTGGCACTCAATCTACACGCACAAAAATTATTTTAGAAAGAAAGGACACGTTAAATAAGCGACACGAGCGGTGGACAATTCCAAACTAAATGCGTGGATAGCAAATGGTAAAAAAAACAGTCACGAAATGAGCCAATGTGTAAAATGTAAGGGGGGGAAAAGGCGAAATATGGCGAGTTTGGGGCCAGCATCGCGTCATTCAAGACATGGCTACAGTAAAACGAGGGAGGGATGGAGGCGTTGTGATTTTTATCAACGTGTCTCGGGGTTTCATTATGATTTTTAAAGCCAAACTTTATGAATGAAATGTGATTTTTTTTCTCTCTCTCTCTCGCTCCCTCGCTCTCCCTCATCCTCACCCCTCCTCTCCTCCTTCCCTTTTCTAATCGGGCCCCCTCCCCCCATCTCTCGTTTCCTCTCTCCATCCTCTCACCCACTCGTTCCCTTTTTTCCTTTCCTTTTTTCACACGCGATTGCGTTGTGTTTTAGGGCCTAATGAAAATTTCCGGCGAACATATGTAACGCGCACGGGGCGATGTCGAAGGCAGCCCTGGCTCCATCCCATTCATAAAAAAATATAGCATAATATATCTGGGTGTGTTAATGAGTGCGTGCAGGGGCGGAATGGAGAAAAGGAGCGTCTGGGAAAATTATTGCAACAATGAGGAAGAAAATCCAGATTTGTGCATATACATTACATGCACATGTCAAACTGCGGTGCTGAATTATTCAGCCGATCGGTGAGGGCAGTGTGGGTTTTTCTTTCTTTCTTTTTTTTTTTTTCCAAGAATGCCGGGCCTCTGATGGCGAATGGGTGCGTTCATTGATACATCTATCTGGGAAACACTCATTCTTCCTCCCTCCTCCTCCCATTTGGCCATTCTCACATCCTCAGCGCTGGCTTTTCCTTCTATCCATTAGATCCACACTTCCTTTATTTCCAATTTCCAGTCAGCTGCAGCTTAAATAGTGCAATTTTAATGCAATTTCTTAACAGCAAACCTACATTTCACACTCACTGCTGCTGCAAATGACATTTACTTCAATCAGTTGGTGATGTATTAATAAAAACTGCATGATGTGTTCAAGATGTCCTGTTTTCTAAGGCCAAACTGTCATGTCTTGCCTACCTCTCCTTCTTTCTTCTTGGATCCACTTTTTAAAGCAGTGCATGTGGTTCCTGTTTGTAGGCGTCTAATGCTGTGAATCAGTGTTTTCGTGTGTTTTCATTGTTTAATCAGCCCGGGCCTCTGCTCCCCTCTCTTGGCTCTCCTGACAGTGTGCGTGTTCGTGCAGTGGTGATGACACGTGATGACTCCAGTGGCGGTTGGGTGCCCCTTGGAGGTGGCGGCCTCAGTCATGTGGTCATATGTAAGGGGCGGAGTCACGAAGGCAGGGGGCGGAGAGAATACATCATACGTGGAGAACGGCTGCGAGATCGAGCAGTGAGTGTGTGCGTGTGTGTTACGGTCGTCTTTGGCGCCACGTTGGTCCTCAGCACCACCTAAAGACTGTATTCATGTACTGTGGGTGTATGGTTTTGTAAAAATGGGGGTCCCGGCTGGTAAACCTAACCTGTCTTGTTGTTGGGGGGTTTTGCTCTTTGTGTCTGTAGCCGGTGTTGGAGTGTGCCGTTCAAAGGGGCTTAGTGTACAACAAGGTCAACCCCATCTTCCATCACTGGCGGGTAGAGGATCGCAAGTTTGGCCTCACGTTCCAGAGTCCTGCCGACGCCATCTCCTTCGAGAAAGGGCTGCAAACTGTCATAGACAAGCTCGACAGAGGTAGACACACGTTAAACATGTCATGATTCAATCCAACAGCTTTACCTTTAACATCCATCCTTTTCAGCCAAAGCACCATTAACCTCCTCAGACCCAGGAGCCCCACAGGATTTTGAGTTTTGGCTTTTTTTAATTAAATAATTGCTTATATTG
>JAPQRQ010000006.1:2052721-2064779 GCA_037367365.1 Apogon talboti
TGACTTATTCTGATTCCAGCTGATTCCTTGTGAGATTCTAGGACCGCTCCATAGTTATTTTGTGCATATTCTTCAAGACAGTAACAACGAGTAGAAGCATCACTGTATGTTTTTGCCAGTTTCATACACACTGTTTCAGATGTCTGTTGTTTTATACTTGTAATGTTGTTCTAAAATACTAACATAGAAGGTCTGGAGTTTGTCATTAAGGGACTTAAAGGTCCAGTGTGTCAGAATTAGGGGAGTTTGGAAGTCTCTAATTGCAGAAATGGAATATCATGTGGAAATAAGAATCACTGTGTTTTCATTACCTTAGAATGAGATGTTTATATCTACAAATAGGGTTTATTATCTTTCACCTTGTCTGCTATGATGCTGCAATAGTACCAAATGGACTTTTTTGCCTTTCTTCGTCAATTTTATGACTTATAATATATTACTGTCACCTACTATGTTTGGGTTTTGGACCACAGTCACCAGCTCTACTAAGAGTCTTTTTCGATTTTTGTGACCGCTGTAGAGGAGGATGTGACGTATTCAGTTGGTTGTAATCTGCAATTTACCACTAGATATCAGTAATATTACACGCTGAACCTTTAAATCCATTTTTTTTGTTTTTATCTGTAATAGAAATGTTAGAAAAATTAACTGCATACCTGAAAATGAATTCATTCAGAGCAGTGTACATTTGCATACAGATTTAGAGTTGGTTGCTTTGCTAGAACCTCTTTTACAATTACGTCTCATACATTGGAAAAGAAAAGTTGTCAGGAAGCGAGGAACTGTTTGTCATGTCACTCAGCCACAATATGGTAAGAATTTATGACTCCTCAGCTGCCCAGTCTGGTTACAAAGATGTTGTGTAGTCTGAAACTGGCATAACCCTGACCTTAACCCTGAAATGTGTCACATTATGAGGTGAAATCCTGTTTTCTCGCCTTTATAAAGGCTCTGACTCGCCTTCGTCCTCCACGCCCGAAGAGGCCGACACTGAAGATGACGGGCAAGCTGTGAGTATCCCAGCACTTTGTTGCATGTTCTGTCTCCTATAAGGAGTGATTACTGGTATGTTCGACCTGCGGGATGACGCACTGCCTCCTCTAGTCCCATACAGGAAGTGAGTCATCATCCAACAGCAGGAAGGAGATGCTTCCCAAACCCATTACCATAGTCACAAGTGAGTCGTCCTCTACCTGCTTTGTGCGGACTGAAGAGTTCAGTTTTGGATCCAGCCATGCCGTCACCACCCAGACACCTGCTCAGGTAACAACACATCCACTGGTGCTTTTAGACTGGTTACAGATGGAACAAAGTTGTTGATGTTGGTTTGTAGTTAATTTTTCTGCACATGTTCTGGTTACAATGTTCTTATGCTGTAATCTTTGATTTTCACTGGGCAACATGATGTCTGTGCAGCAGTGGTGGATGGTAACAGTTACTCATGTGCTGTAATTAAACTACAATGTTGAGGCACTCGTACTTTATGTGAGCATTTACATTTTCTGACACTTTATATTTCCACTCCACACATCTTCATCTCAGCAGCAAATATTGTACTTCTTACTCCTCTACAATTGTTTACCAGCTTTAGTTATTTTTCACATGATGATTTGATGCAGTATATAACAAGCTATTTAAATACATACTGTTAAACAAATGTGTTTTCAACATTCTAATGTCATATTTAGAGCAACATTCAATGGTCTTTCATTTCAGATGTGAGTTTTTAGTAGCTCCTTCAAATAGTGAACTTTCCCTTTTTATTCCTCAAGTGGTATCATTGGAGTAAAAATCCAAATGATCCAACATGTCACAAAAAGTGAAAACAGCACTTTACCAGATGTTCCTGTTGATAAAACTGTAGTTCATAGTGTCTTGACCTCCAACAAAAACAACAGTAACGTACCACCATAATGCTGATGCTTCTCCAGTAATAATCTAATATAAAGAATGCAGAGATGATGCAAACCCTGCACCCTGGATAAGACTCATCTGTACTGAATGTGTGGATCATGCCATTTTATTCACCTCTTTGTGATGGCTACCTCCGCACACCGCTGGGTGTTGGTTATGTGTTTATGTACACACTGACACCCCAGAATACACAGAATTACACTTTGACAATGATAATGACAGTATAACTTCATCTCATATGAAGTGAAGAAGACTTTAAAATGTCAGAGGTGGTTGTTTCTGCCTTAGTAACAGCACAGTCTGTTTTCCACATGTTCCTGTGTAGCTCCTGTTTCACAATAAAAGCCCTGTTAAGGAATGAGGAAGTTAAGTCCACTGAAACATAAGAAGGCTTTTAATGTGGAAGAACTACAGGACGAGTTTGTATTAAGGTGCAGGAAAATCATTCAGGGCTCTAGATGTTCACTTGCACGATTTCCAACCAAGTTTCATAAAGACTGATGTATGTGTTGGTGCATTATTTCAAAGACAGACAGATGTGACCAGGGAAACAATTGAATATATCAGTAAAAATGTCACTTACTGAAAATGTCAGTAAATGCAAACCAGTAGTTTTACTGGAGATGCGTTAGCTACTGTAGGTTTTGCTACTAATACTTTTACTGTACTTTTACTAAAGAAGGTTTTCATACTTTTATTTCTAAAAGTTTAAAATTTTTTATTTGCTCTGTTAATATTTTTACACCAGTAAAGGAACCAAATACATATTCCTCCACTGCTTTGCAGAGTTTGAATCTTTTTCTCACTTTTTTCTGGTGAGGGAAGAGAGTTTCTGTGTTTACCAAAAATCAGAATTTTAAGTGACATTTATGATGTGGAGCCAGTTTTAGTTTCAGCTTTCATAAGTGTGATGTGGACACATGAAACTATCAAACAATATCTAGTGTCCAAAAGGTAAAGAAATTAACAGTGTTTGTAGATTTAGAGATGACGTCAGTGAAGGTGGAGGAACAGACGTCAATTTAGTTTTTGAATGTTAAAGCCAAATTACTATTAATGCAGTGAATGATTAGTATATTTAATGAGGTGACCAAAGGAAGATCTGCAACTTTTGAATAATGTAAGGTAAATGTTCAATTCATGGTGGTAAAGGTAAATATCTTTACTCTACTAGTAGTATTAATACAATAGAAAACTGTTAGAACTTGATATGAAATTTTAAAAAGAAAATCAATATTGAAAATAACGAACCCTAAGCTCTCATCTGTCTTGTCTCATTGCATGTTTTATGTTGTTTTCATCTTGTTAGTTTGTTGTGTGGGAAATACACTGCTCTATAAACCCAGGGGTTGTATTTTCTATGTGTTATTGTTAAATCTGTTTAGATTGAAGTTGGTCTGATGTTGATAAGGCAAGCAGTGATGAAAATAATGAGAAATTCTCCTCAGATGTATCAAAACTAAATTAATAACCCAGGTTTGAAAATGTATGGGACTGAAAGTGCAGATATTTGTGTTGAAATGTAGGAAGTAAAAGTAAACTGTTGGTCAGAAAAAGAAATACTGAAGCACAGATACATGAAAACCATGTTTAAGCACGATAAAGTATTTTTTTTGTTCCATTTTCTACCAGATACTAACGTTCCATAGGATGAAGTCTTGTCAGAAGGTTCTTGGTGACTTGTTCACCTCTTTCAGATATCCTTGAGGAGAAAGTCTATGCCTCAGTACACACTGTTCCTGACTCATTCTGTAATTCTATACCCTCTCCACAGATCCACACCCGGCCAGGACAGCACCAGCTCTCGCATATGACGGCCGTTTTGAATCCTCCAGCTCCTCCGCCGCCGCCGCCGGCCCCACCGACTCCTCCCGTTGGCCCCCCGGCCTCGTCTCCTCTGTCCCCCCTCTCACCCACCATTTCCCTGCTGGAGGAGGGGGACCTGCGCAGTGTTGACCCCTGCAAGGACCTGTGGGGTTCCAGAGGTTATGAGGACTACCGACGGGCGGGCGCCACTAGGACTATGGTTGGGGGGCTGACCGGGGGTGTGGTTGTTGGCGGTGGGGGGAGTCTGCAGGACAAGTCTGAGCTGTGCATGGTTCGCTTTGAGAAGGATCTGGCGGGAGTGGGGACGGCGGGTTGTGACGTGACTGTGAGCCTGGACAGTAAAGCTTCCCAGCGTCTGTCCTCATCATCACCCACCTGCATGTCCATACCCAACGCCGTGTCAGGCGTGTCCTCGGGTGCCGGCTCACCCCAGGAGACAGGCAAAGGCTCACCCTCTCCCTGCTGCATCCACACCTCCCTGGCCACGCCCAGATCACGGACTCGTAAGAGAGGAGGAGGGGCCAGTAGTAGTGGCGACCCGGGGGTGATATCCCCCGACGACGACAGCCCGTGTCCTCAGGCCTCGTCATCGTGCTCATCTCGCTGTGTGTACTGCCGCTCTGTTTTCAGCGCTTCAGAGAATGGGCGGGGCCGCTGCAGAGACGCCCCCGACCCCGCCCTGCACTGCCTCCGCCAGTGGACCTGTGTGTGGTGCGCAGAGAGTCTGCTCTACCACTGCATGTCGGACTCTGAGGGAGAGTTCTGGGAGCCCTGCTCGTGTGACGACTCGGGGGGCCACCCGCACCCCCTGTGCTGTGCCCGCTGGTTGGCCCTCCTGGCCCTGTCGCTCTTCGTGCCCTGCATGTGCTGCTACCTGCCTTTGCGCGCCTGCCTGCGGTGTGGGGAGAGGTGTGGCTGCTGTGGGGGAAAGCACAAAGCGGTCCGATGAGGCCAGGCTGGGGGTGGGGGGGTGGGGAGGGGTTTCCCTGGACCAAAGGGGGTTTGGATGTTGAGATTAGAGAGCATCTATCGGACAGCAGGAGGTGGAGGTAGCGGGTTGAACCATGCTCTCAGTAGATCCAGACCTCTGATGTGGCCCTCCAAAGCCCCACGGCCTTCCACTGCATTCCGCTCTTTCTCTTTGCAACCTGGGGCCTTCCTTTACTGGTCCATGCCTGCTAAAGGTGCACTGCACTCAGACCAGGCTCTGTGGGAGTCATCTGGAGCCTTCGTTGTGGATTTACTGAAGGTTGGCTGATCTAGAGTTAGCAGTCAAGAGACTTCACAGAAGGAAGAGAGTGGCAGAGGCAACGATGATGTGTACACTGTTTCAAATGTCCATTTGTTTTGTTTTTTTTTTAATTTAGAAAGAAAAACACAAAAAAACAAAAGATGTTTATATATATGATTGTTATAATTTTAATTGGTATATTTTATTAAATGTTAAACATACTGACAGAATCCCCCAATGGCACACACTATCACGTATTCACAAACATGAGATCTTGGGGAAGTTCTTTGTTTCATGTTGGCCTGTTTATCTGTCAGATGAACAGATGTCACCCTTTACCTCTAATTTTACCTCAGATGTTACTCAAGCCCGAGTAAAGACGTGAAAAAAGGAGGGAGGGGGAGCATGCGTTAGTGCTGCCATCGAGAAAAGAACGTAGGAGCATCTTAGACCACTAGTGTTGTCTTTTGGTTAAGTAGTAGACCACACTGGAAGAGAGGTTATTAAATGCAAGTGGGTAGTTATCTTTAAGGGGAGTTGCAATGACAACCACAAAGACTTAAAAGTCATAATGTGATTCATTGTGGTCCTTTGTAACCATAAAAAGGTGATTTTTGTTTTCTTAAAAAAAAAAATCAAGAACGTGTCAGACATTTTAATGAAAAACCCACATTTTACACCATTTTTTTCCATCTAGCCATGTATTTTCAAAGTATCAATCATGGAGAACATCACATCGTACCACTGTACTTGTTGAATCAGTCAAGGTGCTTACAACTGAGGCCTCTGAGCGAGTCTATTCTACCTAATGTACACAACAACCGTACAGTCCCGACCCCAAAGACAAATGAAACAGGGCCCTGTGCTGACCAATCTGTAGACGTGTCTCGGCCTTTAAGGGAGACACCACCAAAAAAATTAAGTGCAATGAACAATGTATTGAAAGAGTATTTTTGTACAAGTTAGAGGAAAAAAAACCAAGCAGAAATAAAAAAAAAATGCGGGAGCTGAAGTGTGTAACTGTGGATATTAAAGCAGAAAAGATAAATAGGAACACTAACTAAATAGTCTTTGAGCGGCAGCATGTAGGTCACAGGTGTGGCGTTTAAGCGTGCATGCTGTAGACTGTTGACCTGTGATAAGAAAAACAGACACATTAACTTGAAAAAGATGAATGGACCTAGGTCTTTGTTTGGGCACAGTGGCAGATATGTTTGCTGAATGTTGCTTTAAGTATGAAGTCGAAAAAAAAAGCTGCTATTTTCGAGTCCCGCCCTGTAAACCTGGTGCATCTTTCCTGCTGCCTCTTATCAGGCTGGAAGGTGGATGTGGTCATCAGAAAATGATCCGGTTCACGTCACCCACAGTGCTATGGATGCTAAACGGTGTGTGAGGAAGGGTTTGTCAGTTTACGGACGGACTTTAACATAAATTCTCCCCTGTTTTAGATATTATTAACAATGCTTCTGTCGATGAACTTTGCATTTCTGTCTATTTTGCTTAATTGGCCATATATTTTTTACTTTTAATGAACAATATTGGCAAGAATAGTAGGTAAAAGATACGTACATCACAGCTGCTACAGTTATTTCAGAACCCTAAAATATCAGGTGTTGGTTTAAAGGTTCAATGTGTAAGATTTTTGGGGGATGCACTTGCAGAAATTGATTCTTAAGAATTATGTTTGAAGTGTAAAAAGAGTAAGAGTTGTGCTGTCATTACCTTGGGATGAGCAGGAGGCTTAGACACTAGCTGGGTTGTTTTTCCACCATTATCCTTCCCAGATTTGTGCTAAAAGCTGCCAATATTTAATGAATTTATAGCAAAATAGATTTATATTTATATTAATGTTCTCTAAATCTGTGGAACATTGAGTTACATGGCTGAGGAGTTTGGCGTCTTCCTGCATTTTTCAATGAAACTTATATTATCATCCCATATATTTTGATTATTACTATTATTTTATCCTTGTTGAAAAAAATTTAAAAGCTGAAACTTATAATGACTGAGGAAGACCCAAAAGATTTAGAGGAAAAACATGCTAAAGAAGTCAAGTGGGGATCAGTAAGAGCCTTTAGATCTGTAAATAGTCAGTTTTTGATGTTCTCCACATTGATTTTACATTCATTTGGCTCAGGTGCTGCAGATGAGGTTTATAATAGTGTAAATTGATATCGACACAGTGATATCTCCTCAAAAGTGAAGTCGAAAAATCTCAGGCTCCCTCTGGTGGACGACTGCAGTACTGGTCAGTCAGATGGACTTTGGACAAACTAAAAACGTCCAAAGGTTATAGAAAGCTGAAGTCCCGCCCCTGCCATTGAGCCCCATGGGATGTAACTTCAGAAAAATATGAATGGAGGTCAATGGCGAGAGACAGTTTTTGATCCTGTTTGATCTGTGTCACCATTAACATATATGATGTTTGTCAAATTGAAAGATCATTTTACAGCCCAAGAAAGTCAGTTTGTGGTAAAGATAATACATAGAAACATCTAGTTTTGTGTTAAACAGCTCAATGGACCGCATTTCTTGTTGCACGTGATACATATCACCAAAACCAAATCAGTTGTTACCTTGGGATATTTCACCTCATCCTTCAAGTGCAAGGTGAAAAGTTGTTAAAAGAGGTTAAAATCACTCAGTCTGGTCATGTTGAGGCTGCAGATGACGCCACGTGTCGTCTTCCTATTTATGTACTCTCGGGGTCTAAACATTTTACAACAAACTGCAACTTTCTTGACTCTATCCTTGAAATTGAAAGAATTTTAATTATCCTTTAAATTAACAGTCATCATTTGTGTAAATGTTTTATAATTCAGTGGGATCAAAAAATACCTCATCTCTCTCCACTGACTGTAATACAAATTTTTTCTGGGGCACTGCTGGCAAGGGTGGGACTTTCCTTTTCTGTTTTTTTTTTTTTGTTTTGTTTTTTTAAGCTGATCTTCATTTCTCTGGCTTCAAGTTAAGTTGTGATTTTTCTGATCAGTTTGTTATTAAGAATTTATAAATTACATAAAAGAGCAGAACGTTGCGTTGCAGACCCCTATATACCATATTTGTCTGTTGTCCGGAATAGATTTCTTCTGTGTTTTCTTGGTTGTATCCAGTGAACGTACATGACAGTCACCTACTATGTTAAAGTGTTAAAGGTTAAGTATGTGAGATTCACACAAGCTCCTGAGCCTGGTGTTGGAGTCAGTTTTGTGCCGGCGGCTGGTTGTTGGTTGATCTTAGCTAGCTCCATTTGTAAACTTCTGAAGAACTAATGAGCGAGCAGAAGGATTTTTGTCTGAAAATGAACAGGCAGCAACTTGGAAGTCAATCCAGATTTTAATAATAATAATAATAATAATAATAATAATAATAATGGATTAGATTTATATCGCGCTTTTCTATTAACGCATACTCAAATCGCGTACAATGGATCCATTATTTAAGTGTAATATTGATGATGGCCACTAGACGCTGATCCAATAAGCCCTGGCTCACTTCTATTGAACTTCTTTCTAGAAATGCAGAGTCAATACATTTTCTCAAGGACTCATTTCATTGCCATACTGTTTATTAATTGTCCTGGTGGTCCATATTTAAGTTTTTACCCCATCAATAAGATTTGAAGGTCAATAGAAGGATTTGTGTTCTGCTAGATGCTTTAACAGCTTATTGACTTACTGAGTTGACCTTGAAAGTTACTATTTTACTGTTTCAGAAAGTTACCATTTAGCATTAGCTCACCCATAACCCCTCATACTTCTTTAGCGCCACCATTTTCCCAATAATAAAGTCGCTTCTGGCTCCAAAAAACCAAGATGACGACAGATAAAATGGCAACCTCCTGGCAATAGAACAGCAGTCGAAATAGCTATGGGAGACATTAAAACCTGACCCAGCCAAGGCTTTGACATAGAAATGCGTTACAGGCCGTTATCATGAATATACGTATCAGAAACATCTACAGCCACGCAGCGTCCAGGTCAAAACAGACTAATACGAACTACTCTTATCATACAAGCATGGATGAATCGTACACATTGAACCTTTAATATCCTGTTTAAAGAAAAGAGTCTTTTGTTTTCCTGTTTTTAGCGGCCACTGTAAGGGAGAGTGAGGTGATGGTTTCCCAGAAGGTGCCACAAAATATCACACACTGAACCTTTAAGTGTCTCAGAAATTGCAATTTGCACCAGTGTTTAACAATCAAGCAGGGTGAAATCTGTCGTATAAAATGCAGAGATGCCACTGTTATGGCCAGACATAGCAAGAAATTTCTTTTAAAACGCAAAAGTAAAGATTTGAGTAGATTATTTATGCAAAAGCAAGACAACATACAATCACAAAGTAACTGGAAATGCATGGGTTCATCACAGACGGACACAGTGTATGAGAATCCCAGGGGAGATTGTTATTTTCTCCTTCAAAATCAGTGGAAAATCAGTGTTGAGAAGCTATTGCAGCGTCATGTCTTAAGTGCAGAGTCACCTGGTAGACCTTGAATTATGGCAGAATGAACCTTTCAGAAGCTTCACCAGACTATTAACATTTTAGGTTCATTTTAGGTTTAGCCAAGAACTTTTATCCAAAGTGACTTAAAATGAGTGAACAGGCAGCAGGGTTCAGAGTCAGGACACACAACTGCTGACAAACACGACCTTTGACACTACTAGGCCAGCCTGCCAACGATGTTGGTCCACTTTAAAAAAAAAAAAAAAAAAAAATCTCGTCAGAAAGGCGGGAAACAACAAACACAAACTCAGTCGGTCACTAGACTGCCATTTCCTGATCTTGAATTAACCCTCTGTCCCACACAAACACACACAAAACACACACACCCCACAAATCTGCAATGCATAGACCTGCACACACAAACGCACATGTTCACTCGATGGTGCAGATACACAGAACTAGTAAAGCCATTGCACACAGTTTGCTACTTCTGGTTCAGAAATGGTGTTAGAGTACAGTACTGACAGTCATGCAATCACAACTGCAGGCCCCATTCTTACATCTTAATAAATGTGCCTTTTGATTTGAGTAATCAATAACTTATGATTTCTAAGTAACTCTGTATTAAGTACTATTTAATTTTTGGGTTATTGATTTCTGCCAATGTGCATATTTTCAAATGTACGTATTTATTGGTTTCAAAGTAATTAATGAGATATTACCTGTTTATTTATTTATTGAGATATTTATTCTGATTCTTTATTTTTTTGAGACAGGTTTTTATCTTCCGTGCTGTCTTACTTCTGACTTTGTGCCAATGTGCTGCTTTGAGGTGTTACATATCGTGGGTTTGTATCATTATTAAACCCTCACTCTATATTTTAAAACCGGTGTCTGTGTTTCTATCCAGATGTTTTAGCTAGAGGTTGGATTCTACAGCTGAACGAAAGGGGCTCTATGTAGTATTTCTACTTTGAAACATCAAAAAAATGACCGAAAATCCTCATCATAGTATTTAGAATAAAGAGCTGTGAGGTTCTGCCAACGATGCCAAAGTACTGGATTATAGAGAAATGAACTGAATTTATTTCCAGTGATGGGCCGGTGGATTTATGTGACCACTAGTGGAAGTAGTGAGTCACTCTACCGTCTCCCATGGTGAAGAAAACTAATGCCATGGTGCTTTTGACCATAGTGTCAGAAAGTGACCAGATGGGATGAGAACCATTTGGAAACAACTTTTAGAGTCGATGAAAGTGACTCAGTGATAAAAGATAGCAGCGCTGTTGTTGTTTCCTCCACTGGACACAGCTCTAAATGAATGGAGTTTGATGCTGAAATGGCAGCGTTTCTTCCCCCATGTGTTTGATTATGAGGCTTACAAAGGTATAAAGTTATTATGGGATGTTGTTATGTTTGCAAAGTTGCCATTTGTTGATCCAGGGTTCAGACTAAACTGTGACAGTTCAGACCTTGTTTGTTCAGTTCCAAACAGATTGTTAGTTCAGCTATGGACAACACAAACTGTACAGAAAACAGCTGACCAGTGGTTTTACTGTGGCTGTTTTCAGTCTAAAAACAGAGTTAAACTAACAGAGCTATAATGTAAACAACCAGCTAACACAGCACATGAAGATGATAAGACTTATTTTGAGCGACTGTTAAAATAAGCATCCATGAATTTTAGTTTGAAGAAGAAAACGTGATGATACCATAATACAGATGTGTGGAAGCAATGAGCTTTATGCTTTATTCAGTGGGTGCTACAGTCTGTGGACACAAGGCATTGATCGGTTGATGGTTTTGGTCCTAAGTGTGTTCTGAATCAGGTTTACGATTAACCGCGATTTTAAACATCACGGTTAACTAACAAGTCTGCCAAAAACCGTCTCTTAAAACACAGTAGATTAAGAGCGGAACCAAAGACACACCAATATGCCCTTCCCGCACGGAACCAAAACAACGTTACACAAGTGCTGCGGTCAGTAAGGGTGGGCGATATTGGGAATTTTGGTACCGATCCCATACCAAGTAAATACAGGGCTAGTTTCACCGATACTGATACTTAAAACGTCACAATCATTGAATAATTTAATTAATAATTGAATTAGTCTGCTATAATTGCCTCTGATCACCAGTTACGCTGTGAAAAACATGACTTAATGCTGGAGATTACCTGGATACTCCTGATTTTTCAGCTGAAAAGCCTCTGTCAGAGACCTCTGTCTGTGTCGGGGGTCTTGTTTGGGTTTGGGGATCTCCTCCTCCTCCTCCTCCTTCCTCAACTGTTTTTGCAGCTTGGAGTTCTACGAGGGTAGGGTGGCCATTTCCACAACACCAAAAAGGAGGACACTTTGCAGCATTTAGTGAAGACTGAATATTCACAGCATATAGACGTGGGCTGTATCTCCCACTACAATACAGTTTATATGATAACAATGGAATCATGATAGAGTGATTCTGAGATACTCTATTCAGTGTAAGACAATTTTATCTATGATATGTTATGATGTGTGTGTAACAGAAGAGGACAAATGTCCCAGATAGGGTGAAAGGTATGTGGTCACAGTATTTGTATTTATTCAAAACTGACAACTGACCTGAACCTGTTTATCAAAGTGCACAGAGCACATAACA
>JAPQRQ010000006.1:2073963-2107941 GCA_037367365.1 Apogon talboti
AGGTGTCTGGATCAGCACTGATGTTGGTCTAATGTTCTAAAAGGGATGTTCTAATGTTCTAAAATACATGTTCCTTTATACTTCATGGATTTGTTTTTTTTATTTTATTTTATATTTTGCCTCGTATGGGTAAGGAACCAAATATGGTAACTTAACTAACCTTGATATTCTACATAACAACAAACCATTTTGAAAAATTTCGCAACAGTAATAAAGTCTTGTCATTTCCTCTAATAACACACTGAGGTTGAAATTTTGAATTTCATAGTTTTTCTGTGAGTGTCCTGTAAAGGGTTAAAGCTGCGTCTTCCTTCTTCTTTAAGCTCCTGAGATCGCCTCTTTGACCTCCACGTTCTGCCATGTCAGTCAACTTGACAGCAACAGCGTGAGCTCCATCAGCTGCGGATCTGCCTGGCTCGCCCTTGAATTTGTAGATTAGCACGTAAAACCTTGCTTTCAATTGTTGGGACAGCCCCCGTATCCCCGTGAATCCTCTTAGCGACAAGAAACACAGGGTGCTTATAGATCTACCAAGGGAAACGTACTAATCCCAGAGCCCTACCCTTCCCTGTCTGCTCCTACGCTCCGTCAGTTTACTCCCCCCACTCCCCAACTCTCGCTCAGTCGAAGCCTCATTTCCACGCCCTGCACAGGCAAACTGACTTCAAAGTGTCTCAGAGAGCGTAGCATGACTCACCTGTGTGTAATATCAGTGGTGTTGGCTCGGCTCTGAAGTCTGATCTGTGCTCTCTGAATAACACTGAAGGAGGGCTGATTGAATTTAAGCCTTTATTCTTTCAGACTCCTTCCTGCTGCGTGGTTCATGTGCAGTTTTCTGTCTCCGTCTGTCTTTCCTATGGTCGGGCACTGGACTTTGATACTGGAATTGATAGATACCGTCAAGTATCATCAAATACCTTGTCATTCAGAACCTGATGTCAGTACTTAAGAGTAAATCGCATCGTCAGTGTCTGTCTGTACTAGTACATGTACATCGATAATGTAATGTTACACAGACACGCTGTCTCCGTTTAAAGCTGCTGGAGCTGAAATCAGATCCAAAATAACACACTTTCCTTCAGCAGCTCTCTCCTCTGAGTCCAAATGAAAAGACTAAATGTAAATATAATGACCTGATGCCGTTTCGTATGTCTGTGGAAATGTGAAGGCACTTTTCCAGGCTTCCAGAGCGGTAGTGTCACATCTGATTGATTCTGATCAGTGGCCAAATCTAAAACATAGGGTGTGATTTTCAACAGCCCAAAGAATACTTGTTTCCCCTTACACAGCAATGACAATACGCTTAAAGTTCATTATGAAAATTTTGCTCAGTTATGCAGGAAAAACTGTCAGTGACATAATGAAACAAAACTACACTTTACACATGATAATATAAAACATCTCATAAAGAAGTTGTGGAAAACCAGGATTATCACCCAATTTTCTCATCTTCTTATTCCTTTTGACTCATTTTGACTTACAGTATTTCCTTAAACAAAACACAACCGGCAAACTCCTGCAGGTCAAAGTGGACTAACCAAACACCTTTATTATTATTATTATTATTCTTAATAATAATAACAATAATAATATTAATAATAATAGTAATAATAATAATAATGGATTAGATTTCTATAGCGCTTTCCAAGGCACCCAAAGTGCTTTTACATTATTGATCTATTATTCATTCACTCACATTCACACTCTTCCCACTTTAGTACAGACTACTATTATATTAGAAACATTAATATAACAAATAACCCATGATGCATTGCTCTGTGCGAAGTACATTTAAAGTTAACATTAGTGAAGGAGGAAAGTTTGGAAACATGAAGCTGTGGAGCTGTCTATATGTAAGAATTCTTCTTGTGCTAAATAGCTTTACTTTTAATGTAATAAGTGATGGACAACTAGTTAACGTTAGCTAACTTTATGTCTAAGCGCACATCTGTTTTAGTTAGTAGCTATTGTAACAGCTCCTTTTCCTGATGCCTATGTAGAGAATCCTCACGTTCACTCATATTTCATTCAAAGACAATGTGATGAAGGACAAAGACTTGAAAACGGTATCTACTTTTGTATTTATAATAAACATTTCTTTGTTAAGGGCGACATTTAACAACAGAAAATAAAATAATGAAGCATCGGTATCGGCTAAAATATAAAAAAATTTTAAAGTTTGCATTCCTCTTAGCTGCATTATTTTTTATGTTATGAAACCGCTTTGACTGTAAAACTGCAAAAGAGCTGGAAAATACAACTAAAGATTTGCAGCATAACATTCTTTTTTAAAATGTTTTAGTGTAAAATGAAGTGACTGCAGTGCGTTTGATCATTATCAAAGCCGAGGTATTGGTACTAGTGTGTGAACTTTTAGATCGATAACCCCTGTGTTTCCTTCCCTCCTGTCCTTTCCTGTTTCCTTCCTCCCTGTGTCTTCTTCTAAGCCTGTGCATGTCTCCTGGAGAGTCTCCATCGACAGACACACTCTCCGCTCATCCCGGGGATTTAAATAGAGAGGCCTCATCAGGCGAGCCTTGTTCTCACGATACCGGGCTTTGTCGACCAGACTCTGCGTGCGCTCTAATTATCCCGGGCTACAGTCCTTTTCCTTTTTTTTTTTTTTTTGCAGCTGGAAATGCATGTTTGTGTGCTTGTGTGTGAGTATTTCTTTTCTCAGCCCCTTTAGCTCATCTCATCATATATTTAGTCTGTTTTTCTCAGTGAAAGATCCCGGGTGGCGGGCACTTGGCGCGCAGTGTAACGGGTTCATGAATGCACCAGTATATGGGCCAGTCTGCGCCGCCGTCACAGCCCTCGCCGTGCACATTTGCAGCCAAGGTGAACGCCGCTGTACCTGAGTCTGTAGTGTTTTTTGGCTCGCCGCGGTTGCACCAGAATTCCTTTTGTCAGGTTATATGCCAGAGTGCTCAGGAATGCATAGCCTCAAGTGCAAACGGCTCGCGGTATTGTGCTCTTTTCCCTGCTACCGACTACACGCTCTAGACAAAAACATCCCCTTTAATCCGTCTGAAAGAAGCGCTGTCATTTCGAGCGTTATTTTTCAATGTATTTTCTGGTTGAGAGTGAGAAGGCAGTCATCGTAGGTGAGTTAAACCCTGTCACCCCCCCCATTCAGCCGGTGTGTTTGTCCCTGCAGCTCCGTGAGTCACTCTCGCTGCTTGGGTTTTTCTTCCCATGAATAAAATATCTGATGTGCTATCTATGAGTTATAGTGCACTTGTACGTCTGCTTATGGCCCCGCCGGTGTCTTTCCAAAGTCCCTGTCTGTCCATACGTGACAAAGACGTCATCTGTTCCTCGTCCTCCTCCGGTTCTTCACATCCAAGCGAGGTCTGCACGAGAAAATTCCTCTTCTGTCTGTAACAAAATAACGCAAAGTGGAATACAATAAAAAAGCCGTGCAGCTAAGAATCAAAGCATCAGTTTAACTATGTGGCAGGCGTCATTTGCTGTTTGTTCAGCTGCATCTGAAAATGTAAGAAAATAAATTAGTCGAGACTTGTTTTTCTTCGGCAGAATTTTGTCTGTCTTGTCAAACACGGGATTGAAATCAGAGCCACTTTTCCCCAAACTTGAGCTGTAATTGATGTGTCTTTTCTGAGCGCTTTGTTTTTTCATGCCTGTTTTTTTTTTTTTTTCATTCTTCTGTCTTTGTCTGTCTATTTATATGACTCTGCGGGTCCTTATTTCGAATGCATTTTTGTCTGGAGTCTGTGCAGCCAGTGTTGGGATGTGAACGGCACTATAGTGATGGTGCGTTGGCTGTCAAAAACACCCGTGACTTTTAATTAACAGCACTCTCACATTTTACTGATATATGCAAATATTGATTCCTTCGCTCAGACCTTTGCTCACTAGTTTTCGTGTCTACTTCACAGAAACACTTTCACAGATAATACGCTGTAATCCAAACACAAAAACAAAGAAGCAGGAAGAATAAAATCTGCCACTTTCTAAATGGTTTGAGAACTACATATATTTATCCATTTTTTTGCTTTTCCTCTTCAAAGATACATTCATTGTGTTCATTTTTTTCTTAATGGCTATAAGCTGCATTGATTTTGCTTAGTTACTGTTTGTGCTGATTAACATTTGTAATTAGATTTCCTCCTGTGATCCTCATTTTCATCACTATGGAAGATTTTCAGGTATTTTCAGTCTCAGTATTTAATAGAATGGCTTTAAACAGTGTTTTGAACTCAACTAAATCCTTACATGTCAATATTTTACTTTTACTAAACTAATGTCTCTTGGGGTTACAGTTGACTAGTAGTATTTCTAAATGCTGATATGATAACAAAAAAGCCATCCTCTTTCCTGTTCTACTGACAGTTTTTGTTAAATTTCCTATCCATGTAGATCTGTCCAAAAGATCACATGATGATATTGTGAGGTAAAATCACGATCCACAATCTGAATTGTTTTCTCATTGCTAAAAAAAATAAAAAAATATATGGGAAAACTACAACTAATACTATGACTTTTCCTTTTGTTTTCTCTGTATTCTTGATGTTTAGACTCTGTGATGAATTATATTGTTATATCTGACCAGAACCTTTGCCTTTATACATCACTTCAGACTGATATTATTACAATAATTTGACAATATCTATAAGAGGTGCACAAACACGTCTTCATTTTCCTGTATGTGCAACTACACTGTTCCCGTTTATTACCCAGATGCGGTGTCCTAAATTATCCCACTGAGTTTTGCATTGCACTTTGGGTTTCAGAAACTAGACCTGCAGCTGATGGATTTATGGTAATGCATTTTCATCATTTCTTTTTAACATTGTTAAATAAAATACATTACTCAAATTCTGCAAGTAAATGTGGACTGAGACCGAACACCTTAGTGCAGAAAGATGCTAAAGAATCACTGTAAACAAACTGAAATAAACTGACTAGCATAGCATCCAATGCAAACAACATTAATGCTACAAACCCATATGTTATTGTAAGGCTCTCTGTAAAATACTGTAAATGCGTGAGGAAATGGACCACGTAAAACAACCATTAGCTGAGTAGGAAAGTGCTGTTATGTTTTTTTTTAATGAGACAATCTGTACCATCCTTCTGAAAAGCAGCTCATATGACAGATTTGATAATGAGATTGCTCAGCCCTAGAACCTGTTAATCAGCCATAACAATGAATGTATCGATCTCTAATAGAGAGTCGTGTTTATATTAAACTAAAATTAGATCTAAAAAATCAAAACCTAATGCTTTATTTACAGTATCACAGTACAAATTGCAGTCCCTGTTTGACACTCCCTATCTCATCTCTGTATTCCTGCCAGTGCACTGCCTTAAGCTACAGGACCCGTTTGTTGTGTTTGTTTTGAGGAGCCCTGTTAAATGCCTGTTTCATCAGGTTCTGCTCGTGTCCGTGTACAGTCGACGTACAGAGTGCTGCGGTTTGATTTCCAGAGCAGGAAGGGGAGGAGGTGTTTCTGCTGCCTTGATAAGCTGCTGGATGACTGGCAGGCTGCCTCTCTGTTTTAGTGCTGTGTTTTGCTGAGCAACGCTGCAAAAATACTCCATGCGCTGCCAGGGAAAACAGAGCATGTTAGTTCCAGTTCCCTCCCTGTCCGTCTTCCTGCTTACCGAGCGCCTTTCATATCTCGCCTCTCTTCCCCCTTTGCCTGTGGTGGAAATGGTAGCATCCAGGCTTTTACACAGAGCAACATGGAGTCCATCCTGTTTTTTTTTTTTCTTCATAGTTTATCCTTTTTTTTCTCAGGAGAGAGTAAGGAAATGAAAATGTCAGAACGGTAAGCGATAGAAGCAATGCAGTGTAACCATATACCCCCAAGGAGAGGCCTGTGCTGCTGCAGCTGCCGCCGCCGCCAGTGCTCGGGCTTTGTGACGGCCCTGTTAGCAGCCTGTCTGATACAGCACTTTCTCAAGGAGAAGGTGGCCAAGGACAAACAGCGGCCCTGTAGGATGGCCCGCTTGGGACGCAGACAAAACACAGGGGCCATTTCACTTATAAAGACGTGAAGAGGATGAATCTGACCTTGGACTTGTGAGGTGGAACAGATTTATTCCGCGTCATAAAAAAAGTTTTCTTCTTATTTTACCACTTTCATCTTTAAGCTCCTGTTCTCGAGCGCTGCAGTTAATTCACTGAAAGGCGGTTATTGCACATCCTGCCCTCACAAAGGAAATAAAATCCGAATGGGTTTGTGTGTCGTATAATTTAAACATAAGGCAAATGAGAGTTACAACACGACTGGAGGGAAATTAATGTAGCTTGAATGCTGGTGATTAACCCTGGGAAATAAAGGATGCTCGCAGACAACACAGATTGTGTCATGTATAATTTCACAGAGAGCATTTTCAGGAACGCCCGCGTCCTCGCCTTAATCTGTATTTCCCTCATCTTCTTAGCATCGACTGTACATATTTCAGAACTTCATCGGTAAAAAGGGACGGCTATTTGTAAGGTTGCTATCGTTAATACTAGCGCTGTCCCAAATACCAGTTTATGAGCTGAGGAGCTTTGGAAGTAATCGACATTATGAGTCGACTCCAGCTCCGGAAACATTTTACAACCTGAACAGAACAACAGTCAAAGATACACGCAGTATTTCAGACAAACAATAGTACTTTTACTCAGATAGTCATATGAGGAGGCCTAAAACTGTAATGCGAATGTAATAATAACATATTTAAACACAGTTATTATCAGTTTTACCAATTAGGATCAACAAAAACACCACTAGCAGATTAACAGGCCGGTATCATCCTGTGTCCACAAAAATTTGGACACTGAAAGTACAATATACATGGACTCTGTGATCAATGTTTCACTGCTATGACAAATTAAACATCAAGGAATAAATATGCCAAAAAATTTTAATTGCTGAACATTAACCTCAAAGTTATTAACCAATATGTGAAAATGATCATCAAACTGAACCCATAAAAATAAAAAAATTGTCCATTGAAGTGAGTTTTTTCCTTTGTGAAGCCTACATGAGCCAATACTGGCACCAACATCTGCTAATGCGATAGTCTGTATATTGTCCCTTAGCCTCATTCAATCATCCAAAGCTGAAACACAGTAAACAGGATTTTAAAGCACAACGTGTAATCTATGTGAAAAATGCATATGTATTTATTGATGTGTAAATGGTTCTAAATGTGCCCACCTATGATAACAGCCTCTACAGTCATTTGTATGTAAGCGACTGGGGAGATTTTTTTAAGTGAAAACCTTGAAAATCATATTGCAGCTCTTCTGCTCCTCTACAGCAGCAACATTGTACAATGCTAGTTAGTTAGCTTAGAAATGGAGTGTACTAATGTGACAACACAGAAACAATACAGACTGAACAGCACACGAGCACGTATGAATGTGATATATTGAAACTTTAAATAATCGCTGAAGGAAAAATGGAAACGTGAACTGGAAAAATATTTTTTTAAAAACAAAGTCAAACACAATGAATATCCAAATTATTTAGTCGAAAAGTCATCAGTACTGGCTGTTTTGGTTATAGAAAGACTGATGAGATGGCGCCAATAAGAACCAATAGTTTCTAGGTTTCAAAACTGGAAATATTCACTCCTGTGATAAGAGTCACTTCCATGTAGATATTTTTACAGTTTGCTTCATGATCAGTTCCGTATTAATCACTTTGAGTTTGATGTTCAATGATGTTCACATTAACTTATACAGTAACTTAACTGTATTCAGTTGACTTAGTTGAACAATTTTTAATAAGGTCCAATTAAAGTAAAGTTGCATAATGTGGTTTCAGAGTGGAAATCTTTTGGTCCGGTTGTGAATTTGGTCACAGCTGATAAATCATGTTCCTGCTTCAAGGTTTTATATCAGTCGAACTCCAGTTTTATGGTTATTTTCTAAATGAATAGTGTAGGTGTTCGTCCATAAACTTAAACAGCATAGTGAGTTAAATTGTAGGCAACGAATATGACTTATTCACCCGTTTTTAGTTTTGAATATTATTACATGGAGAAAAGCTAAAACCAGCAGACACCTGATGCCTCGGATTCATCAGTTATTCACCTGATTGATTCTGTTCTTGCGTTACTACATGTTATTTGTATATGAATGTCTGCTGAGTGTTACTTCTCAAGGCCTTACAGTAGGAGGCATATTTAGAATTCTGCACCAGACTTCCTTTCAGCAGGCAGCGGCTGAGCTACGACCCTGATATTATCCTTGTAGTAGCTGTCTTATTAATTCTCAAACTAATGACCAGAAGAGGTTTCCTTTATCTGTCAAAAAGCATTATTAGAAGACCATTTTCTCTTACACATTAATGAAAAATGACGTCTGTAGATCAAACCGTGAGTGTTCTAGGATTACAAGTTGTCGGAGCACTTACACTGTCCAATGTCATTTCTGAATTTTTTGTTTCAGACCGTCCTTTATGCATAATAGTGCCCTGAAAAGGCACTTTCTCATTACAAATTGCAGCTCATGAATGCTGCAACCGTGCACTCCTATCAGCCATCTTGATCTGAGATAAAAACCAATCAGGCACTCCAGAGAATTCCATTAGTTTGATGAGATATGAATATAGCTCCGAGCGCAAATCTGAAATAGTCTGCTGTTTTCAGACAAACCCATTAAAAGTCATTTGATCTTCCACAGCTAATTATAGAGCGTTCCGAGCAGCCCGTCGTCCTGACCGGTCTCCACCCCCTCCATTCACCACCTACCCTCCGACCGCTCCCTTCAGTGTTCATCACATCCTGGCCTTATGTTTCAGGAGTCTATTTAGCATCAGGGGCCGTTATTGAGGCGCCGGAAGCTGACAAGCAGACGATGAACGGGAATCTGTCATGCCGGTTTGGATCCTTCAAAAATGGAAGTAGTAGCCTATATTATAATAATATAGTATAGTATCCTATACTATAATAATCTATATTTCAGGGGAGACGGAAGATAAGAATCACTCCCATGTATGTATTTACATTTATGTTCATGTTAACTTATGTATTCTTTATAGTGACTAAGTCAAAAAAAAGTTGTGTTTTTTTTTGTTTTTTTTTAATAAAGTCAAATTAAAGTGTAGTTAATTTCAGGCCTGCGTAGTGGAGTTTCACTGTTGAAGTCTTTTGGGGCAGTTGTGAATATGATTAATTAATCATGTTCCTGCTCCAAACTATTGTTATGTCGTTCTCCAGTTTTATGGCTTTTTTTGTAAGTAAATAGTGTCAGTGTTGGTTTTTTCAACTGCAACCGTATAGTGCGTTAATTTCTAGGCAACTAATGTGACTTATTCACCTGTTTTTAGCCCATCAGCCAATAGACATATCAATATAGCTACTATCGAGCACTGATAAGAAGTCATATTTGGACTTTGATTTAATTAGTTGAGTTCTCCTCCAGTGAAAGTACCACCCACTTCTATTGGGAGATTGATCTCCTGCATGAAGACCACATGACTGTAACACAGAACAGAACCTGACAACCTCACACATTCAACTTGTTATAGATTCTAATAGAACATGCCAGTGAGATACAGGGCCATCGGTCCTATTTTTAATACTATTACACAGAAAAAAGATCAAACCAATAGGCATTCGACGCCACGGACACATCAGTTATTCACCTAATTGATTCTGTTCTTGCGTTACTACGCCGTATTTGTCAGCCTCATAGTCACCGTCGTCATGCTGGTTTGGATTTGGGATCGCTCCATGAGAAGTAGCAGCATTCCACAGAGGGGTCCCGCTACGTAGGGAGGCACACAGGAGGTGGGGGGGCCAAGGTCAGACTCCTGACAATAGGGCGGTATATATAGATCGGCCTAGAGATGGATGCTCCTGCTGTGGAGTCTGTGTCTTCTCCATAGAGATGACTGATTAGCTGTTAGCCTCAGCATGCCTCTCTGGAGTTGTACTGTTCTCCCATCTGATTGAAAGCCCCCCCCCCGCAGACGGGCAGAGGGAGGACGGAGCAGGGCTTAATGACAGATAAGCATATCTATATTACATTCATCATTTTCCCGGCTGAAGATGGCCTCTCCTCCCGCTCTGCCTGGAGCATCACAGGCTAATGCAGACATGTGGATTGTGTCTCTGCTCTGCTGCTCAGTGTCTGCAGGGGAGGAGAAGAGGGGCAGGGAAGTCGGCAATCAGAGCACAGATTCATTTAAAATCAGCCTGGGTGGTCATGGGAGAACGCCGCCTCATGCGGGGAGAAGAGAAAAACTCAGCTGCTGTGCTTAATGTACATCCGAGTGGTAATCAGACTGAGGCCGGGTGTCGTCACTCACAGTGACTGAACATTTTAATGTCATCTCCTTCCAATGTGAGGACAGTAAGTATAAATGTTTAATTTGCTCCATGAGCCAAAAATCCATTTGAACCTCTCCTCTGCTGGATTATTCGCAAATGCCAGGAGATCTTTTCAACCAGTGGACATCAATCTATAACGGCTGTCAGAAGGAGAGCTGAAACATCAGACTGAAGAACAATATCAATATCATATGCAATATTACCTGTTCAATTCCATCCCAGTATTACTTATCATATTATACCCACCATTGCCCCTCTTTTTGATATCATGTGTGATAATTATTAATATTTCCAAGGAAAACTGCATATTTTATGGGGTTTTCTCCACCATTACAATGCTGAAGTGTTTATTAAGCATAGTAGCATCTAAGCTGCACAAACAAAAAGGCAAAAGCATCTAGAATAGTACATGTTTCTTATGCAAATAACCTTTGTCAAAGCAGGCATTGTCTATGACGCCTATAAATGTGCAAAATTTGGATCACCCATTGACTTCATTAACCTGTTTTGTGTTTCTTTGCTCTATTTTAGTATATTTTGCTCTACATTATGCAGAAATATGCAACAACACCACAATTTTCAGTCAACACTAAAATGTTTGACAGTACATTTTAACTGAAGGAGGTTTTTTAGTGTTTGCAGCACGGAAATATTGTAAATTGGACAGCAGACCAACCAGTTGGATTCTCATTTTTTGTGATTCTCAAAGTTATTATACCAGTTTTAATTTTAGTTTTGGTGTATTTTTCTGTTTGAGTGGAACTGAATTACTTTGGTTTGTTGTTTTGCAGAGATATTCAGCCATCTAACTGATGCACCACATTCTTTCAGAGTAACTTTATGCAACTATGTGATGAAATATTATCAGGTGGAACATGGTGTTGACACATGCATCAATACTTTCTTGCTTTTTTCCCTTTTATTGTTCTTTTAGCTTAGCCGTAGTTGGTGAAATTTGCTGTTTTTCTTGCCTTATTAATAAGACTTAATCATGTTGCTGAATTTCTGTCGTGTTTGAAGATTTTTCTTTCGCCGCTGAACCCGACTGTGCAGGATTGACTTCTGAAAACTGGCTCCATGCTGTTTGATATTTACAAACGCCTGCTGTGGTTTTTGTAGTATTACATAAAAGATAAAATTAGTCGTAGTTTCAAAGCCAAAGGTCTGTTTCGATGACAGCGTTGGTTGGGTCGACGGCCTTCTTCTCTCTGACGGTGCATCTGTCTCTTAGTATCATTCTTGTGGAAGTGTTGTTGTTGTTGCGTGTCCTTGCTCTCGTTCTTTCTCCTGGCTGCTCTCCTTCTCCAGCATGGCCTCGGTACAACTCGTGGCTGCCTTGTAGCGACTGGCTGTGATATTTCCATGTTGTCCTTGAGAACGCTTCCCCCCCACCTGCTCTCAATGTCAGCTCCCATGAAGCAGCATTCCCCCCACAGTCTGCGTTTTAGACTCGGTGTTCTAGCTACGGAGTGTTCTACACCACACATTTTAGGACAAATTGGCTATTCTATGTCTCTTTTCACTGGAACAGTTTGTCCTCGTGCTCCCGTCAGCCGCCCTCCTCTCCGTCTACTATCTCTCTGTTACACATCTCACCTCGTTCTCTCCTCCCAATTTCTACTTTGCTTGCTCAACAATTTCGTGCTCATTAAGTGAGGGACTCCGGGCGGCTGAGAGAGACGTCAGTGACGGGGTTGAAGGCCTGGCCAAGCTGCCCCCGTTACTCTGGTTTCTTTATTGACAAGTCTGCCAAGTCCCGCTCGGTCCTGAGGAGCAGTGGCGTCGTGCTGCATGCTGATGAGCGGGGAGTCATCCAGCAAGAAAATGAAAAACCGTGAGTGGGAGTGACGGAAAGGAAGGAGGGAAGGAAGGTAGGAAGGATGCGGCAGAGTGTTTTCCCTCAGCCTGGAGGATGAGGGAGGATGAGAAACAAGAGAAAGTGAAGTGAGCACAGGTCATTTCTCCCAAATCCCTTCTCCTCAGCGGCAGAGATTAGGCGGCAGTGCTCTCCGGCAGACGAGAGAGAGGCACACTCCTGTGTCTAATCCTCCTCTTTTAAAGTGCTGAGAGTGCAGTACAAAGTGGAGAAAGAGTCGGCGTCCACATAAAGCGACCCGCGCAAAACACAGGCCTATAGTTCAAAACAAACTGAGCCTCGTCTAACAATCGCCTAAGCCCTAAATCTCCCATGTAGCCAATGCCAAGAGCTGAACCCGCCACCTACATTTTCCCGCCCAGCTATTGCTTCCCGGCAGGCTCCCGCTCCTGTCACATCACCTGAAATTTGCAGCTGGAAATGCGAGTGCAGTGTCAGAAATACCCCCGCAACGCTCATTAACTTCTCTGGCTCTGTGATGTCAAGCTTAGACGCACAAATGACAGAGATACACACTCCATGCACGCACATCCCTCTCATACGCCGCCACTCCTTCACTATGTAGACCTCCCACCTAGCACGGAGAGGCTTTTAATAAATGGAAAGCCAATGGCCAATTTAATCATGCTAATGTGTATGTTACAGTGGGCGGCTTATCAGCCATTTGATCTCCATACCGGCTCGGTGGACAGAGCCGGGAGCAGGAGCTGCAGGCCAGAATAAAATGATGCCATTGTATGTTTTTACAAACCACAGACACAAACATCCTCATTGTGTCTGAAGGAGCTGCTGCTTTTTGCCTTTTCTCTGCAACGCTGAATTGTGTGACTATAGCAGATGTTGTAACAGTAGCACTAGAGCCTTTCTACACCCAAGAATCTGGTGTTTCACCTCAACAGCCACAAGGTATTTGAGCTAGAAGGCAAATTCACCAAAGTCAAGACACTGCAACTAGGTAAAGATGGTGGTTTGTTAAATATTTATGAATGCAATGAGTCACATCTTTGCTGCTGCTATTATTGTTAACAAAGACCAATAATAAAACAGCGAGCTATAAAAAAAAAAACAGGTTCTAGACTTAAAAAGCACAAAAGCTAAGTAATAACTACATTTAGCAATATACAGTGAACTAAAGTAAAGTAGCATAATATGTAAATTATCTTAGTTTCCCTGTTTGATGTACGTTGTGGCTGCCACTTTGTATTAATAAGAAGTATATTGAATAAAATGACCACAAAGTGGCTGTTTTTGTAAGTCTTTTTTCCTATCATACATTCCTCCATCCTCCCAAATAATTATTGGCTGATACTGATGTGAAGCTTCCAGTGACATAAAAGCACATACTGGTCTAAAATGTTTAAGAACTTTTCAACTACTAATCCTATCAATACATGTACATAATTGGTGTAAAATGCAGTTTGTCATCTTTTCATGGTCATCAGATATGACCCATGTGGACGTTCAGACGCTCCGTGGAAACACCGTCATCTTCTGTAACAGTGCTTCACCTGTAAAACCCATGGAGTTGGATCAGTGACAGTGGATGGTGACATTTGTTTCCCATTCTTTTTCTTCAGTCTTCTCTGTTTTTATATAATAACCTTTGAATTTGCTCTGTGCTTTTATGAACATCTACATGGTATGGAAATTAATTATAGGAAATCAGGAAAGAATGCAGAATGCAGAGGATAGGGCTCAAATAAATGATGTTAATTTGCTTAGTAAAGGTTAAATGTAGAAAAAAAATGAAGTTGCCACAAAAACAGTTTTAAGTCTTAAAGGTTAAATAATATTAAAATGACATTTTGGCTGATAGCAGATGCAGACACCAAAGTCACATTCTGTTATGTTTATTTATCTCCCCCTTAACAAAAAACTTCTCCATTATAACTATAAAAATAGCTGAGTATTTTACAGTCTTTCAGCCCTTCATTATTGAATATATCCATGTCCCGGTGATAAAGTACTTTGGTAATTGATCAACTTTTAAAATTAAAAAGCAAACATTATCTGATTTCAACTTTTTAAATTTGAATATTTTCCTGACAAAAAAATTGGACCAAATTGCACCATTTTGTGACATTATTAGTGAGTCACAGCCCTAACCTAAACTAGCACTAAACTGAAGAAAATAAACCTCAAATTAAAACTGGATAACACCCCCAAAAAATACATGAAATTACTTTTGCACTTAAAATCTAATAGTAAATCAAAAGGGAGCTGTATAAAACCATAGGCTGGTATCTTTCCCAACACCAAACCCTAACAAAGAGCATAATTCTGAACAGGAAGTGATGAAATGTTCATAAATGACCAATTTCTGCTTGATATACAGCATATTCTTGGTTCTAAAATGAGTCCATGTATCTGTGGTTTGTAGAGAGAAACGCTGGCACATTTTGTTCTGGTGACTGAGTCGCTGCAGGAGGAACTTTGAGGAGGAGGAGGCAATGAAGTGAACACAAGAGAAAGCCCGTCATTTATTCTCCTGAACAGAGCGGTGAAGACGACAGCTCTGATTCCACTGAGGAGAGGACGTTCGGAATCAAACGTCAGGCTGAAGCCAGTGTTTGATAAGAGGAAACACTTCCGGGAAATGAGGTGTCAAGTTCGGGCTAAGTGCGTTGCTTGACTTAGTGGCGAGACTAGCTGTTTTGTCTATTTTAGTCGTAAACATCTGGCACCGTGATGTCAAGAATGTAATCGGCTTTAGGCCACGTGGACCATAAGCCTGGATAGAGAGGGCTGAGAGGGTCGCCAGCTCACATGGCTCTGAGCGAGAGGGAAGCAGGTGGAGAGGTAAATGCATGGAGGTGGTTGATGCAGAGGGGATGGGGCCTACAAAGAGTGGTGGAGAGTGCACAAAGTGAATAGAGATGAAAGGAGCGAGATGGAGGGTTGAAGGGGTTGCTCATGCAGAGAGCTTTTAGTGGGCACGGTGGAAGAATGGCTGATTGTACTGACACGGCGGGAATACGCAAACCTGCCTCAAACCCACCGTCAGCAGAGCCGCGCAGCTGCACGACCGCCGCCAAATATTCACCTCAATCATCGCAGTCCTTGAGTCATTACACGAAATGAAAAGCAATTATCATCTTCCTGCAAGAAATAGTTTTTACACTCTAGCGCCTTATTTATGCAATCATGCACCTGCGTAGCTTAGCAACTAAACAACGAGGTCCCGATAAAACCCTCAGTGTAATTATCTCTTTATCGCTGCAGCATACACTTATCGCTTATTTCTCTGTTGACTGACTTAAATGCCAGCCTCCTCTGCAAACAACGCACATCTGATCGAGAATGTTTGGATTGTCTCGTATTTTTGTTCTCTAAAAATAGCTGATGGTGATGGAGGCTCAGGTTCTCCCATTAATCAACCGCCCGGTCAGAATTACAGCTGGAACAGTAATAGCATTTATAGAACGTTTATATTTATATATGAGCTAAAAGGGACAGTTTTGATCTCATGCCAAGGATGTCGGTGTATTGCATTGCAGAACTATCAGGTGTAAGCACGCTACCCTGTGTCAATACCAGTTTGTAACAGTAGAGTGAGCGGTGAGTACCTGCCCCCAGTCCAAGAGGAAGGAAAACAAGCGCTACGTTTTGGGTTGGTGTCATGTATTAGGAAATAACACATCCATCCATCATTGAATCAACAATGCACTTATGGATAAAAGTTTTAACAGTGACATAAATGGACAGGCATTGGCATAGATTTGATTCCACTGAAGTCCTTGAAACGCAATACTAACACACATAGTTGTTTTAAAGTGTACATCAGGTGGAAGAAATGTAAAATATCTGCAGCAGCATAGATTATAAAAACACAGTTTGTAGAATAGAACAGAACTTTATTGTCACTGTTACAATACAATGAGAAACAACCCTGCACTATCTTTCTTGATAGTCGCAATAAAAAATAACATCCAATAAAATCTAGAACAATCCAATAAAAAAATTTAATTGACAAAACAAAATATAAACTATATATATAAAAATGTATAAGTTAAAGGTGCGGGAAGATTTTTTTATGCTGGAAGTTCCACAGTGTTTGTTTGTTTGATAAACCTTGTGGCCCTGACTGTAGACGTTTCACAGCTACAGGTGATTTATTAGCTGCAACTAAACTGAAATATTTGCTAATCCTCCTCATAAGAACTGCGATTAACATCTCACTTCATCACACTACACCACGATGAAGCAACACAAAAACTGACAGGCATTTAGTTTCCTCTGGATGCAATATGTCAAGTGCAAATGGTGTTCATAGGCCGCTGAAACACAGGGTTCATACGGGTGCTTGAAATCCTTGAAAATGCTTGAATTTCAATGTTGTGTTTTCAAGGTCTGCAAAGTGCTTGAATTTTAGCTTAAGTGCTGGAAAGTGCTTGCAATTATAACCAAAGCTACTCACAGAGAGGTGATACATTTTGAAAACTAGAACTTTAGGTCAAAAAAGAAAATTAGCAGGTGTTCTCAGGTCGACTCCAGGTACATCTTTATCTTAATCTTTGTCTCCGTGCGAGTGTGTCTGAAGAATGCCAAGTGGCTTCCCTTTTTTGTATTTTTTGCTATTATGAAACATATTTTAGATATTAATAGCATAATACAGTATACATCATTGTGATTAAAAAGTGAAAATAATAATCATGAGTATATGTAGATATGTATTTAACCCCAGTGATAAGGTGCTCTGCTGGAAAAATGTGAAAATGGCCCTTAAAAGTGCTTGAAAAGTGCTTGAATTTGACCTTGGAAAAATGTGTACTAACCCTGAAAGCAGAGCTAAGAGTAAGATATTGCTTTCCTCCAATCCAACAGACTCCTGTGACAAAAACAGTGATTTAACCACAAACAAGCACCAGTGAATATGCATCCACGCTAATGCCTTAAATGTCAGTCAGATAAAGACATCTACGTGTTCGGGGAGGTAAAATGTCATGGTCGTCTGGTGGCTCTGAGAAGTGTGATTTATCCCAGCATATAGAAAATGGTAAAATAATTGCCTCCCTCTGACAGTAGAAAGAGTTACTTTCTATTTCAAGAAGCAGCAGCTAAATCCATTTTTCTCTGACTAATAGTTAAATTGTTCTGCCCTGTCTCTCTCCTGCAGCTGATTTTTTTCCCCCTGCCTTCCTTGCCTCTTTGCAGCCATCTTTTGACAGTGATTGGACTAACGAGGAAGCTGTAGTCGAGCCCTCACTATCGCTTGACGTTTTTCCTCCCAACTTTGGCAGCACATACTGCAAATAGTACACCCTGAGTGGAATCAAAACAAATTTGCTCTCTTGCTTCCTCCTCTCCTTCATCTTCCGTCCTCCGTGCCTTGTGCTACTCCACCAGCTGGAAACCAATCTGCTGTGAATCTGCCTAATCTAACCAGGTAGGCAGGGGAAACCAAATGGAATATATTGATGGCTGGATGGATGGATGGCCCTCGAGGCTCCGCTGAGGTAGACGGGGGACGACTAATATTCCAAGGAGATGTGTGCAGCCTGAAATCTGTGTCAAGAGGGGCCGCGGGGGAAATTGCACTTCGGCCCCCTCCTGCTCCATCTCCACCCGGCTGTCCTCGCTTCACCGCCAGCCCCTGCCCTCACAATAAAAGAGTAATGAAACGCAACACGCAGCAGGCATCCTGATGTCGGCTGTCAGCCTCAAAGAAAGCAAATTACTACGTATACGCAACTTTTAACCCATGAAGACCCAGAGTGACTTTTGTGGCACTTCCCAAATTAATTTTTCTCTCTATTTAACCATTCTTAAGTGATTTATCACCATTTATTGTAATATTATCCTTGTATTTTGTGAATTTTCAGTGAAAATCAGGTATTTTATTATATTTAATTTACCGATCCTGTAGATGTTCATTAAAGCTCAGAATAAAGTTTAGGGTTATTTTATCAGAAACAGAGAAAACTGAAGAAAACCTTTCAGCACAGATGTCAATAACTGAACATAAACCCAGTGTGTCCATCCACTGTCACTGATCCAACTCCATGGGTTTTACTGGTGAATCCATGTTGTAGAAGTTGACGGTGTTTCCACGGTAACTACGGAGTCTCTAAATGTCCAAATGGGTCATAAGATGACAAACTGCATTTTACACCACATGTACATGTATTGATAGGATTAGTGGATCAACAGGTATTAAACAGTTTAGATCTGTAGATACTTTCAGTTGACGGTGGATGTTTGGGTCTTTATGGGTTAAGAACGTGGGTTAAACCACCACTTGCTAGTTGTTCACACTCGCCAGATGAGTTTACGTTTCTGTATTTTGTCATGTATGATGTGGAGAATTAGAAGGGAGATTTGGTCATTTTAATTCATTCATTCACATCAAAATCAGAGTTTTCCAGACGTGCTCTCCCTCTCAGTCGTCTTTATGCCGTCTGGTTCTTGACGCAGCAGCCAGGGACCTCCACCTGGTTCTCCTTCCACCAGGTGAATTTGTTTCCCTTGTTATTGTTTCCTGAACATGAACATTAAAAGGAATATTCTTCTCATGTGATTTTTTTCAATAAAACCACTTGTATACCTGAAATATGCACATATATCTGTGTTTTTTTTAGACGTGGATGGGCTCTATATAACTAGCTGATAGACTCCTTCCACAGTGTCAGAGGATGAATTTCCATTGCTGTTTTTATCATTTATGATGTGAAGCATCATAAGGATGTTTGGGTATGTTGATTACTTCTAGAATATCACTTTTATACCAAAACTTAGCACTTTTTAATTGTGAAAGCCCTCTAAAACTAGCTGACAGACCCCATCTACAATGCCAGGAGATGAGTTTAGTCTTCTGTTTTTTGTCATGTATAACATGGAGAATATAAGGAACATTTGGTTATTGTGATTACTTCTATACTGGCAGTTTTACACCAGAAACTAGTGCATACAATACAGCTTGGGTTTTAAAGTTCTCTAGAACTAAGCGAATGACTCACTTCTTCCCCAACGCCAGTAGATGAGTCCACTTCTTTGTTTTTGTCATGTACAATGTGAAGAAGAAGAAACAATTACTTATTATGATTAGCTCTCAAATAGCATATTTACGACAAAAACTAGCTTAAAGTGGATAAGCTCTCTAAATCTGACTGACTCAGTCTTTCCACACTGCCAGCAGATGAGTTAGCTTTTCTGTGTTTATTTCATTGTGTTGTAAAACTCAGCTCATAGTGGATTTTTAAAGGGTAGTATAGTAACAATAGTGTGTAGAAGGGAAAAGCTACATCCAACACATTAACCATCTTTGACTTTATTACACATTAAACTCAAAGTATTTCATCAACAACTCTGGAAATACAACGTTACTGGCGGCTATTGGACCCATGTTCTGATACTTAGGGCTTGTAAACGTCCTGTCGTCTACATATCTCTGGTGTGTTACTTTCAGTACCACTGGAATAAACTGGAAATGGAACTGTGGATTTCCGTCAGGTGAAGACGCCACCTTGCTGCAACTTCCAAGTGTTGCATCTTGCACAAAATTAAGACGAAAATTACCATTGCATGTGCAAAGATATGAAATGGTCCTGCCTGGCTGCTTTTGCAGATGTTTGTCCTGGATTATAAGATAAAGATGCCAAAACCACACTGTAAAGAAGAGAAGGGGTTAAAACAATGGCTTAGTGCGCTGCAGTGAAGCAGATTCACACATTTGTATGTAAACATTTGCATTTTAAGTGGATAGACTCCTTGGTCTGTTCCTCTCTGAAAGTCTCTCACAAAATCCATCTCTAACAGTGCGAGCAATAGATGAACCTCAGAATCAATTTCTTTCTTTTTATGATAGCTCAGTGAACCCAGGAATTCTGATGTGAGGATTATGAATTAGTCAACACAGGTGAACTTTCCTTAGACGTCTCTATAGCTCCCATCTTTCACAGCGGGGCCGTAAAAAGAGAATAACATGGACCTTCCAATAAAGCTGAGGGTCTTTAGATACAGGCAGGTTTTAATTAGAGTTACTTGTTGGAGTTTTTACATTGGTAGTGTAGCTGTAGCATTTAACACACTGTATCAGAAGCATTTTAATGACCACAAGACCGAGATTGGTGGAAGCACTGTACATTGTCAGGCATTAATAATGGACCCCAGTGGATCTGTTTGGATTCTTTCAGTCACATGTGGTATAGAGTGATAGGGTGCTCCATATATCAGAGGTATAGACACATGCAGGTACTTCATAATGCTACTGAGCACTGGGATCCTGTGTTTTGTTCATACAAAGTGTTGCTCCTGAAGGTCTGCAGTAGTAACACCTTTGCTAGAAGTGATGTCTCGGGCATTTGAAACTCTTAAGATGTTTTCATAAGCCCTGAAAAGTAAAATCACTGAAAAGAAGACATAAAAGAATAAAAAAAACTGTGTCTTAAGTGAACACTGTATTGTATTTTATCTTCAGTTGAACAGGCTGACTAGAGAAGGTCAAGCATCTAAGCAAGTCAGGGTCAGCATCTCGTGTCATGATCTGTGTGGTAACCGTAGCAACAGGGCAGCAGGGAGTAAAGACGGACCAAGAAGACATCTTGTGTTCTGTCAATGAAATATGAGAAAATCACGGAGCATACGGCGCTCGTCACAAATGAATAAACACAGATTTTCCCTGGTTAAAGGGTTGAAGTCGAAACACAAATGTCTTTTCATGCTGAGCAAGGAAAACAGCAGGTTTTGTCAGTGACATTGTGTTCACTATTGGCTAATATCCACCTTTTGGAGTCGGCCCTTAAAGAACCATTAATCTATGGCAGTGGCTGATGCTTACCTGTTGTAAAGAAGTACTGCTATAGTACTCTTTTGTTCAGTTTGAGACACTAACAATAGTTGGTAAAGTGTCTCGCTCAAACTACTGAACGTGCATGTGTGACGTCGTCTCTGCAGTACAGGTCATAAATCTCTCCTTGTGATGTTATTATATGGGGATATTGGACAAAGTAAAACCTAAAGTTAACAATCAGTCAATTTTTCCCAAATCTGATTTTGGTCCTTAACCAACACCACCCAAAAGCATCTGCTGATCTAAACTGTTTAATAACTGTTGATCCACTAATTCTGTCAATACATGTAGATAATTCAGGGAAAAAACAGTTTGTCATTTTGTCATGGTCATCAGATATGACCCATTTGGACACTGAGAGGCTCCATAGTTACCATGGAAACTCTGTCATCTTCTGCAACAGTGACTCACCAGTAAAACCCATGGAGTTGGATCAATGACAGTGGATGCAGATGCTTGTTTTTATTTTGAACTATTGATGTACTTCATTGAAAAAGTCACTTTTTCTTCAATTTTCTGTGTTCTGATAAAATACCCTTTCAATTTAGCTTTAGCTTTTATGAACATCTACATGGTTAGTAAATTAACATTGGAAAAGACTTGATTTTGACTGAAAAATGCAAAATGCAGAAGATCATATCATAATAAACTGTGATAAATGTGTTGCTTAGGAAATGTTAAATATGAAGTTCCCACAAAAGGAGTTTTAGGTTTTTAAGGGTTACGTAAATCAGTCTAGAGTGATTAGTTTTAAATTGTTGGATATGTTTTTAATGTGTTGCTGGTGTTGACAGGTGGATGAGTCATCCCTACACCTCTACTGACTCACAGAAGCAGCACAGTATCTCCTGTAACCTCAGGATTTTTCATTTTTATGCAATGACAGGAAACAGTATTACAGCGTCCATCTTTATATACAATGTGTGGTGGGAGTGGTCAGCGTGAACACTCAAGAAAATTCAGATTACCTCAAGGTCATTCATAGATACAGTGAGTTTAACTTATTAATTAGCTTGTAAGGATGCTAATGTGGTTAGCAACAAACCAATATGGAAACAAAATGAGTATCTGTATGGAATATTGGCCAATTTTCTATGAGCATTATTTATCTGCATTGACCCAGAAATGCAGAAAAGGTACAGCCGTACAGTAAACACTACATTTCTTACTCAGTTTTTATGCTTTTATATCAAACCCTCACAGTTACTGGCCCAGTCAACGCCCTGTGTTTCACCATGATCCACCGTATCCTCAGGCATCAGAAGCTTGTATGAGAAAACACACATAACCACAGAACTTGTGATCCCCATATGATGTCTCTGTCACCACTGTCGTCTCAACCGGTTACTCTAATGTGGACAGGGCAGACGTCGGCTTTGACATGGCCTGGGGCGCAGCTGCCAGAGGTTGTAGCCCAAAGCGCGGAAGTGGAATGTTAAACCTGAATACTGTCAGCTGAGTGACCGTCAACAGCAGAGTAGGAAACATTATACAGACATTGGTAGCAGAGTCGTTGCAATTTATTTCAGTTAATCCACATTATGTAAAATTAAAGACATTGTATTGTACATATAATATATTCTTGGTTAAACCCAAATGGGATAAATGTAATTAGGATCTGTCAACAATAAACTAAGCTGCTCGCAGTGTGAACCTGCTGTGACAGTATACAGTTAAACACAAGAACTTCTCTGAATCCTTAATTTGACACTGAAAATAAATGAAATGCCACCCAGGCTGATGATTAACTTTTTAATCTGTGTTCTGCCAGACTTTTTCATCAAAGAAATAGAAGATATTCTGCACTTTTTAGAGCAGTTTTTGCCTGAAAATCCCCTCTGAGCGCTCTTTCACAGAAAGCTCTTCAGATGAAATATGGCTTTAATTAGGATGATGCTACCAAACCAGGAAAATACAGTGCTGTCTTCATGTTTCCCAGTGTTTATTCCTCATTTTCGGGCCTAGAAGGCAAGACCCCACTGGCCAACCAACTGGAGCCACTTATAAATAGCTGAGACACACCTTTTCCCCAGTGAAAAGGCATCATGCCACAGGAAGAAAAAAAGTACTTTGCTCTAATTAACAGTTTTTCTCTTCTCTTGGCCTAGTATTTCTCCCCTTCACTGCATTTACATTACAGGCTTTTAACAGACACTCTTGTCCACAACCACTTAAACTGAACACATACAATAATTACAACATCACAGCGTTTACAGCCGGCCTATAGTCAAGTGTTCCGGGGCGATAATACCTGCACTGCATTGCTATAATAAACCAAAGATCCAGCAAGAAAGAGTCCAAGTGAGGAAATATGAGCTAAGGAGAGATGTCAGTCGTCCTTTTTTTCATGAGAACAATTTATGGCAGACAGAGGAGAAAGATTTGGGAGAGAGTGTGTGATTCAGCAGTCCGGGGGTGATACGAGGTTCTTCTTTGGGAGATGAATGTTCGAGATTTGACAGAAAATGTGGAGTGACTGCGCCGGCTGACTGGCGATGCCCAGCGCTGCTAGAAATGATACGCTCTCTGGAAGCTGCGTGAATTTGATAGGATGAGATTCAATTTCAGGGAAGTTCACAATTATCGCCTGTAAATGTGTGAGTTATTCTCGGAGACTTTCTTTGGGGCGACTGCGTTTTCAAGGACAAACATTAGCGAACAAGCCTCGGATAACTTCTGCCTCAGATAAGTGAAACTGACGTAACATTAGCCAAGTTCTCCCACCTGAACGACCATATTTGTTCCTGAATTGGCTTTCTGACCAACACTCTCCACTCCACATACTCCACTTTTACTCATTTTTTGCACCAGACTACCTCAGTCCTGCTGAAAGTATTTGTTTTCTCAGAACACTTTGAACACGAACATGAACGTCTAATGCAGATCTGTAGTTATTCTCTCTTGTCTGTGTCATTTCATTGACTTGTTTGCATTCGTGCTGTGTCTAAATTTGTCTCTACTTGAACAATGCAGCAGATGGCATGTGGAGACTGAGACGTTTGAAGACTCGATCACACATCTGTCTTAATAGGGGAATTTATGTCCAGATGTGACTTTTTGTTCAGTTTATTTTTAGGGAGATTGTTGGTAAATCAAAGCTATTTGTTGCTCTACAAGACAGAACTGTATCTACATTCTGAAACAAAATATATAGTCACTTCCTTTCAAATACACTGCGAGTTAAATACAAATGACAGCAGCTATGGCCTGGAGGTTAATTCTCCTGTCATTGCTCTTCAGTGGGTGGTCTTATTATCAAAGAGGAATCGTTGACATCGTTGACATCGTTGAAAGTACATCTTGGTGTTAATCATAACATTTACACATAACATGTGTAAATTAGCATTAGCATTAGCTTGACAAGTTTCACCCCTGTTCTTCCCAGCTCTGTCTTCTCCAAATATGACCACTTCTGGCTCCAAGAAAACAAGACAGTGACAGATTCTAGATTTGATGCTAAACCCACTGGGTGATGACATGGTGGCTGTGTTTCCATTTTTTTTTGCAAAATCAGTAGCTTTGTGTTATTAGCTTTTGAATGGTTACGCATATGTCTACTCTGATTGGTCATCTCCAATTACCCATAATGACCTAGTGACGACCCATAGGTCCTCTGCAGGGGACTACAGCTTTTCATTTATAGCAAAGTTGGTATGTGTCCAAGATAAATTGTCTAAATTCTTTTTATTGTTTTCACGAACATGGCAAACAAGGGTTTTATAAGACTTGGGCGCTGAAGAAGTAGAAAAAGTGAGATTTCTCTACCACGCTGGAGAAAAAACATACTGGCCTAAGTAGACACTGCTGTTGCTGAGGAGATCCACTTTATGGACAAAAATATTGGGACACGTCACACCTCCAGCATCTCGGACTTCCCATCCTATTATGATAAAAATATTGTTGTCAAAAATTGCCGTGACAAATGTCAAGCCAACATTTCTTTCCAATGCCGTCAGTGAAAAGACATCTAATATACCAGCAGCCGTACCTCAGTACATCGGTAAAATGGTTATATATGGTCAGGAACATGAGAAGTATTTTAGAAATCTAGAGATAGAAACAGGTCAATGTTGAGTAACACAAACTTTTGTTAGTATTTTAGGTGGTTATGTCCACAACTGACTCTTAAGACTAAATTAAATATTTATTGCAATGATATTTTGTCACTATAAAATTATATAATGACCTTTGTTATTGTATTGTTGCTCATCCCCTCAGTTTGAATTCAATATGGTTCAATATGTTTGTTCATATGGTGTTTGTGAAATTTGAATTGTGAGTTGTGCGGCTTATCAATAAGCACATATGTAATAATATGGGTGTAAAATTGAGCATATATATATAGTCTTACAAGAAGAAGCCATCACAGCTGATTAAGAACACCCAGTAAATGTTTGTCATTGTTGGGACAGCTGGTACAAATATCTGATGTATTGTGCAAGAAGAAGTAGATAAAAACACTTGCCTTGGCTTTAATAGAGTCTTTAACTCTCAATGTGACACTAAACTGAAAACACCTTGCAGACTCTAGCTCCATTTCCTTGCGACTTCCCGTTTAGTGAATCTTCCTCCAGAAGCCGGCGGCAGTTGGTGCAGTGTCTTCTCATCACGGGGAGTGACATTGCTGAACAGGCTGATGCTCACTGCCATGGCAATGGGCACAGTTTTTTTGTTGTTCACAAAGAGGCTGAGCACAGACATAGCTTTGTGTATTGTAAGTCTGCTATATATGTTTGTGTCAGGGGAGATATGTGCGAACCTATGGAGCTGAGGGTCATTTTTTTTTTTTTTCTACAAGGACTCAGTGTTGCTGAATGCACCAAACCGGGCAGAGCAGCAGCTGTTGTTGCGTTGTCCTCTATGCCATTCACATTCTGCCTCCTATCTCCTCCCTCATATGCCAGTCTCTCACAACTGTGGCCTCATTCCCTCTTTCTCCATTATTTTTCCCCCCTCCTTCTCCGATCCCCCCTCCTCGTCTTTCTTCTTCCTCTTTCCTGTCCTCTCGCTCTGTCGCTGTGAGCTTCTGATGATCTATCTCCCCGCTTTCTTCTGCCTCCTCCCCTGCTCCACTTCTTCAATCTGTTTCTCCCTTTCTCTTCCCCTCTTTTTTCCCCGTCTTTTCCTTTTCGCCTCTCTTTTCTTCCACAGCCTCAATGTTCCCCCTGTGTGAATAGCTGGGATGCTTTTGTCGAAGGTTTCCATAGTGACGGGCCATTTGAACAAGTCGTCATTCACGTCCGTTTGCTGTAAGCTGGAGAGAGGCCATGTTATCTCCCCCTGACACACAGGCAGACCTGCACCACTCAATCAGCACAACACTTACAATGCAACCAGCAGGCTAGTACGCCGGCGCTTAATTACCAACACTTCTCGCTACTGTTCATCTCCCCTCGCCGAGCATGGCAACGGCGGGGCGACGCTCTGTGAGATCAAGTTGCTGCTCAATCAGACTTTTCTCTAGTTAGGTTTAAGACAAAATACATGTAGAGTATTAACACCTGTAAATAACACAGTTAAAGTTAAATTAAAATAGAAACCTACATCATCTTGTTTACCCTCCACAGTAACTGCTACGAGATGACGTAAGTCTCTTTACACAGGAGAAAATAAATGTGAAAGAGGTTTGAGGTAACTCCTCAGTAACATTGCAGTCTCCTCCAGCTCCACCTCCACACAAAAGCATGTTTTTTAGTGTTCGTCCACTGTAATCTTTGACTTTGTGCAGAATGAGACCCGTGCACTGGCACATGGTTTTTAGCTTTCACATTTAGCTCCTACAAAATGATAAAGTTTCGCTAGGTTTGTGGCCCACATCTACCATAAAAGTAACTATCTAGTATACACCTTTTAGAGGCATAATGTGTAAAGCTGGAGGCAACAAGAACAACTAGTGCAGAGTGGATAAACATTAGAAATTAAAGATTCATTGTGTACGGTTGTGTTGGATTGGGTGGTTTGTTGTTATTAGCTAACTGTTATATATTGAACCTAGTCTCCCTCACAGGATGTACTCTGTCAGAACATGTATTTCCATAATGCAGTGGCCAGATTGTTGCTTTCCTTCCTTCCTTCCTCTGTCTGTTTGTTTCTGTTAAAAGTTGTCCTTGGTATAAGAAAGAACAACGCTGTCCAAACTGCAGCTACGAACAGGAAATGACAATGACAGAGATGCTCATCTTTTGTGTTGCTTTCTTTTGTTATACATTGTCACTTTAATACCATGATGCAATGCCTCATGCACATGCAGTATGTTCCACCAAAACAACTTCTCTCACAACTTTCTTTTTTTGCAAAGGCACTGTCTTTGCATCACCAGTGCTGTGTTGGTTTGTAGAAACATCCTTACATGGACAAGATCGGACCTGGAAATACCCCCAAAATCCATGCAGCATTGCTTAAACATACATTCATATAAAAATTGTTCTCTCCTCTGGGTTCCTCCAACTCCCCCCTCCATCAAAACAGGTCTATGAATGCTAATTCTCCAGTCGGTGCCCCTGAAAATCTGGAGTTGGTCCCTGAGTGCCTCCAGTGGCAGCTCACTGCTTCTAATCTGCTAAGTGCTAATGCTGATGCTGATACTATGTATATATTGGTACTGGTAAATTACAAAATGCATCTTTAATGTATTGCATATTGAGATATTGGTTACAAATTTAGTAAAACTAGCCCCTTGACAGATGCGTTTTGCATATTTATTCGTTCTTTGACCAGTGAATGAGTCAGTCACTGAAAATACTAAATTAATGTTTAGTAGTAATAGTATTTTTGTTCAATAACGGCATAAACAGCAACATTTAACACACTCATCTCAATAATTAAATTCAGTCGTATCCTGGTAGCACAAATGCAGTTTGAAAGTCATTATCTATCGTTCTTTACTCTCATTTTATGTCTCATTTCAACTCTCAACTATCAATTTAGATACAAAATGCCCCAAAATATTCTGTTTTTCAAGGAGACAAAAAGGCTTAGTTTTTACTGGAGCATTAAAAGACTCCACGGTACCAAACTACTGAAGATTCATCTGCTTTGTTCCATAGTAGACGCCTGGTATCAACAGGTAGAAATGCTTTTAGATGTTTTCAGTCACATTCAGATCCTTCATCGCTTTAAAGTCACCGAACACGATCAGCCCAGTTTTCTCTTGGAATCATTTTCTTGGCTTGAGATGCAAAAGGAAATATAGGACAGCCCTGCGTCGACGATATTTCCAGTGTTTCACACTTTGGAAGCGCTCCACACGGTCTCATCACCAAAGGCATGTTCAATCAAGCACAGGTTGAGCGGAAAGGATTACAAATAGGCTTATACCGGCTGAACCCGGGCTGGTACCGGCGTGTCACGGCTCCGGCGTCATTGTGTTGGGCGACCGTTGGGGCGGGGACGGTGTTTTTCCGCTCTTTTGCGACAGTTTGGGGCAGAAGATACTGCAGGCTTTTCCTCGTCCTGTCCCATCCCGTCTGGCTGTGAATGATGGGAGGTTAATGAGCTGCAGCGAGGTGACCGGGGGAACAGAAACATAGTGTTCAGCTCTTCCCGTCACCTCGAACTCAAACAGACAAAGAGGCACGCACGCCGAGGGAAAATACAAGCAAATCCCAGATTTTATTAGATCAAATGCACCAAGAAAAGAGGGGTATTTATGCAGTTCTTGGCCACAAATTCACATTTTTCCTATAATTTCCCTTGTTATTCCGCTGCTTTCCCATGCTGTTTGAGGCCACGAGTGACTGATTTTCAAAGAGGAAGTAGAAAGTGATGTTTCTCTGTTAAGAGGAGGGAAAAAAGATCCCACACAGATTTTACACAGAGCTGTAAATTTCACAGACGTGGGTTTTTTCTCTCCCCAAACAGTCAGAGGGCTTTACGCTGTGGGTTTTTAGAGCAGTGACTCATTGAGCAATTCCAGTAGTCTGGGGACACTTCATATGGCGAAGACAAAAGGCCATTTCAGTCAGACAGAGGCGCTCATTTGCATTGCAGCGAGGGTTGCCCTTTTGATTCACAGTCTGAGAACATGACACCTTTTTCCCCCCTCTCCTTTTTATTATTCTCTTTTTACTGTCTGGCCTTTTGCTGTTGGGAGGTGTTGGAGGTGTTTGGTCGTTGTCTCCGTCCCTCTGTCACTGTGTGTCCTCCCTCTCATCTGTTATCTGTTTGTGTAGCCGTGGTGACAGTGGCTCCAGCCTTCCCATGGACGCCACCGCTCGGAGAAATCACACCGATGTCCCTGACAGCTTCATTTTACATGAATGTGTGAAGTATTAAAGATAGATGAAGTCAATCAACACTTATCAACCTCTTTCTCTAAGCAGGGATGTGTATATCTACTATGTAATGGTCTGTTATGTGATTATACATAGTTACAACATGTCATTTTGGTGATATAACTTAATTTTTTGTCATTTTCTTTGCATTGAGTGACTTTATATATATTATTATACTTTTCATTTTAAAGCTGCTTAATGGTACTTCATACTTTTTGCCGTCATTGTGCCACAAATGCCACGAATACCTTTCAGTGTACTGTAATTCAACTGACTAATCACTGGTGTTAAATTCGTGACTCTACTGCTGTATTTCATGGCTCCACAGTGTCTTCCCTCGTTCAAAGCAAAGCGAAACCACATCAGGTTCACATACAGTCCTGTGCAAAAGTCTTATCTTGAAATGAGCATACATATTTATTTGTCATTCTCTTTTCTTCAGGTACAGCAAAAACATAAAGGAAATATGTGCACAGCCTCACACTTAAAGACATTCAGAATACTGAACTAAATGTGTAATAAAGGTTAAAATGTGACCTCTGACCCCATGACAAGAAGCAGCACAAACAATTAGAAACATCTGACATGTGTTGAATGAAACCTGGTCTAAAACATCAGAAAATTGATGCAATAAATCTCATATTGTCTGAACAAAAGGGTTGAAGACATGTTAAGTACAAAGGGAGGTCACACTAAATAAGACCACTTTGGTTTATAGAAGAATATAAATGAATGTAGATGAATAGAAGAATAATTTTCCCTGAAACTTCTGATTTTCCTGCTGTACATACTTCACATATTTACAAATTGGATCTAAATACAGAGACTGAGAAATGCATATGTGTGGACATTAGAATTTGACTAAACCAACAAACTTAATGTTGGACGAGGACTTTTACACAGGACTGTAAATACAATAGACTGTCTGGAAGTGGAAATATAATGAGTAGGGAGTGATTTCAGATGCTCTCAGTATCTTTTTTTTTTTTTTTTTTACACTTCATCCATTCTTCCTCCCTTTATCTTATAGATTGGCCAAGCTAGTCAAACTTCAAGCAGTGTCAATGATATACTGTCTTTGTGCAGTGCAAACAATAGACGATAATCAGATTCAGAGCACTGGAAGTTAAGACTGTGAAGGAAAATATTGGGTTGTAAAATATCACATTTTTTGTGGCTAGTTTGATTGGTTCCACAGTAATTGATGTCTAAATTCGAAGTCTTAAAAAGTAGTTAAAAAAAAAACTTGTGAGGAAATATTAGATCATTAATTTGCTTTTTGGCTTTTCACCGCTCCGCAGTTTCAGTTATCATATTAACTGGTTCATACAAAGGTTTACTTCACTACAAAGAAATAACATTAGATCAATTTAGAGTTTGTTGTATATGAATCCACATTGACAGAGCTGGTGTAAAGTACTGCAATCGCAGGATTCCCATTCTCCTTAAACGCCTCACATATGTCAGTCAGTGTTTAAGCTCCAGTAAGATGTAGCCGGCCACACATCTACTTAACGACCAATGCTAGTAGTGTGTATTAAAGTGGCCTTTTCATTATTCTACATGTTTGCACACAGGGTTTTTAAATGTCTAGACACAAACAGAAACACATGGCAAGTATTTATTGATCAAACTTTGGTTGTTAGGTATCATAAGGGCTGTAAAATCTATATGTTGTGCGTTGTAAAATGGTCCTATAGGGAAATCAAGTTCAGCTGCAACAGACTGAAAACACAATAAACCTGTGCATTAATGCTGTGGTGTAACAGCAACAGTAATAGAAGCTAATAATAGAGAAATAAAAATGCTATAGTTGTTCCCGACCCTTTTCAACAGGCAGTAATTGCTCCCCCAACACCTTTAGCGCAAGCACTAAGAAATTAAAATCGATATTAATTTTATGCTTCTATATATATTGTACATATAGATGCTGGGCCTATGTGTATGTGCGGTTTTCTCACCACTGCCTATCTTGTTTAAGCATTAAGTCACCACAGGGAAGGATTAGCAGGATTAACGATGCCTGGCGTTTCTCTGCAGAGTCACATGGACAGTAAGCATTCTGGGAACCTCCAAGTCCTGAGCGGCGCCTCATTCTGGAGCTGTTTTTATAAGACTAGGATGGCTACACCATACCACTGCCAAAATTAGACTAGTTGCCACAGCTCTGCGAGGCCTGCGAGGTTTATAGAGCAGTGGACACCAGAGCTGTCACCAGCTGATTGCAGCGTGGTTATGTTTGTTTGCAGCTCAGACACTGTAACAGTAATTATGTGTCAGCCGCTGTTTTAACCATCGTTGCCCCTGTTCGTTAAGTTAACCCCCTTGTTCCCCAATGTCCCGCCGTGTGTGTGTGTGTGTGTGTGTGTGTGTGTGTGTGTGTCCTGGGCTGTAGATTATACCGCCCTCAGTGGTTAACCTGAGACCACACACTCAGAAACACACATACACACAGTGGATTAGCTGCTTTGGATCCTGCCCAGATGCTGTGTGGTAGGTCACGCAATAAGTGACCCATACCACTCCAGGAAAGGTTTCCAAAACCTCCTTCGGGAATGGTACCTGTGTGTTTTTTGTATGTCTATGTCAGGGAAAAAGAGGCTTCGGGTTTAACTTTTTGGCAACTGCCATCTTGGATTTTTGCTGAAGTCTAGACATCTGAAGAAGAGCAATGCTGTTTGGAACATCCAATAAAATTTTGCAGGGGGAACTATTGTTACACAGATTTTCTTATTATTCCACTATGTTAAAGTATCTGTCAACAATTCCCCCAGTGGTCATACAGCACTGTAGCTTAAAAATCCCTTTTGGCCCATAAAACATTTTCCCCCTGGACCGCAATGATAAAAGAGACACCTCTAAAACTGCTGACAGGACGCCTACACCTGTAAAAAGTTTGGAAATCCTCAGTGTATTATCAGCTTTTAGAACTCCTAGGTTATTCATTCATTCATTCTCAGAACTACCTATTGCAGTTACCTTTGGGTGAAGGCGGGGTACACCAGTTCACCATAGAGAGACAACAATCATCTCACACCTATGGGCACAGAAAGGTCATTGAAAGAAATCATCAGGTTCATCTATTACATATAAAGTAATTTGTACTGTTAGTTTTGAGTGTATATTAGATGGAAAAACCACCACCTGCCGAAACCCGGGATTGAACCAGGGACCTTTAGATCTTCAGTCTAACGCTCTCCCAACTGAGCTATTTCGGCGATACCTCTAAATCTAGATGTTACTTTACTGTCCTCACTGCAAACTACAGCTTCATCGTGTGTTTATGATTTCTATGTTAAATAGTTAAGCCTCATCTGTGTAAATGGTGGCACAAACAGGATAAAAAAACGGACTCCTCTCTTGCCTTGTCACCTGTCTATGTGCAATGAGCAGCGTAATATGGAAGTAACACGGGACCCTGGTCACTAATGGAAGAGATATCTGAATCTTAATGAAGACTTCACCAGGTTAATTAAGGGCATAATATTAAAAAAGTTGCTCATGCATGGTTGCTACTTTGAGAACCTAGATCCAGTTCTAATCCATACATAGGTGAAACCAAAGAAACTTGTTAAGTTAATGCAACTGTTAACTTGTTCAAAGCATCTGCTAGTGTCCCTTTATGATAAACCTCACCAAGTAATTCCAGAGAAATTAACAGAACGAAGTGTATCTTGCCGAAATAGCTCAGTCGGGAGAGCACTAGACTGAAGATTTAAAGGTCCCTGGTTCAGTCCCAGGTTTTGGCAGGTGGTAGATTTTCCTGAACATCTCTGAGGGACTTGGCCCCAGGGATCAATATAGTTGTATCTAATCTAAATGGTAACACTTGCATTTAAAACTGATAACAGTAATGTATTAAGCACTAGTTACCATATGTAAATAGACTGTAAGACCCTATCTGATAGATTAATCAAATGAAGATCTCTGAAATGTTTAAGTGTTCAACTAGTGAATTAAGTCATATTGAATAACTGCTAACATCAGCTAATATATCTATGTAATGTCATGAAACATTAGTTTGTCAGAACCCTTTCATCAGTTTACATGGATGTTGTTATTCCACTGTTACTGTGATTAATAATAATATCTATAATATTCTGAATTTGATAACATGTAAACATGCAAAAAGCATATTCTGTTTGGTCTGAATGGAGCATTTTCCAATTGCCATACGTGGGACATACTGATATTATACTAGTTTTATGAATGTTCCTTGGACATAGTGTATATACAGAATATTCAGAAGATTAACCATCACATTAGGATGATAGTTGGGTTATTTAGTCTAGGTTATTTTACAGCAGGTTATAACAGACAGCCCTGTTTACAATCACCTGGAGTAAAGATAACGATTCTGTCTGGTGAAGATGGATGAATCCAGAGAAAAGTCTACATTTAAGGTCAGAAGGAGAAACACTCGACTGTTAAACATTATGACTGAGGAAGTTTTATGAGCAAATATTGAAAAGGACCTCTTCCAAAAGGCGAGTGAAGGAATGAAAGACGGAGGCTGAGTTCAGACAGTGGAACGTCTGCCGCAAATGTAAAGCCATGTAAACAAGTCATTATGAATGTAGTGTTTTTCAGAGGAAAGGCAAAAAACGGAATATTTTGTGCCTGTAAACAGCCACAGTAAATCCTCAGCTTCATCTACAGCAGGGATAGATAGATAGATAGATAGATAGATAGATAGATAGATAGATAGATAGATAGATAGATAGATAGATAGATAG
>JAPQRQ010000006.1:2108041-2119834 GCA_037367365.1 Apogon talboti
TAGATAGATAGATAGATAGATAGATAGATAGATAGATAGATAGATAGATAGATAGATAGATAGATAGATAGTGAATAACAGGTTTGCAGTGCATATATTACTCCAAGTACAAAGAAAATAAACCACACTAATATTATTTATTGCTTCAGATCCAAATGTAAAGCTGTATTTAGAAACAGTAAGTAATCAGAATCAGAATATTGTATTAATCCCAGGAGGAAATTGTTGTGTGTTACAGTTGCTCCATTCATAATGATCGATCTTAATAGAAAGTCTCCAACACATAAAATAAATAAACAGTTATAAAAATCCCCTGCAGAATCTGCCAGTGTCTGTGTACAGTCAATACTGTTGGAGATATCAGGCTTCATTTCCTTCCCTTCACCTTTCCTGTCTGTTCATTTTCTGCACTGCACAAAGAAAGACTTTCACAGACTTGAGAATTGCCTGAGCTAAAGAATCCATCACGGTAAATGTTAAAGCCTTAATTTGCCGATGTCAGAGTTGCTCTGATTTATCACTTTCTCATTGCATTGTTCAGCGTTTTCATACAAATGCCTTCATTTACACACTGTCGGTCAAGAGACACCGCTAAAAAACAATTTTGACGTCGATATTTGTAATTATTTTTAACACAGGTGTGAAGGGTGAACCGAGACAAATAAAGACATTACACAGCCGGTGCAGTGGAGCCCAAATGCAGACAGTTATAACTCTGCTTCTAGTGTTGCTGGGTGATGTTTTCCACCAGCTATGAAGACAGATTTACCTCTAGTGTTTGTGTGTGTTGTGTTGCTCATTAGGGAACCAGACTCATAAGGTATATTTATCTGTTACAGGGTTAAAAGAGGTTGTTTATGTGTCTTCATGCGTCGCTCCATGTGCCTTTTTCTCGTGTCGTAGCTTGTTTTATGTGAAACTTGGCTCGACGCACACAGAGCAGGCTAATAAAACGTGTTTGTGTGCTGGAGGGAGGTTGAGAAAGTGGCGGCAGACTGGTGTGTGTTTGCAGTAAAGAGCGAAAACGAGCTAAACGATCCTCAGCCCACAATGTTTTTGACAGGCGTCTGTGGCGACCGGGCCCGTCTCCCCTGCGTTCACGCCGTCTCTTTATTGCATTACAGTCTGCGTTCATTTGAGAGTAATATGTCAAGCCGGGACTTAAACCAATCAGCCGACGCTCCCTGTTGCTGTTGTCGTTTGTGTTTTTTTCCTTTGCCTCTCCCTTTCCTTCTCCCTCTTTTCCTCTTTTGTCTTTCACATAGCAGCAGGTGTTCACACTTACACATGATATAACATCTCATAGTGAGTCAGGAATGAGAGATGGATGTTGGATGACTAGGGCTTGATAGGTGTGGTGGCGGATTTTTCCAGTAACGGTGATGCATTCAAGACTAAAACGATGGAATTATTCACCCTCTAATGCAGCGGTGTCAAACCTATGGCATGCGGACCAAAATCGGCACACTAAGGGGTCCAATCTGGCCCACGGGGTCAATTTGGAAACTACAGTTGTTTTGATGATGAAGTTAAATGATGTATTTTTCAGTTCCAGATGCCTGTTACTAAATGTTTTATGCATTTATAGTATAGTATGTGTAAATGATAAAACTGATGCATGGTATTGTTAAAATTGTACTTATTTTTCTGAAGAAATTTGAGGTTCAAAGATGTTCAGGGTATTCATATTTCTTGTAAAAAGGATAGTTTAATTAATCAACTCACATTTGAATATCTTAACAGCTGTAATGATCACCTTGTTTCCTCCGGTCCAGAGTGTGTTACTCTAAATCCTGTGACTGGTTCTAATCATGGCTGACACTTGGATACTTCAGGCTCATTTCATCCAGTCAGGAACCTCCCCTAAGTGAAAAAGACTGTTTGACCGCTACCCAGGTCTTCTCTTACGCACCAAACAGGCATGTGACTGTTGATTTAAGGCCGTCTAAACTGTCCCTGCTGGCATTGTTGCTCTTGAGGAATTAAATCCTTAATCACCTCAGTGAAGCCAAAGGCGGAGCTGGGACGGCCTCAGAATGTGGTGGAGCCGCGGTCAGGTCGTCACTGCCTCCCTGACATGGTTCTGTGTGTCCTTCACTGCCTTCTGACTTCTCTGTGCATTTTGAAACATCATTGTTGGGCCAATTAGTTGTGGTTCTTTAACCCTGGTCTTAATCTAGTACTTTCCCCTTATAACCTTATACTGAATCTTTTTAGTGCCTTTTTCTGTTGTTTGGTATTTGCTCTTACATCGAAGTGCATTGTGTGTGCTTACTCTTATTTCCAGCTTCTGCTGAAACTCAGCAGATGACCACATGGCCACCGAGCCCTGGGCTGTGACCTCACATTCCCCTTTCCACCTATTTCCAACACTTCTCTATTGTTACTGCCTTCTCAACCCACTAATGTCCCGATTGTTTGCGCTTCAGTACAAGAGAAAACCTGCAATTTTCCGGGTTCTGAGCCCATTTATTTTGGCTCAGAGGACTCCAAATGGCTGAAAATTAGATGCATGAAGCTACTTTCTAGCTTCTCCTCAAATTCAGTGGACAAACAAATCACCATCCAGCCGTTGGTTTTGTCGTCACATGCCTTTTTCCACATTTCTCCATTGTTATTGCTCTCCAGACCCACTTATGTCCTGATGTTTTGCACTTCAGTACAAAAGGAAACCTCCCATTTTCAAGGTTCTGAGCCCATTTATTTTTGGTTGAAATGCCCCAAATCCTTCAAAATTAGGTGCATGAAGCTACTTTCTAGCTTCTCCTGAAACTCAGTGGATGACCGTATCGCCACCATCGCCTTCCTCACATTCCTTTTTCCACCTGTTTTCTACACTTCTCCATTGTTACTGCCTTCTCCACCCACTAATGACCCGATTATTTGCCCTTTGCGCTTTAGTGGAAGGGAAAACCTACAGTTCTACAGGTTAAGTCTGTTCATTTTGGTGAAGCACACTTCAAATCATTGAAAATTAGGTGCGTGGAGCTGCTTTCTAGCCGTGCGTGAACCAGAGTAGATGACCAGACCACCACCCAGCCCTGGGTTTTGCTTGGACATTCCTTTTTCCACCTGTTTCCTACACTTCTCCATTATTGTTGCATTCTCAACCCACTAAAGTTGTGACATTTTCACTTCAGTACAAAGGTAAACCTACAATTTTCCAGTTTATTTTTGGTCCAAATGGTTCAAATTAGGTGCATGAATCAGAACATCACCATGTAGCTGGAAAAGGCCTGTGTGTTTCTGCTTGTCCGCCTGGATGAACATATAATTGTGTGTCTGCTTTTTCCTGCGTATTTTCTGATGGTGTGTAATATGTGTTTGCATTGGCTGTGTTCAGGTTGTGTGTGCAGACTCAGCTCTGGCCGCCTCTGCAGCTCATCACACTCTACAGCCAACTGCTGATTACACAGCACTTGTTTTGTCCTCGCTCTGCTCTGTTCTGCTCCTATTATCAGCCCGGGAGCCAGAGCAGAATTAGATGGAGGGCTTTGTCTAACACTGTTTCTCCCGCCGCCCTCTTCAGCTGCGTTCTCCTTGGCTCTGTTCGCTGCAGAAGACACCTCTGCCGTGGTGTCGTCCTCTTCCCGAGGCAGAACACCGAGCAAACAGTCCAGCAGTCCTCCTTCATTCCCTTTATCTGTCCCCAGGGCCGAGGCCTGTTTACTCAGCCTGATGATATTATGACAATCAAGAGGGGATCAGTTCCGTTCCACTTCCTGTCTGGAGGCTCCCTGGTGTGTACTCTGGGAGAGTCTGGCATGGACAACTATATTGTCTCGCTCATTCGTTAGGGTTCGCTTTCTGTGACACCCCCAGGATCATGCCAGTGGTAGTGGCCCGTCATAATCAGAAGCGGATGAACTGACCGATGTAAGCAGAAGTTCTGCACCTAGGACAGAATTTAGTCAGGCGAATCGGACTTTGCCTCATGATATGAAGGTTCAGCTGCTTGTTATACTATTTATTTATATATTTTTCACATCTGCAATCATAAAATCCCCTGGTGTGAGTTTTAGTGATGATTTTGAACCTATTAAAGGTAACAGAGTGAGAGTTCATTGTGTTTTTGAGCATGTACAGATTAGTAATGAAGCTGTATATGATCCAAACCTTAACTTAACCCAGTTTAGACCTACACAAGGGTAAGGGAGAATGTGTGGTGTGAAATAAACATAAGGAAAGTGAAAGGTTACATGTAATCATGTAATACAAAGATATATCACAGATGATGGCCTTGCATAAGTGATACTGTTGTTATCATGGACATTATATCATGTTAGTATCGTATTGTGAGTTCCTCTGCAATTCCAGTCATAGTTTTTGTCTGTTTTCCTTCGTGGGTGTTTTCAGTGAAGGACAGGACTGGGTGTTCCTGTTTCCTGCTTTCTGAGGGAGTAAATGAATCTGCTCTGTGATGACGGAGGGAAAGGAACGGGATAGAGATAACAGATTTTCTCTCTTCTTCAAAGTGTTCGGAGGTAAACAAAGATGGAGGCTCCAGCAGGGAAAGCGCCAAAATATGGTTCGACAGATAAAGCTGAAAGACTGACCATGAATATAATATACAAAGTAAAAAAGGCTGAAATGACTTGTGTTAAAACACACGATACATGATTGCTCAATTGAAAACTCAATATAGCAGTAAATCAAAGGCTTCATGGAAAAAACAGCTTCTATAAACCAAAACTGTGGTATTTTCTGTTACCTTCCTTTGCACTTCACATGTCTTTAACACTTTTGTTCAGACAACATGAGATTTATGTCATTGATTTTGTGATGTTTCATTAAACACATGTCAGATGTTTCTAATTGTTTTAGCTGCTTCTTGTCATGAGGTCAGAGGTCACACTAAATAATGACTTTAACCTTTACAACACATTTAGTACCATATTTTATGTGTCTTTTAAGGCTGTGCACTTATTTCCTTATTTTCTTGTTGCATGTAAAAAAAAAGAGTGAGAGATAAATATGTATACTAATGTCAAGACTTTAGAGGAGTTATTGAAGAAAATAAATAAAGGAAGAGCCATGGAAGTAATGATAGAACAAGCTCATAGTGGATCAGGAAGGGTCAGTGTTTACCTCCAGTAGTAAATGATCCATCCCTCATGGACAGAGTGTGGTCCCGGGAGGTCTGGATGAGCAAAGCTCTGCCCTCCTCCAGGAATGTCCCGGTTTGTGAGCCATGACGTGCTGCAGCTTTTTCCTCTCGGCTGCTCTGAGTGCGATTGCCCTCTCAGTCACTCAAAGGGCATTGGAGTAGGAAAACTTAACTCACAAATCCAATCAAACCCTCGCTCGTTAACCATCAACCTGGACAAACACTCCCGGGGTGCGTTTAATTCATTTTCGGCATTAACAGGGGGTTCTTACGTTGCTTCATCGGGTCTTGCTCAGTCATCCTTTGCAGTTTATGTGCCAGACCCTTGAGTGGGGCTCTCATAATAACACCATTAATGAGAAAACTGTGCGAGTTAGAGGGCGTCTCGGGTCTGGCAGCCCACTTTTATGGACATTAACCTCCATTTCTCCCTCTCTCTCTGCCCTTTCCTATAGGCACTAGCAGCCAATGCAGGGACAGGGTTTGCCGTTGCAGAGCCACAGGTGGCTATGTTCTGTGGAAAACTCAACATGCACGTCAACATTCAGACCGGCCGCTGGGAACCCGACCCGTCCGGAACCAAGAGCTGCGTAGGAACCAAAGAAGGCGTGCTGCAGTACTGCCAGGAGGTGAGGCAGTCTCTACACATTCAATCACACAGACAGGGTAGTAAAATCAGTAGAAAAGGTGATGAAAAACTACCAATATTACACCTTTTTTTAACCATTAAAGCTTCAGTAAGCAGTATTTTTTGGTGTCACTGAGTAGGAATTCCATCATAACCTTTCAGCATGTTGTAACTCAAGTGGTATGAGAGGAAACTAGACTTCTGCACCTCCTCTTGCCTCTGTTTAATGCAGGAAATGCAGTTAGTGACAGAAGAGTTTAGCCAATCACATGGTTTTTCAGAGATAAAAATGGCTACAGCTGCAATAAGGGCTGCACAATTAACAATGGTTTTGCTACCACGAGAAAAATACTTGATTTTACCTAAAACAGGTACGTTCAGTATGTTGACATGCACAGCTTAGTCGACCTGTGGTTGTAGCTCAACTTTAATTGGACTGTTGTCTTTGTCCCAGTCTACATGCATGGGACTGTAATCAATTTATTGTTAAAATCATGTCCTCACAGCTACAGTAGGTGGTTCAGTTTATTGACCTACGCGGTCACAAAGCACAACAATAGTCAATAGCGAGCTAGCAAGTTAGCAACCCAGAGGTAAACTGGAACAACAATGGACAACATTGAATATTTCTATATACTGTATTTTTTGTCTGCTTTACTGTTCGTACAGATGAAATGCATGATATTTGACTTCCAGATCAGGATTTGGCGCAGAACACCAGGTCCCGTTCCATTCCAACTGGTCTGTTTACATGCAGGAGTAGATCGACTTTCAATCGCGTTATCTAGGTCCGACAGGTAGAACTTCAATTTCAGTTGAGCTAACACGTTCATGTGCCCAGTTTTAGTTGGACTAACGTAATAACTTGTTTTTTTAAGTGTCATGTAAACCCACTGACTGATTCCATATCTGAAATCAGAATTTCTCCAGTATGTCAGGATCTTCGAGTTATGCACAAGTCAATTCATGGCCATGAGCAGCATGTCACACTAAAATCTAAGTGATAAAAATACAGATGCTTTCAATGCCTGTTACAAAAATATCTCAGCTGTTACTGAGATTTTAACTGCTGAGTGATAGCAGTGTGACATAAATATGGATGGATATGTTGACCAGAGTAAATCCATATGTTGACAAAATCAGTATCAGGGAGGAAAAAGTGATTCTTGATACTTTTCCTAAATGACTGTGTAATAGGTAGCATCCACAGTCCCTCTGACTGTGATGTTCCTCCATCTGTCTCTGCAATTATATACCTGAACCAAAAATGTGGTTCGGTTCAAAGAGATGCAAAGCTTGAAATTTTCATTAGATCCCAGATTGGAGAAGTCACTGGTGATTGGTGATTCTCCTCAAAACTCAGATCTAGAATTAACAGACTGGGATTCATTTGTGCAAGTTATGAACAAATTATGATCAACTATTTGAGAACATGATAAAAGCATATGAACAGATGGGCTGCAGAATGTCGCTCAAAATTAATTGCCTCCACTCGCACCTTGATTTTTTTCCCTCCAGTTTGGGTGATTTAAGTGATGAAAATGTTGAACGGTTTCATCCACATATTCCTGGAATAGAAACCAGGTATCGAGGGGTTTTAACTCAAACATGACTGTGACTAGTATTGGTTCTACAGCAGGAAACTGTCAAAACCACAAGAACAGGAGACAGTGAATGAAACATTTTGAGCAATTTAGAGCCAAACTGAAGGACTCTGATGTTTAGATTTATATATATTGTCTTTTATATATAGTATATAGTGTTTTACATGCTCACAAAACTTAAACTCCTGATGCTCAGGAGAAATTTTGGTTTCAGATCAGTAATCACCCTGATTTAGTCAAGAGTATATGGGTTTCCTCTGGTTGCAGATGTTTCTTTGTGCAATTATATAATCACAAAAAGATGCCATACGAGGATCTTATTTTTGTATGCTTGACTTGATATTTCTAATGATAATTCTATGTGCATTTTCTTCGATAACCAGTAAGTAGACTGAACTCCAAATTTTAATATTGCCCATAATAATCACAACATTACTCTTTAACTAAATCATGTATCCCTACTAGAGCATCGTAACTCAGTGCATGATTAGATTCATGTACAACTCATCAGCCGTCAGTCGGGATCTCAGTTTTCTCTATTGCTGTGCTACATTTTCATCAGTTAATCCAAGCAGTCAGATACATATTAATTCACTTTTATCGAAAAAGTGCCAGACTACAACCATATATCTGTAACATAAACAGCTGCATCTTTTCAACACCAATCTCTGTGTGACTGAGTACGTAAACATTACAAAAATAAATCCTTCAACGGTGCATTAGAAGTAGATTCACAGCCTTCACCGTTCCATTTATGATGCTCCTTTGAAATGAAGAGAGACAGCAGAGAGCTGTTGGTGGAGGGGGAGTACTTTCAATAGGGTTATTTTTCTTTAATTTGTGTCTATTGTATCTTTAAATCCCATGGATGTTAGTAACCTCTTTTGTAAAGGGAGATCTGGTCTAGACGGCACCTATTACAAGGTTCAGCAGGAAAATACAACATCAGACACACAGAGGAACAATAGCAAAAGCAGCAAACAATGTGAAAACATACATAAGGTACAAAGGAGTCAGTGTTCAGAAAGCAAATAAAGCCTGTTTAGGGACAAATGAAAGTGGAGACGCTATTTACAACACAGGATTTTTATTTATGTTTGATTTTTATAACTGGATCTTAAAAACCAAATGTTTTTGCTGTAAATATTGGAACATTGTTAAGGTAGTATATATCAGAGATGCACCAAATGGTAATCAGAGACTAGAATCAGTTGGTTTTCATGTTGCCCATGACCTTTGACCAGGTGATCAGTCTGAGATATGGCAAATTCATTCATTTATATGTTAAACCGAACGAATCAATGCTATGTATCCACAGACTGTATCACTCACTGAATAAAGTATAAAGATCATTGATTACACACATCTGTATTATGGTATCAACAAGTTTTCTTTAAAAAAAACTTACAGATATGTATTTTGACAGTCGGTCAAAATAACACTGTGTCTTATAATTATCAGGTGGTGCATCAGCTGATAGTTTCATTATTGCTCTGTTAGCTTATCTGGTTTTAAACAGAAAACAGTGACAGTAAAACCACAAATCACCTCTTTTCTCTGTACAGTATGTTTTTCAGTGCGACTGCTGTAGGGGAGGGTGAGGCAATGGGTATTCAGTCCGTTGCCCTTTCCAACTCCACCACTAGATGGCACTAACCAAAGCTTTGAGAGAGAGAAAGTCCTGAATATCTATTTATACATAAAATTATGTCAAACTCTGTCTCCTTCAGTGTCTATTTCCATCATTTTAAACCATCTTTTGGAGGTCATTTCATTTCAGCATGAAAGCTGTTTCTAATACAGACATTTAAGATGTTTTTACTACTTATTTACCGTAATCTCCATAACAGCTGAGTGATAGCTGTGATGTAATGTAGAAGATGTAAAATAAATATGAATGGACATGCTGACTGGAGTAAATCCATATGTTGATAGGTTCTGGTATCAGGGTGGAAGAAGCGGGTCTTGTTACTTTTCCTAAATGAATGTGTAAGTGGGAGCATCCCCATTCCCTCTGACTGTTATTTCCCTCCATCTGTCTCCACAATTAAGGCCATGTTTTCTACTTGACAGATATCCTTGCTCTTATTTACTTGTTCCTCATACTGTATCTACTAACCCATAAGACGGTTGGTATTACTGTCATGGTTTATAATGCAGCTGTCCAGGGAAAAAAGGCAGGGTTCTACAGTTCCAAACAGCCTTCCTTCACCAGCTTCAGTTGCATTTATTGATGACATTTTGATGGCATTTGGGGAGAGTGTAAATTGCATGCTCTTTCACGGATGAGCAGATGGCATCTAGAGAGTATAAAGAGAGAGTATAAAGCATGGATTAAAGGATCCCATTGAAGCTCCACTTCTCTAGGAGCTTCAATACATATGAAAAACCCTCCTCGCTCATTATGTCATGTACACTCACTGCTTCTTCTCCCAACAGATGTATCCCGAGCTCCAAATCACAAATGTGGTGGAAGCCAACCAGCCCATTCGCATTGAGAACTGGTGCAAGAAGGAGAAGAAGGTGTGCAAAGGCCACGCCCATATTGTGGTGCCTTACAAATGTTTAGGTGAGTTGGACCTGGGTACAAAACACTCACTATATTTCCTCAACTCAATAACAAACCAGATCAAGGTCAACACTGAGAACGAGGTGGACAAATAAAGGCTGGTTGAAAATTACACCTTAGAGCATTGTAAATGGAGCCAATGATAGCATGCTTCTTCTCGGTGACTCACCTATGAACATGTCTCCTGGTCTCTAGAGGACTGTATCTCAACTTTGTGATTTAGGCACTTTTTGCAATATTCACAACCAGCACTAATATAGACCTATACTGTGGGATAATGACGTGGTTAGAAGGTAGCTCTCAGCAGGTAGAAGAGCAAATCAGTTCTTCAGAAGTCCACAAGTTGAACCAAGTCGAAAGTTTTCACTAGCATCAGTTATTAAAGGTAGAATTATAAGGCTTTAAGTTGACCTTCATATCAGGTGTTTCCCACTGTCCTCATTCATCTACATTAGCCTTTCATTCAGCATCGAAAGAGCAGAGATTATAATACATCTCAGTCAGAGAAGGAGATGACACGGAGTAATATTGGAGTCTGATTCAGTTGACTAATCCTGGCCTTGAGCTGCAGATTGAGCAGATCCAGGCTGGATGAGAGCTAATGTGTCTCAGGACGGATGGCTAAGAGGGAGACGCTATTATTGCTGGGGAGGCTTGTTGAGCAATAAAGCACAATCTTATTTCCCCCTCAGACAGTGGCCATAAACTCACACAGACACACAGGGTCAGTGAGAGGGAGGTCTGTGAGGAGGCCTGCTTTATTACTCCCCATTCCTCCACTCGCCTGCTGCACCTTCGTCCACACCTCGCCCCCTCCTCCATCTCCAGCAGCATCACAGTAATCAGTAGTGGCAACAAGGCTATATTCTGCTTTATTAAATGTCAGAGACTCAGACTTTTGCAGGCCACATGCCTCTGTGTCTGTACACAACCCACTGCTGCCTTTGAGGATTGTAATAACAGAGAAACAGAGCTCTGAAACAACTCCTCTTCCTCTACTTGTCCAGCATGTCAGGAAGGAAAAACATCTTCCTCTGCACTGCGAACACTTCCCAACACCCTTCCTCCGTCCGAAAAAGCCTCTTGCTGATTGAGTTGTGCCGCTTTCCGGGACGAAAAAGCCATTAGCAGTTGCACTGGACTGTGAAATGGGCTAGCATTCAAGAGCATTTTTGGCAAAAGCAGAGAGAAGGCTTTTGGGAAATTCATGGGACAGCAAACACCACAACTGGAGTGGCCACTCGGTGGCTGAGACAAGAATACAGATGAGGAGCTTCACAGTGCGCTCACATCTTACTTTTTAGAGGTGTTTCTCCAGTTCAGCTGACACAGATACTTTGAAACTGTTTTATGTTACAGATTATTAGTTACCCAGTTAAAAGCGTAAGTATTGTAAAGAATGTAATAGAACTGATATAATTATTTCACCAAAGTAACTTATTACATGTGAATATTTTATATAATATTTTCCTTCTTTACTACTTTTACACCACAAATGATCTGATTTCTTAAATGTGGGTAAACCTGCTGAAACCAGGTGATGGACTATGATTTTGTCTTTCTAGATGGAGAACCTCTCTTTTTTACTGGTCTGGCACGTGTCACATAATGGATTAGATTTATATAGCGCTTTTCTATTATCGCATACTCAAAGTGCGTACAATGGATCCATTATTCATTCGCTCTCACAGTCACACTCTGGTGGTGGTAAACTACGTTGGTAGCCACAGCTGCCCTGGGGCAGACTGACGGAAGCGTGGCTGCCAATTCGCGCCTAGCGGCCCCTCTGACCACCACCAAACATTCACTGAGTAGCACTGGAGGCAAGGTGGGTGAAGTGTCTTGCCCAAGGACACAACAGCTCATGACTTGGACAGAGCGGGAT
>JAPQRQ010000006.1:2132721-2144525 GCA_037367365.1 Apogon talboti
GGAAAAGCCTGTTTCCTCCTCATGTTCAGTGTTTAGATATAGACATAGATATAGATATAGATATAGATATAGATATACTGTAGATATAGATAGACTTTATTTCCAACATAAGGAGGCAAAAGAAATTACCAATTTAAACAGGACATTCAAATATATGGAAATAAATAAATAATATTTTCCATGACCTCCTCTCTTCTTCTTCTTCTTCTTTTTCTTTTTCTTCTCCTCCTCCTCCATCTTCTTCATCTTCTTCTTCCCCTCCTCCTTCTTCTTCTTCCCCTCCTCCATCTTCATCTTCTTCCTCTTCTTCTTCTGTCAGGCCTGTGCCAAGAGCTCCATGGTGCTTCACAGTTACGGCATGCTCCTGCCTTGTGGCATCGACAAGTTCCACGGCACCGAGTACGTGTGCTGCCCCACCTCTCGTGTCGGGGAGGCGGTCCCCCCATCCCTGCCCTCCCAGGAGGAGGACGAAGAGGAGGAGATAGAGGATGAGGAGATCGACGAGGCCGACCTGGACGAGGACGAGGTGGTGGAGGACAGGTGAGTGGTCAGCTTTGGTTTCAGAGCCACCGGGGTCTAGTTGTGTGTGTTTGATTACGGCGTGTCTGTGAAATATTACGAGTATCACATCTGCGTTCTTGCTGAAGGGCAGATATTACTGGCCATCTGGATGAATTAAAGTGGCGCGACATTGACCTATGGCAGCTGCTCTGTCTGGTTTGATAAATCACTCATCTTCCTGGCTTCCACCCCTTCACTCAATCACACCCTCCCCTCCTCAGCGAGAGCCCCGCCGACGAGCAGCCCACGCAAAAGGAGGAGCCAGTGTACGAGGATGAAGACGAGGAGGACGAAGACGAGGAGGAGTACCACTACGTCTACGAGGACGAGGAGGCCGAAAAAGACATCGAGGCTGACAAGAAGGAGAGCAAGGTGTCAGACAGCCAGGATGACGACAAAACTCTGCAGGAAGTGAAAGGTTTGTAATCACTGCTCATGAATTAAACACTTTACAATAAAACTACCCATAAAAAAGCGTCATAATTAGGTCGTAAACACTTTACAAGTATTGATAAACACTTATAAAGGCGTTAAAATAGTCATATATCAATTTGTTGTCAATGTTGATACTAGTTTATTTACAATCCACTTAACGAAGAAGAAGAAATGACATTTATTGACACTGAACCAAGGGGCAAAAACCTCTGCTCCAAAATGAAAGCAATGTGGAAATGTCTTAAAGCTGTAATTCCACCAACGGCCACTAGATTGAGGTTATCTCCACGAACTGTGATAAAACAGTTATGTAATAACCGACAGGTTTATGTGTAAAGGGCATAAATGTTGGCTCACCGTTGGCAGTTTTCTGTAATGTGTTGTAACAGTTTCTTAAAGCTGCGGGAGCTAAAATCAGAGGTAAAACACTATGAATTGAAAGTGCACATCTTTGTTCTGCAGAGCTCTAAATCAAAATACTAAATATTAGCGTAGATGAGCTGACGTTGAAAGGACAAGAAACTTTTCTGAGCCTCCTTGTCAGGCTAAAAATTGTAGTTGTGTATCTGATCGGTGATTGGTAATCGCAGCTGTCAATCATCTGTCAAACCCGCCCATAGCTGTCCTAAATGCTTGTTATTGGACAACGTCTGCGATACAGGCTATATTTCCCAGATAAGGAAGTAGAATTCTTGTTTCTTCACAGTTCACTTGAATTTTAATATTCTGACAGATAAGTAAGGAATATTTTCTTAAGGCTGACAAAATACCATCAAGAACTGCAGCTTTAATGACTTATAAAGTCTTTACGATCTAATTAATAATCTGACTATAAACCATTTCTGAACCCTTCATAAGTGTAGTCTTATTGTAAAGTGTTCCAATTCAATAAATGATATGATATGTGCCGTACCATCGTCTCCTCTATCATCTCTGTCCTTTTGGAACGTTGCCTTGCACTTAAATATAATCAAACATTTTTAATTTTAACGCTGTAAGCAATTATGCTCAGATTTGTGCCAAGATCAGCATCAGCAAATAACTTTTCTTCATCTCACTGCAGAAATGACGAGGTGCTGATAAAGAATAAATCACCCCACTTTATTTGTTACCGCATAAGTAGAAAACTACCTTTGCGCAGTGTTATTTGAGTCCTGGCAGGGATTGTTTGGTACTTTTGTGAGTTTGTGAGCTTGGATTGAGGTGCTGCCCCTAGTGGCCGGATGATCTAACCAGTGTCCCCCGGCAGCCGTGTGCACCCTGGAGGCGGAGACGGGCCCCTGTCGCGCCTCTATGCCCCGCTGGCACTTCGACATGAGCCAGAGGAAGTGCGTTCGCTTCATATACGGGGGCTGCGCCGGCAACCGCAACAATTTCGACTCGGAGGATTACTGCATGGCCGTGTGCAAACGTCTGAGTAAGTCTGACCAACCAGAGGCCGGCTTCCCAACAGCTCCTCCCCCTCCTCTTCCTCCTCCTCCTCCTCATCCTCTTCCTGTTTGTGTCTCTCCTGCCGACTCTGAGATAAACACATGAGGATAATATAGTTGTAGAGCAGCTCAGGGTTGTAAGTGGACACCTGTTCTGCAGCCTTCAGCTCGAACTCATCATGTCACTACAGCTGTTATTCCCATGTCACCTCCAACACAATCAACAGCTCACCGCACGCGACATCACCCTCACACTTTTATTTGATTAGTCCTCTGACACATGCAGGGCTGCAGCTAATTCCAATCTTTATTTATGTCTACAATATTCTTAGTGAATACACAGTCAGTTTTTATATCTGGCTAAAGAAAATCTAAACCCTGAACGACCTTGAACTCTAAACAAAGCCACAGGAGGGGGTTAATATCTCCAGAAACCACTCAGAGAATTTCTGAAACGAAAAATCCTGAGATTAAAGTCACAGATTATGAGAAAAAAAAATCCACTAGGGCAATTATCTTTAATGTGTGAAATTTGTAGTTTTTAGACCATCTTTACCAAATTAAACTCAGAAAATATTCCACCATTTTCTTGTAAATTTATGACGGAAGTGAAAAAATATGTTTTCTCCGTTTGGGGACGTTTTTGTGTTTAATGTAAAATATTCAATGCTTTTCCTCACAAATTTATACCTTTAACCTTCAGACTTATCCCTTGTTCACGTTTAATTTTCATGTAGAAAAAATAATTGTTTCTCTTGTAAATGTATTGGTTTAATCTCAAAGGTCTCAAAGGTTTCATTAATTTACAACACTGACATTTTTTCTCAAAAAGTTATCATTTTAATATCAATCAATGTTTTTTCCTGTAAATTTATGATATTAACATTACAAAAAGTTTATATTTTTCTTATGAATCTATTTAATGTCTAGGTCATGTCGGGTCATGTCGGGTTTATTGTGTAAATTTGTAAATTTAAAGTTTTTCTCACAATGTTGTTCCTTTAATCTCAGAGAATATCTTACTTTTTCTTCATAAAATGTGTCTTTAATGTCAAAAATCCCCCCTCCTCTCAACTCTCACTTGTTTTTTTTTCCCAATACACCATGGTATCCTGCAAACTAACATTATTTTGTTGGACCACCTTCCAAAAATCTAATAACATTTAATTTAGTGCCCACAAAATCTACCTAAATGTCATAATTACAGGTTTTCACCTGAAAGTGGATAAATGTTCCATCTATTGTTTAAGTGATTAATTGTCTCAGCCCTGAACTATTAAATAAAACATCCTTTCACACATCCAGCGTGTTATTAATGAAACCGTTCCTCACATTGACATGATAGACTTTGATGTTTTTAATAAAAGCACACGCTGCTTCATTAGTTTTGGTTATTGCAATGTTAACAGAATCAGACAGAAACATTAAGATAATCTGAGGGTTTTATTTGACTCTATATTAAAGTCTAAATGCCATCTGAAAAACATTGATTGAACACAATTATCCTCATTTAAATATTGAATAGGGTCTTTATTCCTGTAATTTAGGGATGAGGTTGAATTGTGTTTTAGACAATTTTCTATTCAAGCAGCTTGTGTTTAAGAGAAAGGTTTGTAGAAAACATATTTTATCCAAAAAATGAACCAAAACTCAGTTATTGTATTTTGGCTTTAGTGTTGAAAAATAACAGAGCATCCCAACAAAAGCCAAAGTTTGGATGCAAAACAGAAAACCAAAATGTAATTAAAAAGCCCAAATGAGGAAAAGATATCCGTAATTTCACTTCACTAGTCTTGGTCTTCCTTCTTTATTTAGCCTGCCTTCATTAACATGCCAGCTTCACTCTCTGTCTTCTTTTCTGTCTTCTTTCTTTGGCTGCCAGATCTCATTTCTGCCATTTTCATGTTTGTGTTTGTCATCATCTTGTCCATCTGTCTGTCTGCTCACAGAACACTGCTGTCATTTTTGCTATAATGCCACCAGCACGTCAGCAGGCACTTTTTTTTTTCATTTTTTTGCACCTTATATTGACTCATCGGTTCAGTCCACAGGCATAACAAATTGGATTTTATTTTTAATTTTCCATTTCAGATCCTCAGCTCTTCCCGAAGCTGAAGCGGTAGACTTTAGGGAGAATCTGTGCATTTATTTCTTAACCCGCATTTCCTGTTTTTGATGCGATGAAGTCTCTCCCCATTCGCGAGCCTGGAGCGTTATTGTTTTTTTGCGAGTTGCAGTGGTGCAGAGACGGAGCCCTGCGTGACTGTGGAGCGAGGAGCCCTCTGGCCTCGCCTGAAATGACAAGACGTCAAACATGGAAATATTTCCATTAGTGCTGAAGAGGCGACCTGTCAGGAGAGAGCCGACGGGAGGATAAAACGAACGCAAAAGGAAAGACTGTCAGATTCTTTTAAGTTCCTCCGAGTTACTGGCGTTGGATGGATGCCAATGAGAGGAGTAATTCTGTGAGGGTTTTTGTCCAACTCCGATCTACATTCCACATGCAGCTCTGTCTCTGTCTGTGTCCACTCTTTGTTTTCCTGCCATACCTGTGTGTCTCTGTCCGTCTGTTTGTGACCGTCGCGGCTCGGCCTGACTGTTCACCATCTGTTCCTGAATGTTGCAGCCGTGCCCCCCACCCCTCAGCCCACCGACGACGTGGACATCTACTTTGAGACCCCGGCCGATGACAAGGAGCACAGTCGCTTCCAGAGAGCCAAGGAGCAGCTGGAGATCAGGCACCGCAACCGCATGGAGAGGGTGAGTTATCAGCTTCAATCAGGACACTGGATCACAGATGTAGGGGTCTATGTGTTATATATCTTCTTTTAGATATTAAAAAACTGACAAAAGTACCATTGTAGTGTTTAGAATAAAGAGCTCTGAAGTTCTGCCAAAGATGACAGTGTATTGGTTTGTAGAGATATGAACTGAATTTATCTACACCGATGTCCTTGGAGACTTATGTGACCACTAGAGGGAGTAGTGAGTCACTCTGTCAGTCGGTCACCACAGGGCCTTTGACTAAAGTTTCAGAAAGTGGCGAGGTGGGATGAGAAGAAACAACTGTTAGAGTCAGTGAAAGTGACTCTGATAAAAGCTAGAAGCACTTTTGTTATTTGTCACCACTGGACACAGCTCTAAATATAAAAAATGGAGTTTGATGTTGAAATCATAGGTGAGTTTAATTCTGAGGCTCATGAAGGTATAAAGTTATTATGGGATGTTATTATCTTTGCTAAGTTGCCGTTTGTTGATCCACAGTTCAGACTAAACTGTGACAGTTCTGACCTTGTTTATTTAATTCCAAACAGATCTTTAGTTTAGGTATTGACAACACAAACTGTACAGAAAACAGAGGTGATTAGTGGTTTTACTGTGGTTGTTTTCTGTCTAAAAACAGAGCTAAGCTAACAGAGCTATAATGTAAACTATCAGCTAACACTTCACGTAAAGATTATAAGCCACAGTGTTATTTTGAGCAACTGTCAAAGTAAGAAGTGTCTATGAGTTTTAGTTTGAAGGAGAAAACTTGATGATACCATAATACAGATGTGTGTAAACAATGCGCTTCATACTTCATTCAATGAGTGATACAAGTGAGTGAGAGTCTGAATATCACAGCTACATAGAACAAGTTTAAAGCAGCAGCAAGTATGCCTTTATTTCCTGACTACACAATATGGCCATAATGTAGAGTTATCTATGGCATTGGATCAATATACACTGAAATCCTCTGAATCTAGTGGCTTTTAAAGCCATCCAGGCATAAAGGCATTCCTCCAAAACTAACAGTTCTTCTTTAATGACTTCCTTTATAAGCCAATAAGCACAAACCAAAGCAATTTTGTTATTACACAGTGACATATGGTGAGAGACATTACATTAATAATTTAAAAAGACACTTAAGGAAGGAAATAATTCAGATGAGAAATGCATCTGACAAATGATCATCTCTAATCATAGACTTACAGGGCAGACAGTGGATTTACAGATGCCATTTCATTAATTCTCAGGTTTCATAAAGACTGATGGATTTTAGAAGAGGCATTGTACATTAATCAACATAAAAATAAAATGTACTCCAAGTTAGCCAAAAGGCTCATTTTCATCAGTAGTCCCTTTGCCTGGTGTTGGTAGGTATCCAAAGATAATAAACAAGGTGCAATGTGTATAATACTTGATATGAGAAAATGGAGGCTGTTGGCCATTTTTAATTTCCCTCATGAAAAAGTAACTATACATAAAGAGAGGCAGACGACCCCAGACCATACAGTAAGAATGAGGTACAAGTCTGTCTCTGGGACTTAAAGCAGTGATGATGACAGTAATAAAACAGTAGAAAGTTAACGATGACGCACGTGTTTTTAGACAATGATATGTATTATGATATATATTAGTTAATAAACATGTCATTAAATATAATAAGATTCGACATTTCCACATTATCATAAAAACCAATTTGAAAACAGCAGGGCCAAGGAGAAATGTCTCTCAATGCAACAGTCCATTTCGTTTGATCACCTGTCAATGGCGCCATTTCCCCTTTATGAGAAACCCATAAAAACCAGGAACAATGTCAGTCTATCTCAGAGGATTTACTCTACCTATATAAGTGAGTTTTTCTCAGTTGTGCAGTGGCAGGATTGTCATTTTCCTTCCTCATTCTATCTGAACATTACTGTTTCAAAAGAACAACCTCTGAGCTGCAACTACACCCTGAAATTGGCAAATTTTGAAGCACCTTTGAGATTTGATCATTTTAATACCACAAATTGCTTCCTCATGTACATATGTTCCCCAAACAACTTGTCTCCAAACACTATTTCGCAAATTGCATTCTGCACCACCCAAGACCAGTGTTATTCATTTAAAGAACTATCCAAACAATCCAGAGAACTTTTAACCCAATTCCAGAGCAACAGTAGAGCGTACCAGACCTATGTACACAACTGGGTAAAGGTTAAAAGGTTAAAAAAGGTTAACTTGTTTTATTAACCCTGTAGGAAAATCCGGTCTCTGCCTTTTACCCATAGTAATACACATATAGTACCTAGCACTGGAATTTAGGAGCATTGAGCTGCTTGGGGACCAACTTCAGATTAATCAGAACCATGGTCATGGACACTGACAGGAGAATTACCCTCACTGATGCAACACTAAGAAAGTATGGCCATAGATCTGGATACAAAATACTACTAACTTACCATAGTGTGGAACCAGTGGCCCACGCTAGCCACCAAGTTTCAGGAAGTGTATGTCACAATGTCACAATATTTATTTCCATAATTTTTGGGACAAATCAAACTGCAGAACCTAGACCCAACCAATTGGAGCAACCCCAGATCATAACACTGCCCCCGCAGGTTTGTACTGTAGGCACTAGGCATGATGGGTAATCACTTCATCCAACTCTCTTCTCAGCCTGATGGACCATCTCTCTGAAACAGGGTCAATGTGGACTCATCAGACCACATGACCTTTTTCCACTGAATCACAGTCCAATCTTTATGCTCTCTACAAACCGATGGTTGTTTAAGAAGTGAAAAGCTACAACATGATTTCTGAGTTTCATCAACAGTTGGGGTGAAAACTACAACTCCCACAGTCCTACGGTACTTCACAGCGTCATCAATCTACGTCATTTCTTTCTGTTTTGCTTAAGTAACTCCTGTGCAGATATTATACACTATGTATTTAAAGTCTTTAAGGGCTGAGCTGATAATTCCTGAGGAGAGTAATAAGGAACTGAGTAGTTTACAAATGGTCAAACAGTTCAAATAAATTACAATATGCTCTCTACATCTACAAAAAAAACTGAACAAGTGGAGAGCTGGATAAGTAGAGCAGCTGCTCCTAAGATCTTTCCTTTAGAAGTGTTTTCAATGCAGCTCAGGTGTTTTTAACAAAATCTGTGACACCTTTGTTCATATCCTTTTGCATCTCTTGTAATGTCTTCCTCCTGTTTCACACACTTCAGGTGAGGAAGGAGTGGGAAGAGGCCGATCGCCAGGCGAAAAACCTCCCCAAGGCAGAGAGGCAGACATTGATCCAGGTAAGACACTGATCCTTCCATTTGGGAATCCCCCCTTTGTCCCCTTTGTTTGGGTGAGGCATGACGACTTACAGGCCTTCGGTCCCTCGCTCCCTGGGCCATTAAAGATCCCTCTCCCCTGGCTGCTCTATCTTTATCACTGCGAGGCTAAATTAGGCCACCGTCTGAATGGGAAGACCTCTAAATGAGTCACAAACCCCCTTGATGAGCCAGAGAGGCGTCATGAATGAAACCAAGAGCTTTTTTCAGTGCGTTTAAGCAGAAGTTGAAAGATTTGTGCAGTGTCACTGTGTTTCAGCTCACCGTTATTCATGTTATAATTTTTTTTGCTTTTAGCATTTCCAAGCCATGGTGGAATCCCTGGAGGAGGAAGCAGCCAGCGAGAAGCAGCAGCTGGTGGAGACTCACCTCGCCCGGGTCGAGGCCATGCTGAATGACCGGCGCCGTCTGGCCCTGGAGAACTACCTGGCTGCCCTGCAGGCCGATCCCCCCAGGGTAAACACAACACACCGGCCTCTGACAGCACCTTTTATTCTCTGTTACAGCACTTTTTCCTAAGCTCAGTCAATGCCCAATCACATTCACACACATCCCTGTTGGACCACACTAAACCTCATTCTCCAACACAGAAACAGATGTAGCTATATGACATTACCTGCTGTTGTGGTCTGGTCTTTTGGACACTGTTTGGGGTTAGAAGTGACTATAGTCGGACCATGTATGTAGTCTTGATATTCCAAACCCTCAACAGCAGGGGGAAGTCATGAACTAGAATGCACACACAGCTATTAAAACCACCAAAGGTTTTCCTACTTGTTCATTCTCGCAGTTGTTCTCATTGCATTGGAGTGACTCACTACTACGTCTAGTGGTCACATACATTTACACTGACACATTGGCTCCTGGCTGTGAATAAATTCAGTTCGTATCTCTGCAACACAGTACACAGACATATTGGACATAACATCTCAACTCTTTATTCTTAACACTCTTCTTCCATTTGATTCTTAACAATCAAGTGAGCTGTCTGTGAAAACCCACAGTGGCAAAGACCACACTTACCGGTAGCTATACTTTTTTAAAATAATGAGCCTTTTACGTATTTTAGACAGGTGAGTTATATACAGTTATATACAGTCATCATAAATGGGTAAATCAACTATGAAGACGTAACAGGGTTTTGTTTTGTTTTTTTCAAGCATGTTTATGTGTGTTCTAAATTTAAATGTGAGTGTCTATGGTGGATGGTCAGCCTCTGGTGGCCATCTGGGGTACTGCAGGTTTTGGCACATTTTCGTTTGCTTCTCTTTTTAACCCCAATGTTTGAGCCTTTTCACTCTACTTACGGCCTCTGGCTAATCTGATCCCCTGTCCAAAGACCTTCTGCCAACTTTCAATTCATCATGAGGGGAATGGATTACAGCAGCCAGATGAACACACATCCGAAAATCCACCATGAGCACAAAGTCAATCACATCTGAACCCGCCACCATAATCCCTGTGTCCTGCTTTTTATAAATTCCTTTTATCTAATAGTCGTTTGATGTTTTCCCAGCGCACACAGGTACTGGTCTCATCTTTTACCAACCAGTATCAATCACCCAAAAAGGGAATTTACACATTCTTATTTTGTCCTCTTTTCAGATCTAATAATGTTGTCTGACTTGAGAGCAGTAATTTGTTACCCTGTTTCTGTTGCACTTCCAAAATTGGTAATTGCATCATCCATGGTACTATTTCGGAAGGTGCTGCAAATGATTTTATGTCATGTTATATAAAATAGATTTAGAGAAATCCATATTTGACAGCAGTGTTCTTTTCATCTCTATAATTAGTTGCACAAAGGTGAGGGATGTTAGAAAATATAGTAATGTTCATCTTTAGTAACACAAAGCAGGTTCAAGTCTAATCAGAGGTTCACAGCTAAGTCAGTCTGGTCATTTTATTTCATCACATGGGGGATTATTATGTAAAAACTGAAAAAAATCTGAAATCTAAATAGGAAAATGGGAATGTGATTTCATTATTTAGTGGGATTTTGAAAGTAAAGGATAAATAATAGTGAGATGCTGTGATTGTTCTGATTGGTTAACCCCAAAATTAAAAGAGAAGTTAGGCTTATCGCATCACTTCAGAAATTGCAGTTACATGTATGTTAGAGGAATGCTACCTTATATGGATCCCAAACACTGGTTCCCGACCCACAAGGGTGTCATAAGACATTTAGTTTAGGCCACCAAATAAACCTGCAATTGGAACCATTTAAAAACAACAATAAGCAGAGATTCCTCCATCTAAAATGATTTATTTTGTGTCATTTCCTATTTCAAATGTTTGTGTGTTTATTAAGTTTATTTTTCTTCAAGGCCAACTTGGCCATTACATGGTTAAGAAAGCTTATCCTTTGTGCAGAAATTAACTATTCTCACTATTTATGTCTGGGAATTGTGATGAGTTGTAAAAACTGATAAATACTGAACTATACAGACATGTTTACAAGGCTGTTTTTAACCACCTAACATAACTAACACCCCTTCTGCTCTGTCCATTTCCAGCCCCATCGCATCCTCCAGGCCCTGAGGCGATACGTTCGCGCTGAGAACAAAGACCGCCAGCACACGATCCGTCACTACCAGCACGTCCTGGCTGTGGATCCGGAGAAGGCGGCTCAGATGAAGTCACAGGTCAGTGTTTAACATCCTAACGTCCACCAGAGACGATTGCAGATCATGTTAAAGACAAGATAATACACAACCAGAGGAGCTATCCTACAGTTTCTGATATGGCTGTGGCTGAAAAGTCATGTATTCAAAACACTTGTCTTGTCCTGATCAACAGTAAGAAACCCACAAATATGACATTTATTTTAATTAAAAACAGGAAGAGCATGAATGAAGAGAAGGTGAAATAAATACTGGCATTTTTGTATCATCTGAGGTGGTGAATAATCAAGGTACATAAGAAAACCTCAGGCTGAAAGATTTATATTATTCATCAGTCTGAAGATCAATGTTGTACTCGTACTTCGTTACTTGCTGGTTTATTTGCACCAGGCAAAGCTTTACAGTTTCGCACGATTTCAGCGTACGAATACGTTCCAGGCAGAATCCGAGTTTGTAAATCTGAGACCTCATGCTGAGCCACTCGGAGATCACTCACTCTTGTTATTCCTGCTCAGATGGGAGGGATAATGATGTCTCAGCCTGCGACTCTCTGCCCTGTGCGTAGGAGGTAGAAAGACTATGTGTTTCTCTGAGTTGAAGCCCAGGAGGAGTGAGTAGGCCAGTCTGACGGAGGTGGGGGGGGGGTGGGGGGCGGTGGGG
>JAPQRQ010000006.1:2146197-2191738 GCA_037367365.1 Apogon talboti
TGGGGGGCGGTGGGGGAGCGGGGTGTTACATTCACTTAAGCCTCAGCCGAAGATTAACATTGCGCAGGTCTTGTGTAATGCTGGACTCTGAGGGATTTGGCTGGAAGCTCCTCTGTTGCATGGACTCGCCTGTTTGTGTCGGTGCCCTTCGACACCATTTATAGCTATCCTACGCCATTATACACAATACTGCAAATAGTGAGGAGGGGGGAAAGGCCTGGAGGGGTTACTACGTAGATTATTGGTAGGTTCTGCTGTCTCTGCTCTGTCAGTGGAAGCCAGTCTGTGCTCTTGTTCTTATTCTTTTGCAGTGTTTACTTGTCACGCCTGGGTATTTCTTGACTCTGCCAAATCCTGCAGCAAGTTCAAATCTGCATTTTCAGTCTGTGCTACCTGCTTGTGGATTTAAGATGTGACTCAGAAGTGCGCTACAAAAGAAGCCTTTGTAAATAAAGGGTTTTGCTCTGTTTCATGTAGCTGTGTTGTGTGACTTTCCGGGACGAAGTTAGTGTCTTTTAACCTGTCTAACTTGTGCGAGGATGCTAGATCAAAATCTGTATTCCCAACTCGGGGACATGTAATCTGCATAATGAGGATTGTTTGTCAAACATTGTCAGGAAGGTTCCGCCGCAATGTGCCTTTAATGGGAAAGGTGCATTATTGCCATCTGTTGCTGGCTCCGGTGCACTGCAGCCATGTGTTGGGAGATAAAAACCGTCAGTCATCATTGTGGGAAATAAACACCAGTTACCTGCCAAGAACTGGTCAGCTTTGTCAGCGGCTGGCAGCTTTTCATGTTCTGCCAACCAGTTTGGCAGCAGAAATGTGGAAATATTTCCCTTTTCTAAACATCATTTTGGTTGTAGAAGTGTGAAAATTGATGGAATATGCAAATTTCTCTCTTTCTAGTCAGTCAAAAGAGTTCTGAGTTGATATCCGTGGTGATCATTGAGACTGACAGGCAGTAGATCCTGTCAAGTCACTCCAGTGCTACTGAGCCCATTTGAATATTACATGCAGAGACTTGTTTTATGTCTGCAAGTCGGCTGGCTGCGCATAAGTCTGAGTTCATCTTAAGAAATATGCTCCCTTCCCGAAAGCGCATTTCTGCCAGTTCTGTGACAATCTAAATTTGCGAACATGAATAACTCTGTTCCTTAGACACATTTATATCCCTAGCAGAGAACAGCTTGCATTTTGTATTGTGCAGTCATTTAAAGAGACTAAATTTTAAACTCTATTTCTTGGCTGCACTGAATAATCCCAAAAACATATGTCTCAGAGGACATTGTGGCAGTGGTTAATGCTGCTTACTGAGCTTAATATTTTTAAATGATGATTAATATATACAGTATTATATAACACATAGTTGCGGTGCCTTATTAAGGTCAAGAAAAAAAAATAGCACTATAAAAACATAGAGTGAATGTGAAAAGTAGATGACTGTGGTTTTGGAACCTCATGTCTGGCTTTTCGGTGTTGCCGTCTTAATTTTTACTATATCTGGACGATGGAAGTAAATCGAGTACTGTGAAAACTGAGTAATAACGAGATGTGTGGACAAGGGGCCAAAACGTAGAGGAAAATATCCGTTTTACAAAGTATCTGCATTAATGTGGATGGGACATAAGTGCAGATGAGTGGCGAGAATGGACAGGCTCGAGAAGATGAAAAATGAATGAGAGGTTGAAAAGTCAAGATGCAACGCTTTGATGGCTTAAATGATTTAGCACCGATTACTCATTTTGCACAATGTTTCCACTGCAAAAAGGGCAGAAGAGAAGCACTGGAAAACCAGGGAGTGAAAGTGACAGGAATACCATACATTGAAATCAGTGTTCAGGCTGTTTCATGGACGTGGTTAACTTAGAAATTTGGAGGAAAACTTCACATAACCGCACAAGTGCTAACTGTTGTCCAGACAAGATGAGCAATTTGAGTTTTGTAACAATTAATTCATTACTTTATAATAAAAAAGTAATGGATCTGAAATGAAAAATGAAAACTCATTAATATAAATGGTAGCATCATATATTAAAATCCCATTAAGATCCTGTAAAAGGAAAAAATCTCCGCTCAGGGCAAACGTTTCACTCCATCATAAAAGTGCAACAGGTTTTCGGTCACGTGACCTCCTGTTTTGTGTTTTTCTGCGTGCAGGTGATGACCCACCTGCGTGTGATCGAGGAGAGGATGAACCAGAGTCTGTCTCTGCTCTACAAAGTACCATACGTCGCCGAGGAGATTCAGGATGAAATTGGTGAGTCGTGTTCTGTCGAAACACCTCCGGGCGTCTTGGTTGAGAGACGGTGGGCTGTAATAAGAACGGACGAAATGAAAATACTGATGGAATTCGTACATGTGCCACACAGATAAATTGAATGCATAACATTTTCTCTGAACCTCTGTGCTGTTTTTTTTATTCTACCTGGGGTACGCTGACAATCAAACAACATTTTCTTTGTGCAGTGCAGGGAAACAGATACAGGAGGAGACCAGTCTATAAAGTGGTTATCAGAAACAGGGACAAACCAATTGTCTTTTTTCCCGGCTACTCTTTTCTCTGAGCTCCACTGTAATATCTTTCTCCAGTGGTACAATTTAAGACAGGGCAGTGTCCGGCACATTTTTATTATTTTCCATTTGCTTCATTAAAGGAGGCATAGCTTGGTTTTGCAGCTCAGATAAAAGTGGAGCGGGTGCTGTGACAGAACTGGGTCACAGCTCTCACCGTGCAGCATCCTGTTGGGAGATGTGCAGATTTACATGGAAAATAGCTCTCAGAAAAATACTAATTGGTAGTTAGCAGAAATGAGAACGGACGCCTCTTGATGCAGCTCTGTTACTGATGGAAAAATAGTGTAATTGGTGAAACCGGCTGGTGCCATGTGCCCGGCCGCACCGGCCTCACACTCCGGCCTTTTATTGTTTTCTGCAGACGAGCTTCTCCAGGAGCAGAAAGCGGACATGGACCAGTTCCTGTCGTCCATCTCTGAATCACAGCCCGACGTCACCGTATCGTCAGAGGAGAGCGTGGAAGTCCCTGTGTCCGAGGGAAAACCGTACCGGCCCTTCCAGGTCACGTCCTTGGGGTCCCGTCCAGAACCAGAGGGTGAGTGTCTTAAGCCACATGCATCACTGACATCTGCAACTATGTTTACATGCACAAAATATTCAGGACAACAACCTCCGTCCGCACAAGCAAAATGATTTCTGAATATTCTAAAATGCCTGAATTAACAGCTGATATCATAATTAGTTATATTATGAGATTACGTTGGCGTGCCGGCATAGTGGTTAGCACTTACATTTCACAGCAAGAAGGCTGAGAAGAAAGTTAACCTTTTAACCTTTAATACATCCATGGTCGTCATGTGAAAGGTGACAAATCAAGGAAGTGGTCCATCTGAAATCTCATGCTAAGTAGCATACACACAAAACCTATTCTTTTGTCTAAATACACAGTACAACATATCTTTTCAGACATGCACAGCTCAGGGTGTAAATACATGTCACTTCCTGAAAGCTTCCTTACCAGTTGCCTTGGTAACCGGCTCATCTTACCTCTACCAACATATGTTTAATACTACGTATGCTGACTTCAGCATACTGCAGAAAACCAGCTCTGTTAGCCTTCTGTCATGATTTATTGTGGCCATGACTGAATTGCATTATGGGATATTTATGCCACTAAAGTTTCCAGAGCGTGTGTACTGTAATATTTACCTGGTAATAGTATGCAACTCACATGCTACGGGTTCAGACATAATAAAAAGTCTTGCATACTATGTTAGCCTACTAAATAGTATGTTAGCATGGAATTTCAGACACCACAGTGTGTCACTGATAGGACCAAGCAGGCAAATTCGCCTGAATTTTGTCGTCCATGGGCTGAACTAAAACATGTGATGTCAATCAGGGTGCATTAGTATGGAAAGATTGCAGTTTGACTATTTCTAAAAGGAAAAGATTCTGATTTCTTCACTGAACAAAAAGTACAGGTTAGTTCAGTTGCTAACAAACAAACTGGTTAGCATCATAGCTAACATTTCTTGCATTATGGGTAATGAAGTTCCTCAGTGGAGCATAACACATTTGTGCTCAAATTATCCTGTATGCCTGCATTTAATAAATCAATTGTTCCAATGAAATATACTGTTAACTTTTTTATTGATTAACCTTATAGAGTAAACACGCACTTGATCAATACAGGCCTGAGTAGTGCATGTAAATGTAATGAATAATTCTGTAAGCCCTACATATACTCTAAGCCTCTGTGATGGACGTGGATCTACAGTGTGTTTTATTCTGATGTAAATGCACTCTGGAGCCAGGCGTTTGGACTTAAATGCGTCTGCTCAGCTCCCTGTGGCCTAGTCTTCAACGCAGCACCACTGAAGTTCAGATAAATTCACAAAACCTCAGGCGTTGGTGCTGATCTGGAGCCAAAAACTTTGCCTCTTTCTTACATTTGTGGCAAACCTATGATTGAATGCTTAAGGAGAGTGAGAAGTTAAAAATGGAAAGATTCCAGCAAATTACATCTAAATCTACAGGGAACATTTACGATAGATGCCAACACCCCAGAGGGCTGAGATACAGTACAGATAGCCAATTCTGAAATGGCTCCCTTCGTTTATTTTCTTTCCTCTTTTTTTAATTTATCTCTGAAATTTATTTTGGGACTCTTCCCTGCTGGGCTCTTTTCCTAATCAATTAACACAAGCTTCTTGATAATCCTGCCTTCTCTCTGCTCACCTAAGTTTTTTCTCTTCTCTCCTTCCTCCTTTTTCTGTTCTTCCTGTTTTTTTTCTGTTGCCCATTTCTAATGCCAAGGCGACCTATCAGACTCCCCACGTGCCTTCAAGAAAGGTTGGTGCCTCTGCTGCATCTTGTTTTTCCGGCTTCCCCTCCCTCTCTTCATCTCCCAAACCATCCTCATCTCCTCTTCTGTTCCACTCTTCTCCTTTTACCTCCCTTCCCTTGGGATCCTCGCCATCCCTCGTTTTATCTGAAACCATCTGGGTTTTAATTTCCCCCCTTTTTCTTTTGATGACTCATGAACGTGCGTGGTTGGATTTCAGTTGCTGCATTTCCTGGTCTTTTTCTTTTCATGTTAGAGTTAGTGGCTTAAAGTGGAGTAGAGAAGCAGATATCTTCCCTCTCAGTCGATCTATTCAGTCGTGTGTTTGCCGTCATCCTGTCCTCAGTACATTTGTCAAAGCACCTCGCTTAATTACCCCCCCCGCCCCCACGCTCATCCCCTCATCAGTCGCCGTCCTCCTGATAGGACCCGTGTGATTTACCGGTCCTGTCTGAACCTCAGTGTTAGTGCTGCTTGACCCACAGCCCATTGTAAATTGTCCTCATTTGTCCTCCAGAACCTGAATCTGGGATGTGGTGATGTCGTCTGGTCGGTCTGATCTGGGCTTAACCTCCTGATCTTCCACAGCAAACACAGCAGACACTTTGCTCTAATTGCAGAATCTAAATTATCTATTGATTGTTTTGAAAGTGGATGATGCCCAGAACTTTTCTGCAACAAACCATTATTGAGAATCTGTCCTTTATTTTTCCATTGATCTTTAATCCTGTTGAAAGTTTTATGAAAGACCATTTCTTCCACTGTGAGAACAAATAAATCTCAAAGGTCAAAATATTGAGTTAATGTCTCTAAGAATGACAACGTCTCTAAAAATTTACGATCCAATGTCTCAATGTGATATGACACTTTATCACAGTAATTAAATATTTCAAAATAATCACCATATATCTCATAATAAAAATAGACCTTGTCAAAATAATGACTCTCTGTGTCAGAAAAATAATATGAACAAATGACTAATACCTAAAATAATTAATTTAAATCTCTGAATATCAACAGTTTGGCAAAATACTGACTAAATGTCTCAAAATAATGACTTTATATTCTATAGAATAATAAGAAACTTCATCAAATTAAGAATTTAATATTTTAAACAACTTTAATTCTGGAAGTGATAAACTTCATCAAATAAGGACATTATAATAAATAGTAACACTTTGTCAAAATAATGACTCCTATGCCTCAAAATGATTTGATGTTTCAATATAATGCTTTCATACCTCAGAATAATAATAAAGTTTGTCAAAAATTATGAATTAATGACTTAAATAATAAGACATTTTGTCATAATAATGACTATCATCTCAAAATAATAATTATGTATATCTTGTATGGATTATAAACTTTGCCAAAACAATGATTGAATGTCTCAAATAATGACTTTATATCTCAGAACAATGAATTTATGTCTTTGAATAATAATGGAATTTACCAAAAATAATGTTTTAATGTCTGAAAATAATAACTTTTATAAATACCGTACTAAATAAATAATCATAAATCATGAATGCTTTGATTTGACATGCTTACTGAATCCTCATGTTTAATGATCAGTTGACTGGTTGTTGATTAGTTAATCTGTTGATACTCACTGATCGATTAATGGACTAGTTGTTCGCTGCGTCCCGTGTCCCCGTTGTACAGTGTGATATTGTGTTTGTATCATGTGATTTGTGATGTCACTGAGTGAGGCTGCAAACACACGTCATTGTTGTCGACAATAAGCCTCAGACGGACTCATATGTCTGTGAACTGTATTGTACTGTATTGTCCAGGAGACTGGGCCGACTGCCTCTCTCAGTCCTCCATCCTCTCAGATCCTGATTTATTCATGACATATCTGGTGTGTGTGTATTAATAGACCCTAGGCCTATTTCAGAACCATCAGTCTAACATGCAGATTTGACACTGTAGCCCAGTTTTTGATCTAAACTCAAACCAGAGCCCACAAAAATGAGCATTTGTAAGGAGTTTAGAAGCAAAACACTGTGTTATACAAGTTTATGAGGCTTGTATTTGGAAAAAAATCCACACATTATTCACCCTCATGTAAAAAAAATACTTAAATAAAAGTACTGTTTCAGTGTCAGGCTCTGAAGTGAACTGACAGAATAAAGCAAATGTAGACCTCTGAAGGACATTTTTACCAAGAACTGAGCTTCATGTCTTTTTCATTTAGTCCAAACACTATTAAAACTTTCCAAATTTAAATAAAATAAAGTTTTTAAAGGTCAGTAACAGAACTAGAATCATAATGTCACATTTTATCCTCAGTCCAGTCTATCTTTATTGACATTTTCATCTTGCGCCAACGTTCACAGTTTTCCTTGTTGCATCTTTTCTCTTTGTTTTGCCTTGTTACATATTTTATTCTTTTATGGTTGTTTTTGTTTTGTTGCTACTTTATTTTCATCCTTGAATTATTTATTTATATTTTGTCTAGGGATGCACCAATTGCAAAATTCATGGCCAACACTGACATTAAAAATAATATTTTGGCCGATAGCCGATGCCGGTGTTACTTTCCGTTTCCTTATTTTGTTTTTGTTATTATTTATCCCTTTCTTAACAATGAAAACTTCATTATAAATCTTTCAGTCCTTTATCACATTATCTGTGAATGAAAACAGGTTCAAACATATGCATTTATGTAAAAAACTTCACATAAATACCATTGCCAATGGTGAAAAGATATCATACATATATTTTTATTAATGCTATTTTCAACAAATTTGAAAGTTCTAAACCATTATTTTGCTTCATTTTTTAATAATTCTTCTCTTATTATGATTGTCAAGAGACCATTTTTTCTACTTTTTCTATTTATCTATATTATCTATGCATACTATCAGCATAGTATTTGATGTGTTATTATGTATAAATTGAAATTGATCTGTATCTTTAAATAAAAATAGATGATAATGCCTCTAAGTTGCCTAAAATCTAAAGTTACAGCCTATTTTTTGAAATGTAAAGAAATAGAAAGTACAGATATTTGCATTAAAATGTAAATTGAGTAAAAACATGTAGAGAAACCTTCAACCCGTACCTAGGCATAGAACACACTGTATCAGTTGATTCCGTTATTTCCTGAGTCAGTTCTTGTCGTTGGATGTTTCCAGAGACGTCTCAGCTCAGAGATGGTCTTTGTAAAAAACCTGAGGTCAGTGTCACACAGCTCTCACTGTGTTAAATGGAAGAAAGGCCTTTGTTGTCGCCAGCGCTCGCCGAGGCGACTCAGGCCACAGTTGTGAGCGAAGAGCTGGACCTCTGTGTGCCATTGTCTGCCATCAACGCCATTATCCCTCTGTTTTTGTTTATCTGTTTGTTAGTTTATTCTTCTCGTGCTGTCACTGACCGTGCTCCTTCACCTCCTACAGGCTCCGCCATGTCTGGATTAGACGGCCTGATAGGCGCCGAGGAGAGAATCATCAACAGCAAACCCAAGATCAGCAACAACGTGGTAAGAGATTGATTGATCGCTCCGTTTCTGCCTCGAAGCATTTTTATTTATTTCTAACTCGCTAAACACATGAACTGAGAGCAGCATTGTTAAAGCAAGAGCACAGGCGGAATTAAATGAAAATATATTCTCTTGTCTTGACAGTTTAATTCATTACTTCAGTCTGAGGCACTTGTGCTGATGATTGAAACTAATGAGTCCACGCAGCGCTTTCACATAGCTCTCTTAAGTTCTGCTTTTAATGAGTCAGATTATCCTAGTAACTATGTTGTCATAGTTACAGCTGTCTCACAATGGGCCATTTGCGTGTCCCTCTTTTTGGCAATCCAACCCTCATTCAGATCAACCCCATGCTTTGTTCTGCAGACATCGCATGACACTTTTTTCTTTTGCTGGACGCTCCATCCCTACTCATGGATTTCCAACCGGCTGCTGAATGTGCACTGCATGCTAATCGGGCACAAACTGCAAACGTGTACTCGTGTGTGTGCAAGTATTTGAGTGCATGCATGTTTTTTGTTTTTTTTTTATTAATTTATTTGTTTATTCTATGAGGTTTTTTTTTTTTTGCTATGTTTTCAAGATGGAGCAAATCTGCGGTTTAAAGATCACCTGAATTGTGATTATTTTTCACAAGAAACAACTAAAAACTCAAAAAGACTCTGGACTGCTCTGTCTCTACAAACAGCAGATTTTGTTTCTGCCTCCTGGACACACTCACTTCCACTCACAGTGCTTCTTCTTCTTCTTCTTCTTCTTCTTCAGATTAGAGCTCTCAGTTCTGAGTGGCTGCCAGACTGTTTAGAAGGACATGTTAACTGTGTGCCTAGAAGAGAGTCTGTTGATGCTTGCAAACCCCCTCCCTCTCTCCTTCCAGTTTGTACAAGACAGCTCCAAGTGTATCATCACACAAATACAGATAATCCTGACCGTTTACTTCACTGCACATTCATATCTCCTCGCTCTCCGCCTGCCTATCTCTCTGTCGTTCTCGCTCTATCTGTCTCACGCTCTCGCTCACGCATTGTGGCGAGTGTAACCTGGGCTCCCTGTCTGTGTTGACAGGTGATTGATGAGTCTCTGGATGTTAAAGAAGTGGTTTACAGTGCAGAGAGAGTCAGCGTTATGCATGATGATGAGCTGGTGAGTACAGCGGCGCCCTCCACAGGGCTCTCTGGGGAACTGCAGTCATTACCAGTAGTGGGGGGAAAGATGAAAGAAGGAGGGAGTGTGGGAGTGTGCAAAGATACCAGCTGAAATCTGCCAAAAACAATGACAATGAAAAGAATTAAAACAACACAGCGTTGGAGCAGACCCCAAATCCCCCCCTCTCTTGTTTTTAAAAGTTTTCTGTTCAATATGTTTTGGTTATTTCTGCATGGGTGCATGTTTGTTATGTGAATGTATCTGAATGTTACACATCGGAAAATCTCAGTTCATATGGTGAATGTGAATCCACGCAAACTGAGCGTGCTCAGTTTATGTGTGAGAATGAGCAGAAAAGAATCCCCAGTGGCTGTTTACATATGATTAGTCTGTGTCATATGTACCAGATTACATTGTGCAGATGAGCGTAGGTGACTCTGGTTATGTGTAAAAAGCGACTAGTGAGATATTACACAATCTTCCACTCAGACACGTTTGATGCATGTGTACGCTAGTCACAACAAAGTCGTGTCTGACAAATCCTCTGCTGAAAGGGACATTGTCCCTGTTGCACTGAGGGTTTTATATAATAATATGAGAATACGGAGTGAAAAAACAGCTCCTGCATCGAAAATCAACATATAACATATTACCCTTACTCTGGCAATAAAAAAGCAATCAGTAAACATAGAGAGTATGAGTCAATGATTAAAATTGGAAATAATGATACTAATACATTTCATTTTATTTATATAGCACTTTTCAAAACAATTTGCAGAGTGCTTTGTGCTAAAAAGAAAGGATAACTTACAAAGAGTAAAACTGAAAAGGTAGTTATTTGTTGATTTTAGATGATTATTTCTAAGCTAAGTGGAGCTTGTGTTGTTCACTGTAGCTGCTGTAGAGGAGCAGAAGAGTAGAGAGGTTTTTATTTATTTTTTTTTGTTTTTTATGGGAAAACTAAACCAAGTCCTCTACAAAGAAATTAATATACACGCTGTTATAATTAACATAGACAACTGAGACAATCATAAGCTTGGAAATGGAGTCAGCTAATTGTCAACATAAAATAGTTTCAAACTTAAACTTGAAAATCCACTAAAAATTAAAGGTACAATTTGTAATATGTTGTGCTGAGAATTGGTCGTTTATTGATGTCAACAGACTCCATTTCTATGCTAACTCATTGAAAGCTATTCATCTAGCTAGTATTGCATTTTCTACATAGAAATCAATGTACAAGCTGTTACCGTTGATGTAGACAAAAGGAACAGTCATTAGCTTTGGAATGGAATTAGCTTGCATCAACAAACTCAGTACAACTACGACACAGACCAGAATCTTGAATATGTAGTACAGCTGCAAAGAGTAATCGAATAATACCACATCATTTGCCAACTCCCAAGTTTGATTATTGAGTTATGAGTCAAATTTCTGATTTCAGCTTCTTAAAAGTAAATATTTTCTGGGTTTTTTTTTTGTTCCTCTGGTTTCTGTGTGACAGGAAAACATTTTCATCTTGCAGGATATTTGAAGACATCACCTTGGGTTTTGGGAAGCAATCGATTAATAATATAACAAAGAGAATATAGAATGGTTACTTGTCCTTGTACTGAGCCTTAAAAATAAAGATACTAAAAAGAACATTAAAAATTAATAGACAGCGCATATCAAACAAGGATATGCTTTCATATAAATGTTTGTTTTTGGGAGAGACTTAGATCTCACTCTGCACAAAAGTTTATATGGGACTAACTAAAATATTAGCTTATAGTGAATAATCAGACATAGCAGTTGGATTCTATATAGTTCACAGACTTTTGACTAAGACAAGAGTAAAGACATGAGGAAGTAACAGCATGTTTGACAGTTTCTACATGTCTGAAAGGTAAAACAGATCTTAGTTCAGCAGTGCTTCTGAATTAATAAATAAGCCTGATTAGCTTTATGTTTTATTATCAAATTTGTATTGTTTCAGACTAAAAGGAAAAAGTGATAGTGGAGCCTCGGAAGCAATGCTATTTAACAAAAACTAAGACTAAAACTAGCGGTGAAAAAAATAGTTCCATTCATTGTAAAATATAAAGAGACACAAAAAATAAATTAAAGCTGAACAATCTGACACAAACTAAAATAAATAAAAATAGAAAATAAAAAGAAAATAAAAAAGAAAAGGAGGTAAAGTCACCTTCATTTTTATTTGATACTATATTTTTCAGATGATATAAATGATAAAACCTACAAATACAAACTAAAACTACCTAAAAACTAAACTGAATCTTGTCAATTCTTGAAAATAAAAACTTTTTATACTGTTATGTATATTCATGTCTGACTGTATGTTGTTTCAGTTTGAGTTCATACTAAAGACGTGGAATTAAAAATAATATAACTGATCACTTGTGTTTCCATACAGTTGTAATTAAATGACTTTGTTACTGAGAAAACAATAAAAGGAAGGTTCAGTTCCAGTTGGCTAACTTCTCTACATAGTTAAATAAGACGGTCATAGTTTATAAAGCATAAACAGATTATCAAGGTGAACTACTATAGGTACAGTATACTTACTCTGCAGCTAAAGCAGCTTCATGTCTCTTTTTGTTGCAGTGGTCAGTTGTGTTTATCTTGTGTCCTCATTGTCGCCCTTTGTCTTCTTCTTCTTCATAGGAGTCCTACCGCCCCCTGGGAGAGGACTTCAGCTTCGGCAGCAGTGCTCTGATTGGCTTGTTGGTGATCGCCGTAGCCATAGCAACCGTGATTGTGATTAGTCTGGTACTTTTGAGGAAGAGGCAATACGGCACCATCAGCCATGGCATCGTGGAGGTAAGTCAGCTACTGCAGTGTTCGTGGTGTGTCTGTAGATGACAGAAAATGAAAAATGAATGGAATCTAATCTGTGTTTATACTTTTTGCTACTGTCACAACTTATAAGTATTGACATTTAATACTTGTTCACTGGGTAGCAGCCGAGTTACACTTATGGCATTATTGATTTAAAGCTGTTAGCGTTTTCATCTCTGCTTTTATACTTTTTGCCTGAAGTGACCACATTTGGACAAGAGGGTGGAGATGACGATACAACATACAGTTGTATTTGAAAACAGTAATGTAATTATACAAAAACATATTAATTAGCACCAACTAGTGTAATTAGCTAATTAGCATACTAACTGACAACATATAAAGCAATACAGGGTTAATGCTAACATGGGCTAGTAGAGATAAGTTGATGCTAACTGTATTGTATTGGTGTAAGGTAGCAGAAAAGAAAATCTAGTGCCACATTTAAGAAATTAAATTAGCTATTTTATAGTGACTGGGCTATGTTAATGGCTAAGAGGCTAGGTTATGCTAATAACAAGGTAGGGCTAGTTAGCAGCAACAAATTCACCTCTCAATAAAAACTGTCAGGTGGATACAGTAACCGTTATACTGTGTGTGTTAAAATAGTGCATGACCAAAGACAGAAAGACTATTTATTAGACATAACTTAAGGAGACGATGGTTCTCTGTCTCTGTATCAGAGCATCAGTGTCAAAGCATAGGCAAACGTAGGCTGTCTGTAAAAAAAAAAAAAAAAGAAGAAAAAATTATGCCTGATGTTTAACTCAGCTAGGAACAAGTTGCCAATCAAAACATGGCACCCAAATCTCATGATTGGGAAAATTGGCTGGAGAGACCAAGACTGATTTTGCTCCAGTCTGTAAATATTTCTACTGTGAAGTCTGGCATTTTAACACGGCAGGTCTTTTGGAACCGTCCTCAAGTGGACACTGAAGGACGTGCAGGGTTTGATACTTCAGTGTTGGCTTCATTTTCCAGTCCTGGAGGTTGAGACTCGGTGGAGACACACCAGTACTGTCCATGAACTGTGTGATTTACATGACGTTATCATGGCTTATGTAAATGAATCACAAGTAAATACAGAACCAAATTAAATTGTTTTCCCTGCAGGATTTGCATAGGACACACGCAGCATGTTGTCGACATAGTGTTGTCTCCTTGTTGAGGTCAGTCCTCATGATCGTCCTCTGTTTGTCTGTTCAGGTCGACCCCATGCTGACACCAGAGGAACGCCACCTCAGCAAGATGCAGAACCACGGCTACGAAAACCCCACCTACAAATATCTGGAGCAAATGCAGATCTAACCAGAGCCTACAGGGGGGCGCTGTGGAGTCAGAGTGACAGAGGACAGCAACAGAGGGGGAACATACTACTGACCAATAACATATGATGCTATTGTTAAAATCGTTTGCATACATCCAAACTCCATTTACTGGTTTGTTCAAAACAATCCTTAAATAATGCTACTACTTCTACTACTGCTACTATTGTATTATAGAGCTCTTTTTGATCATGTTTCTTTTGAAAAGGTGATGTATCTGCCATTTTGCATTATGGAAAATGTGATTCTGCAGATTTCTCTGTAATTATCAATACAGCTATCTCAGATCAAGATGTATAACATTTCTTCAGACATTTTCTTTTGAAAGTGAAAGGCAAATCAAGCAAAATTTTATTGCTTTTGAGCAGCCATCATCAACGGCAGACCAGACACGGAAACACTTTTGCTCTCCATCAAGTGTCACTCATGCAGTTTCTGATGGTTTTCTCAAAAAGATTTTTTTTTCTTTTTCCTCTCAATAGATTGCTTGTATATGAAGGTTCTTTGTACCAATTAAAATGTATAGTGAAACAAGAAAAGAGAAAAATTGAAATCATGAATTATTTACTTTCTGTTCTTTGTTATGATAACAGACGAAATATACATATACAGTATAAATATATATAAGAGTAGATGTTTTTAATTCACCTTTTTTCCCAGGGAAGAGGTTACGAGTTGGTTTAGGGTTTCTAGCTTGGTGGTCATGAGTGTTTTTGCAGGCACACATTAGGAAGGTGAAGGTGTGCACAGGCCCCCAGCTCAAACACAGTACACTACTCAGAGCCCCAACAAATGAATGTGATAACGCCCCAGCATACTATATTCCCTCCTACACACTCATACACTTTGTATCAACAGCAAAATGGTGTAAAGTGTTACGAGTAATGTGTTTTAAACTGTGTTACATAGTTGAATGTATTGTGGAAGGACGTGTTCCCTTGTGGTTTGGATTTGATTGTAACTTCACAACAATTGGTGACAATGCCATGACAGAAACAGCTTTTTCATACCTGTTTTAGAAGGGGAAGGTTTTACCTGAAGTGACAGTAATTTGGGGATGGCATACTGAAAACGTAGCATTGTTGGCTTTGCTGGTCATAAAGCCCAAAACTGTCTGATAGCTGATAGAGAGGTGCAAAAAAAAACAACAAAACTTTGAACCAATCCCCTGTTCATTTCTGGATCATTTCTTGTGTTGGAGTTGTTTTGTGCCGAGAGCCTGTGGTTTTTTAACATTAGCTAACCTTTTTTCCAAGCTATTGGGTATCTCATTTGCCTACTTCCATGACAAAAGGCTGCACACTGATTTCTATGACATGAACTCAAGTTGGATTTCACAAGAATGTCTTTAATCTGAACTTTTTTACTGCCTCTCTTTAGTAGCAATGGCTTGCAACGCTAGCTGCTGTTAGCTTAGCAGCAACAGTGTGGCTGCTGTTAGCTTAGTTTAGTACAGTTTAACTCATAAACACCACATCATAATTTATATACTAAACAGGCTACACACGATGTCAATAAAGGAGCAGAAAGATTTAAAAAAAAACATGTATACTATCTGTCTGGAAGTGGAGTTAGCTGGAATTAGCTAATGGACAACTTAACCCTGTTCATTAGCGGCAACTGTGTGCTTACTAGCCAGTGTTAGCTTATTCATTCATTCATTCATTGATCTATTCATCATTTAATGGAACAAGAAGAAAATAAAAATTGTATATTATAATGTTAAAATTTGAGCTAGCTAGTAAAAGTAGCTAGCTAGTTTGCCTAGAAATAGAGTTAGCTAATGTCAAAAAATAACTGACTCCCAGAAAAAGACTCCAGCACAGATGTTACATATGCACACAAATACATGCAAAGTTTCCCTAGTATGTTGTAAGGACAAACTTGGAACCAAATTTATTACATGAAAACAATTATGGGATTAGCGGATTTAGGAGTGTCAAGAAGAGTTCTAATTTTCCTGAATCTGAAAAGTACATTGAACTTGCTGGGAAAGACTCAGGAGGGAAGTTTTATGGAGGACTTGCAGCATATGGTTTTTTGCAACGTGGATTATAAGATTTGGCTATGAAAAGGCTTCGGTTGGCCCTGGATCAAGGCCTTTCGGAGACATGGAGCTGGAGGGCTGTGCAGGCAGACACACACACAGAAAGACATAGCTTGGAGAGCTGGTTTCTGAAAAAAAAAGCTAACTCGTGTATTTTTACAGGTAGAGAATGACACAAACAAGTAAACCGAGTCTTACAAACCTCTTTTCTCTCTCTCTTAGTATTGTCTTTGTATGCCTGTATAGTTGATGTTGCAATCATGGCTTTTTTCCGGAGGATTTCCTGTGGTGTGCATTGTTCTTATATGAAATGATATTATATATATTTTTAAGTTTGTTTTCTTGTTTTCTATTTTTTTTCTCTTCCTGTGACAGTATCTCTGTATGTGACTGTCTCACTATGCACCCAAACGGCTTCAATCTTGTAACTGCCTGCTTGATTGTGGGAAGGGAACTAATATAATATGCATATTAGTTATTTTAAAAAATTGATTGACACCAGTGGAAACAGATTTATGGTTACTGGGGGGGGATACACATCAATAAACTCACAAGTTCCATATCAGTGTGTTGTCTTTTCATGGATGGATGGTTGAATATACAGATATAAGTACTACAATTAAATAAAACTACAGTTATGATCCATTAATTGGAGGATATATCTGACCCAAAAGGTGTTGTCTAAAGGGTAATGTGTGCACTTCTCAAACATCTTAATCTAAAACATTTTTCTTTATCAGAGAAATGACAGAGAAAAACCATCAAGGTTCATATCAGAGAAGCTGCAAAATTGTAATTTGTGCTTTAAAAAGCAGATTTTATTAACTGAAGATTTTTTCTGTCTGATCTGTGTTCAAAAATTTGATATACGGTGATTTTTAGAAAATCATGTTCTGTTACTTTATTTTGTCCCATGTTGGCAAAGGGGATTTTCCCCAAACCTTTACTTTTATTCTAGAATGACCTAAATGTGATCATCTGTAGAAACAAAAAGAACACAAAAGAAATCAGGACATGTCCAAATTCTGTACACTAGATAACCTCTTGGTGCAGGCAGAGTCCACACAGTCTCTACTCCAGTACATGTACAAATACATACAGTCCTGAGCAAAAGTCATAATGATCACACATATGCATTTGTCTCTGTATTAAGATCCAATCTAGATATATGTGAAGTATGTACAGCAGTAAAAAACAAAAAGTTTCAGGAAAAAACATCAGTGGTCATATTTAGTGTGACTTCCCTTTGCACTTAACATGTCTTTAACCCTTTTGTTCAGAAAATATGAGATTTATGACATTAATTTTCTGATGTTTTCTACCAGGTTTCATTCAACACATGTCTGATGTTTCTAATTATTTGTGCTGCTTCTTGTCATGGGGTCAGGTATTTTAAAATCATTTTATTTTCCTATATTTAATTTACTGATCATGCAGATGTTCATAAAAGTTCAGAGTAAATTCAAAGGTTATTGAATCAAAACAGAAAACTGAGGAAAAACTGACTTTATATATTATTAACTGAACATGAAAATGATATGAAATGATGACTACAGAGCCACTGAATGTCTAAATGGGTCATATCTGATGACCATGAAAAATTGACAAACTGTATTTTACGTAAATTATTCACATGTATTGATAGGATTAGTGGATCAACAGGTATTAAACATTTCAGATCAGTAGATGGTTTTGCTCAGTCTTTATGGGTTGAATGACTTAATAATAGGGATCATAAGTAAAGGTAAGTGTAGGTGTAGGGGTGTAATATTATGTCTGGAATCCCTTACAATTTGGAAACACTGATTCACTTTATCCTGCAGATTTAGGACCTGTATTTTTAGCGATGCCATTTTCTGAAACAGAAACTTGTGCAGGTGATTCAACCTATGACTCATCATTTTGCCCAGATTACACAAACAATGAGCAGTAAACCTGAACTACAGCACATGACTGATACTGTAGTAGGCTTCATTAAACTCCCAAAGTACTTATATTTCAAGAGAAAAACTTTTATTGCCTTTTTCTTTTTACTTTATTAGAAAAGGAAAAAAAACAACAAAACCATAATTGCTTCAAAACCCGAAACTATAATGTAGATTTTTATTACTGAATGAAATAAAAGTGTGTTTTTTTTTCCATTTTACAGCTTAATAGTGTTTGTCTAATGCCTTTTACGTCTATTTCTGTCGCTTCTTTTACGTCCTCGTTTGCTCTCACCTATGGCAGGTAAACAGGAAGTTCCTTCAGGTGTTCAGGGGGCGGGGCCACGCCCACAGAAACCTGAGGTACCCGGAATAGAATTTTTTTTTCTTAGCTGCTGTTTCGTTGAGTTTCCCTCCGTGGTAGTGACAAACCCGGACGACATGTCCAGGTCAGACACACACCAGAGACAGGAGTTTTACTGACACCACGGGACGGTTTAGTTTTACATATATACATATATATATATTTTAACTTTTTTTCGGTGAAGATATTTTTTATTTCTTTTTGGTCGAAGAGGACTGACTCATCTGGACGGCCGGGCCTGCAGGTTCACCTGGAAAACAACCTGTTGCACCATCAAACACCGACACAAACCAGAGAAAATCCGACAAAGCCAGGAGTTGGAGAACAAAGAGGAGAAGTAGTTTAGGTTTTTATCTTTTTAGTTCTTATTTTAGATTCTTCCATTAGTCCAGGTGTAGACCCCTGATGGACTACATGGACAGTGGACTGAGATACACCCCTAAGACGGTAAGAAACGATCACTGCCAGGTTATTTGGAGCCTCTACTTTGTCACATTCTAATAATAATATGTACTTTAGACGTTTACATTTAGTCGAGAGAGTAGTTTGGGTGTTGCCTACATGACATTCAGGTCCCCTTTACTGAGGTGTGTTTGAGGAGCATCCGACAGGAAATCACACTGTTTTCTTGAAATAATAAGAAAGATGAGTAATTTTTTTTAAGGCAGATATAATAATGTTGGAAGAATAAGCACCGATAGTCAATAGAAATAAAGCTGCATCTGTCAATGCTCGTTTAATCAACTACTCGATTGGTCTAATTCATTCGGAAATCGTGGGAAAAGCTCAACATTATGACCTCAACCTGTGTCCACAACATAAAGATATTCAACAGTATCAGAGAAGAAAGAAATCACATTAAGGAGAGATGTGATTCAAATGAATAATTGATTATCAACACTTTATAAGTCAGCAAATAATCGACTGATCATTGCAGCTTTAGTTGGAAAGTTACAGGTTTTGATTTTATTAGATAGTCAATCACACTACTTGCATGAAATATTGAAGAAATCATAAAGAGGATGACTGATTTTGAAGGATTTTTCATAACGATTGCGAAGAATAAGAAGTAAAAGGCTGATAGTCAATGAATCAACACAATATCAACCTGTTAGAAACAGAGCTACAACTGTCAATTCCCAATTAATCACCTAATCAACTGATCTAAAACATTCACACATTGTGGAAAAAGGAAAACATGACGACCTCAAACTGTATCCACAACCTAAAGATGTTCAGTTTACTGAATCAGAAGAGAAAAGAAACCACTTTAATAAGACATTGGACTCAAATAAATCATCAGTTATCAAATTCAATTTATATAACTTAGCAAGTAATTGATCAATCACCACATCTCTAGTTGGAAATGTTTTTTTTTTTACTTTATTAGATAGAAAATCACACTATTTACATGAAATAATTAGGAAATGATAAGTAGATGAGTGATTTTTAAAGGCCGATTATAATAATGATTGCAAAGAATAAACAGTACAAAGTTGATAGTCAAGTAATCAACCATGATCAAAATAGAGTTACAACTGTCAATTCTTAATTAATCAACTATTCGATTGGTCTAAAATATTCACAGTTTCACCAACAAAGTCAAACATGACGACCTCAAACTGCGTCCTCAATCTAAAGATGTTCAGATACTGTATCAGAAGATGAAAGAAACCACATCAGTGAATGGAAATTGGACTCAGATGGATCATTGATTATCAATCAGTTTCGAAGTCGAAAATAAATCGATCAGTTGACACAGCTCTAGTTGGAAATGTAAGTTTTTTGACTATAATAGAAGCTGGGTAGCCTTTAAAGTGAAGGTCAAAGTTATAAATGAATCAGTCAGTCAGTAAATAAACAAATCAGAATCAATTAACATCAAATTGGCCCTGATCAATATTCTGTGTAGTTGGCGTCATTGTAGGGAATAATTAATTGTATTATTGTTTCAAAATACCTTGGACTTGCTTCTGTTATATTTTTTGGACTAAACTGATTTTTTTTCTCTCTGTTGTTGACCATCATACTGACTGTGCTGAATCAATAAACCTTTATGTGAACATCAGGAATCCAGACAACTGTAGATGTGATATTTACTATATTTTTTTATTATTGTCCCAACATCTCAGTAATTCCAGTTAAAAAGCTTCATATTAACTATACTGATCTATCAGCACAAGTCCAGCTTCACAGACCTGAACTAGAATCATTTTATTTTTAGTTGTTATGCCTCTCTCTCTACTAAACCACATAAGTGGTTTTAACATGTCAAACATTTGCCTAAATATGTGGTATCACATATCCATGATTAAAAACAAGCTCACAGATGTAGTATTTTATTTCACTTGTTTAAAAAATTCTGTAAATTTGTCAACTTAACACTGAGAAAACCAAAAACTAGAACTTCGTCTTTGGAATTTTGTCTTTTCTTTTTATTTTGCAACGTAAAAAAACTGTAGAAAACCTTCAGGGTTGTCTGTTTTAGTGCCATGGTGTATTTGCACATGAGAAGTCATATACACTCTTGTCCATAAAGTTGGAATAAAATGTTTTTCCTTCTTCTCATGAAATGATTGTGAAGATGTGATCCAAGTCTTAATAGATATAGTGTAACTGGGACTGGGTATGTAATCATTGCACCAGGTCAAAGGTCATTACTGATGTGTATGAATAGGAATAAAAAGAGGAATGTGTCTGAAAACAAAATCATTCCAGCTTTTTAGGCAACAGTGTATGAACACATTGGTTTGTTGACAAAAATACAGATATGTGAACCTGTCACAATTAGAGCTGCAGGAAATCATTAATTACCTGTTGATTTCCAAATAATAGCAACTTTTTTGTTAATTTAGTATTTTTTTTAAAGAAAAATGCACTTATATCAGAAATATACCAGTTTATTTACTCCTCAATTGTAGTAAAAGGAATATACTTTAGTTAAGAGTGTTTTTGACCCTTTGCTTACATTTTTTCAGATGAAACAATTAATCCAAGCAATGAAAATAATTGTTAGGTGCAGCCCTCGTTACAGTGACATAAATACAACGTGTTGAATAAACATAATAACTGGTCTGTCTTGGCTGAAACATTCCACCTATTTCCTTATAACTGCTGTGGTTTGTTGGAGAAATTAGCTCAATGACAGGATTTACAGGTTAAATAATACTCCAGAAACTGTCAAAGCAGGTTAAGATTTAAGCAGAAACCGTTTATATAATGAGTCTCTGAGATATAGAAGTGTATTGGACGTCAAACTCCGAACTTGGCTTCATTAGCTGAGGTCCGCAACAACCAGACGCTGCAGGGCTGACGTCTGAATTCCTCCCAGATCCTCCGCCCTGTCGTGACTTGTCCGCCTCCGTCTTCGTCGTATGTAGCTGAACGTCCGTCTGCGATTAGCTCATAGCATCTGTGACAAATACAAACACTATGGAGAACACCCAGCAGCCTCGGAGGATTTGACCTCCAGGGCAGGAGAGAGTTGAGCAGAGAAGCTGCTGCACGAAGCATGTTTTAACCAGTGACAGTGAAGCTGGGTAATAATTAAATACCAAGAAGAAATAATGCATGACAGAGGGTTGTTTCTGTGATCCAACACAGGAAGACGAGATGAAACGTGATGATAGATTTTGACACATGAAAACTTAGTCCTCGTCCTTTTGGTTTCATTAAGATTTTCAGTTACTGTGAAATGTGATTCATCATCTTATACATTAGATGTATTATAATGATAATAGTGTTTCCTATCATTCTTAACCTGATCCTGGCATTAAAATGGACACCTGAGGGGCTGACTGCATGGTGCACTCCAGCAGTATTTGATTAGTAAACATCACAGAGAAAGGGTCATAAGGGTGAAAGTATTTGCAGCTTTTCAAATCAGCACTTAAACATGACAAATCTAAAAGGGTTTCTATTTGCACAAGCACTATGGTTTAATGCTCAGCTTGTTGCAGCTCCATGCAGAAAAATGAAGCGTTACCTTTGGTTTATTAAACACTTATTAACCGTTGTGGAGCTGATCTGAAGACAAAAGCACAGAGGGGTGGTTGTTCGATGTTGTTGTGCGCTCTGTCACTGTCCTGCCCCACACATACTTGGTGTATTCCACTTGTGCTGTGGGAATGGTTTGCTCCCAGCAGGTTTGACAGGATTTTACATGGTGAAACCTTTGTACTTGCCCTGCCCCCCCCCTCCCTTGTTTCACCTCTTAAAGGCAACCACGTTGGTGACTCATGCTCGCTGTTCATATCGGATTCATCAACAGAAAATGAACCAACGTTTTCTGTTTCTTTTCCGGAGCATATTTGAGTCCCAGTTGAAGCATTTCAGGTGGCGACGGAATTGAATAGCGTCCTGTTGTTTTAACAACAAATTGATTAGTGTTGGCACCTGTACCACAAACAAACAGGTTCATGAATGACATTATGTTGGCAGGCAACTTCAAGCTGATTTACTTTTTTATGTGTTTTAGGAAACATAAAACTCAAGTTATTACTGCTTTGAGTGAATAAAGATGAGCAGATGAGCTGAAAAATAACACTTGAGGTCAATATGATAGGGATAGTTTCTGAGGGGAAAAAAGCCAATATGACCTTTTTTTTTGCTTCATCAGAAACTGTATAACAGGACCAGAACATCTAAAACAAATTAATAAAAGCATCTGAATCACTAAAACATCAAATTCAATAGAATTAGTCTGAATATCTAGACCAGAATACCTCTATAACAATGAAAATTCAGCAATTCTTGGTACCATTTCTGTTTTTTGAGCTGATATGTTTGTAATTGCACTTGAGATGCCTAATATTAGCTATTGGTCTGTATAAGAGCCATGTTCTGCTGATAACAAAAGTTTATAAAACTTTCCGTTGATGGAGATAATTTAGACAAGGTCTATATAAGACTGTAATGTAATTCTGTTTTTGTTAAAATGGAGGTTTGGTATCATTTAGGAGTTGTATTGAAGCCTAGCTCTAAGTTTGTGTTTAAACATTTGAGGTTTTTATTCAGTATGTTTTCATATTTCAAGCTGCAGAGTTCTGTGGTTGAGGCAAATGGGGACATTCCAAAAATACACAAGTACCTGCACGCTGTTGTTTATCTTCACTCGATTATCTCCTCTAAAAGTAAAAGAGGAAAACACGTCATCATCCTTTCATCAAATGGTTGTCGGCCTCCACAGCTTATCATTCATTCATCAAGACAAACATCTGTGTGTCTTCCAGGACAAAGACTGGGACAGCTCTGTCCAGTTCCTGCCTGCATCTGATAACAAAAAGCTTGAGAAGAAAAAGGGTCGTAAAATTGGGGCTGTGATCGGCGTGGTGATCTTCGCCGCTGTTATTGCACTTATGACCGGACTGCTGGTCTGGCATTTCCACTGTGAGTACACCTTTTGGCAATCTGCACTGCTTGATGGGTTTGTAGCATTAGTAAACAAAACAGATCTTTATTGTCATTGTTACAGGAACAGTGAAAATCCGTTTAGCAGCAACCACTTAAAGTGCAAAAAAGACTGTGTAAAAATATCACACAAACTACTGAAAAATATTGGCAATATACCAAAACTACAGAGATAAAAATTTGTTTTACAAATGCTACTAATTACCATTAAAATATACAAAAAGCTAACTCTATACCACAGATAAGAAATATGTACAGCATATAAGCATATATACAGGCAATAAAGGATACATACATTATAAAATTAAAAACAAGGTACATTGTTGTTTTTGGTGTTTTTTGTTTTTGTTTTGAGTGACCTGAATCTCCTTCTGTAGGGGAGGGGGTGTCCAGAGTGTGAGCAGTCTCTAATTATTTTACTGGCTTTCCACCGCAGTCTGTGGCAGAAAGCATATTGTAATTTATGTGGTCTGAGTGGACATGGGACTTCTACATGTATTCCTTACCTGTGCTTTCAGGCTGTACTCAATGACATTCAGATTCTGTCCAATAACTGCTGTTTTCATACAGGTAGAGGGGTTAAATATGTATTTGAAAGCTGTAATTACCAATCACTGATCAAAACCTTCCACTAATACAGATATTTTTCTAAACAGAGGTTTTCTTCCTCTTTGTTCAATAAATTCTGTCCACATGACAACACAGAAACCACTAAAATTGGTCCAAACACTCCATAGTTGTTGTTGTTGTTGTTATCCAACCTGTGGACACCGTGGATAATACTGGACGTAGCACACACAAAAGCTTTAATCTGTCAGGAAGGTGGAGCAGCAACAACATGTTCACTTATAAACTTACACTAACACTGATTTTATACACCTTCTAATATGACTCGATAAAAGAAAATATTCCATTCCCTTTGCTGTGAATGTGTGTTTTCGACAAATCATGCTCATATGATACAAAACCTGAAGGAGATGCAGACATGACCCAGATCATCGGCACTTACAGACATTAGAAGGTGAAATAAACTAATTCAGTCATTCTATGTGGTCCTGCAGTCCGCAAAGATGTCCGAGTCAAAAGGATGTACACCGGCTCCTTACGGATCACCAACCAGGTTTTTGAAGACGCCTATGAGAACTCCAACAGTTCAGAGTTCAAGGCGCTGGCGAAGCAGGTGGTGTCACAGGTGAGACCGCCGCCCAGACCGGGAAGCCATGTTGACTGTTGGGTGTTTTTGTCCGTTTCCAAACTGCCTTCATTTACACTTATATATATTTTTTTCAGCTAAAACAAGTCTATTCTAAAAGTCCACCGCTGGCTAAATACTATGTTGGTTCTACAGTTCAGGCTTTCAGGTACGTTATGCAAGATAGTTCCTGTTGTTTGTTTGTGGTGACGTTTAGTTTTTAACCACTAAACCTGAGTAATATTTGTTAATTGTTGTTTCCTCGTAGTGAAGGCAGCGTCATCGCCTACTACCTGTCTGAGTTCAGGGTGCCTGCAGGCCAGGAAGCGGCCGTCGACAAAGCCATGGAGTCAATGGACAAGCTGGTGGACAAAGAGCAGCGTTCCATCAACAGAAAGAGCAGCAGCCTCATCCTGGACGATGTGACGTCGTCAGGTACAGCCGAAGCGCGCTTCATTTGCACGCTCTGTCGTCACGTCTCATCATCAACTTATTCTGTTTATTTGATGTCAACATCCTCATCTGATGTAGGTTTTTATGTTTTGTCTCACAGCCCTGGATAACCGGTTGTTTTCCTCATCATTCAAACGTAAGTTGAATTTAAGTTTTCAAAATAGATTTGTTCTTAAAAGCCACATTTAAGAGATTTTAGCAATTTTGAGCTTTTTTTTCCTAAACTGGGGGCTCAGACCTGTCCTATGAAGGATTTACAGTCTTCCTCTGTCCACAAATGATGGAACAATGTTATTTAGGAATGATAAGTGTGAATTAATGGTGAGCCTTAATCACAAAATTATTCCTCAGGACACCTTTCTTGCTAAACAAAAATTCCAAATGAAACCTGTTTGCTTTCTGTAATATGTTAATTGGGAAAGCCTTTCTCCAGTTGTACATGGCTTCTCATTTTAGTAAAGAAGCAGTATTTTGGAATCAAGTTTTGACCTTAGTCCTTTCAACCATAAAACAAATGATTGAAGTCATAAATCATCCATAATGTTGGAAAAAAATCAAGATTTCATTGTAATTTGCCATGTATTTCAAGTTTAAAACATTGATATTCTGTGATCACATTATAAATGCTTTCATTTTAATCAGGGACTGGACTATCCCATATTAAATTGCTGGATTATCTCTCCTGGTCTTTTTTATATCCACAAACCCAGTGGCACCTTCATGTTTCCCCAAAATTCCTGTGTGTGAACGCTGACAACATGCCTCTCAGTGGAATCATATGTGTCGATCCAGGGATACGACTTCAATTTCACCAAAAACTACACTGATTACACTGACTATAACCCTAGTCTGTCTCCATTATATACTGCATATGATACGAGTCTGGACGGACATGAATGTAAACTGACACTTGACTGGTTGGTGGAGGTGTACAGCCTATAGGCCGTCTTTCTAGTTTTTCATGTTGGACTGTTCCCGCTGTCACGACAACACTACTGCACCTCAATCGAACATCTGTTGATTGACAGTAGAGACTTAACTCCCAGCAGAATTCTTCAGCCTCTTTATGCTGACTCCCAGTGTATGTTAGAACAGATTTTACTAGAATAGAATTCAATAGAATAGAATAGTACACCGAAATTGCAGGTGGTCTGTCAGTGACAGTGCACTTACAACAGTTAACAACAATATGAGCAAATTAGGGATATACTATATAACAAGGTAAAATTTTTAAAAACATAAAAGTAGTATAAAGAAATCAGTGTATGACCTGCAAATCATAAAAGTACGTGGACACGTTGAATTCAGGTGTTTCTTTTCTAACAGGGGTCTGGGATACAAAACAATAATGACAGATGTCTTAATATAGTTTTATGCTGTGATTAATATCATTCCATTGGTTAGTTTGGTTTAAATTGTTATCTCTGCTTCCAAAATGTCTCAGAGATGGCTTTTAATTAATTTCTCTCAACAGTGATTTTGTTAGGTTTTTTTATCCATGACTAAAATTTTAAATGTTCTGCCTCTAAATTTCTAAAATATTTTGTGTGCTCTGACTGTAAATAATAATTTTCTACCACAAATAACCACCTACTTTCTTCACATCGCACTTAGAAGAAAAATCTGCCCTTAAACTTTAAGGAAATATTGATGTTTATAAACTATATGGACATAAATATTTGGACACATCATGGCTACAGCTGTAAGATGTCCTGGTCATGATGATTTGAGATAAAAACATCAATATTAATAATCAATATGATATTTATCCCAATATAAAACTATATTATGACATTTGTCATTATTGTTTTGTAGCCCAGATACCTGTTAGAAAACAAACACCTGAATTTAATGTGTCCATATAGTGTATGATTATGGGGCTAACAAAATATAACAATGTAAACATACAAGTGCCAGACATGAGGCACATGTCTCATGAGTAATTATTGCACGTTACAGTGACATGTGTGTTACCAGTTGGGAAGGCCCAGGGGAAGAAGCTGTTTGTAAATCTGGTGGTGTGGGATTTGATTGACCTTAAACGCCGCCCAGAGGGCAGCAGGTCAAACAGGTGAGGGGTGGGGTGGGCGGGATCTGTGATGGCCTTGACTTTGCTGAGGCAGCGGGACTGAGATAACTCCACCAGGGATGGCAGAGGGCAGCCGATGGTTTTTTGGGCTGTGTTCATGACCCTCAGTACAACCTTCCTGTCCTCGGCTGTGGAGCCAACATACCACAGCCCCAGGCAGTAGGTCAGGATGCTGTCCGCAGAGGAGTGATTGAAGGCCAGCAGCAGCTCTGGTCCAGGCTGTTCTTCCAAAGGTCACGCAGGAAGTGCAGCCGCTGCTGAGCCTTCGTCACTATGACCTTGGTGTTAGGTGTCCAGGAGACATCTGCAGAGATGTGATTACCCAGAAACCTGAAAGTGGTGACCCTTTTATGGTCACCTGTTTGCCATTTATGAGGAGGGGACGTGGTCCTGTCTGTGTTTCCTGGAGTCCATAATGAGTTCTTTGGTTTTGAGGACATTCAGTGCCAGATTGAACTCCATGTCATTCACAGCTACATGTCAAACCTTCTCGTACATTATGCACTGGTCTGTGCTTTAATGTCCTCTGGCAGAGTCTGTTTTCTAGTTCAGCATCATTTTGTACCTAATGGGGATGGAGTAGGTACGTTTCCATCCACCTGATTTTATTTACAGTTTAATTTCATACATGACAAGAAATGAAGCCTTCCTGGTGGGAGACCGGGGAGCGTTCTGCTATTTATTTTGTTTGTAGCTTATCATACCACACTGTTTTTTTGTTTTTTTTTTGGTTTACAATCTTCAGAAAATTACGTATTGACAATAGGCAGGTCATATTTACACATGCAGTTCATTGTTGTTTCCCCTGATGCTATCTCCTATGATTTTTAATTAGAAGTAATAGACCAGATGGAGCGTTTAAGATGGAGAGGGCATGTGAAAGGCAAACCAAGAGCTATTTGTCTTTATTTTGTCAGAGCATCATTGAAAGTCATCATCGGTATCGAATTAGCATAATTAGCTCAGTTCTTCATCAGTACAAATTGTTTTTAACGAAGGTCACTGTTGCGTTACAGGATGCATTTCGTCATTTACATAGTAAATATTAGCCCTGTGATCTCAAAATCAGTCTGTAAACATGCAGTAATTTCATCTGTGATGAGATAAGAGGCAACACTCTTGATGTCCTCTAACTGTGGTTTCTAAAGTTAAACGTAAAAATCGCTGACGTCCCCTGTTTTTATCTCCCAGGATTTGTGAATAATGCACATCATGCGCAGAGGAATGTAATTGGGAATATCAAGTCCCCTGGTTTCCCCAACAGTCCCTACCCCCCCAACACCTTCATCCAGTGGCAGCTGAGAGCCGACCCCGACTATGTCATCAAGCTGGACTTCGACACTTTGAATCTGGAGGAGAACTGCAAGAATGACTTTGTGAAGATCTACGACTCCCTGGTGACCATTGAGTCTCGAGTTTTACAAGAGTGAGTGTTACTCATTTAGACATGGTCTTCCAGATACAGATAAACTTTATTATTCACTCATTGAATACAACACTGCAGTGCAATTCATAACACATAAGATCTCACCTTATACTTGTCATATGTTAAGCAACTGTTCAAGGGATTTCAGGATTGTCCCATTCATGAAAAACATGAAAATGTCACACACTTGTTAAAAGTTTTGGAAAAGTGAATGAATTTATACTTTAGTCACTACAACCCTGCAGAGGAGTAAGTAAGAAAAGTGGTGAAACATTTCAGTGTAATAAATTACATTACTCGTTAAGCTGGAAATACTTAATTTTCGGATTTTTCTCCTTCCTTTGACAGAAAGGACTTGTTGTGAATAATTTGCATGTAAGGCCCTCTGCTGGTCAGATGTTAGGCATCCTTTCCAAAATAGTGTGGGTGCTGAGTTAAGCTACATGGTATAATGACAGCATTGGTGGTTCCAAAGTTATTGAACATTTATAACGGTAGATGATTGTCGTGGTCTTTGAGGTTTATTCATGTAACTAGTAGAAAACATGTCTGAAACAACATTGTGTCTGCAGTGAATATCTAATGTCACATGAGCTCATTGGATTTACACTGTTTTTTTTTTTTTGTTCTTTTTTGGACAGGTTGTGTGGGTACTATTCCCCCAGTGAACCTTTGGTCTTTGTGTCTTCTGGAAATGTCATGCTGGTGACGATGGCCACAAATGACAAAGGAAACTACCCAGGTTTCCAAGCACAAGTGACCCAAATCAAGCGTTCAGGTAAATGTAGAGTTAGTGCTGATCCTCTTCACTGCAGTCTTTCATTGACTATAGTTACATCCACAAAATGTTCCATTTTTCATCCTTATTCCAAAAAAGACAAAATTCCTAATAAACTAACGCTCTTAAATCATGCTAAATAGTTTCATTTTCCGACGTGATGCAAACATGTCCGTAGAATCCTCACAAAACTGGAATAATATCAGCTTATCCCACATGTTTTAATTGGAAGATATTTCATTCAACAAAACGTCTAATTCCAGATTTTACATCAGAAATGTCATTTTGGTGCAATTGGCTCAACAGGCAGCAGCGATGAATACAAACAGGCATTATATATACAGGATAATATATACAAAATAGAATAATTATACATATAAGAAGACAGACTAGATATGCTTATAAAAACTTAAGAATAAATATGCATATATAAACTCTGTGTGAGTATAAAAAGCTGTAGTTCTCTGATAAAAACAGTTTTCAGTAGTGCATATTGCAGTTACTCAGTCTTCTTTCAAGTTCCCTCCTTCATTACCACCTGACTAGATTCTTAGTTAATATTAGTTTTTCAGTTTATGTGAGGCTCTTTTAGGAGCTACATCCTGATGTTTAATTTCTTTACAAAGCCTCACATTGCAATGTATATTTTTCCACAGAGATTGCATGTGGAGGTCAGCTGTCAAACGAAAAGGGACGCTTTACTTCTCCCAGTTTCCCAAATTTCTATCCACCTCGAACCTCGTGTCAGTGGTCGATCCAGGTAATGACACCAGTACTAAATGATTATTTTCCGAGTCATATCCGCAGTAGTATAGTTGTTTGTGTAATTGTGCTTACTAAGGCTGTTTTTTCCCTACTGTCAAATCCTGAAGGTTGCTCAGGGTAAGTCGGTGAAGGTGACGTTCAATAAGTTCTATTTGGCTGAGCCAGGAGAGGAAAACAGTAAAACCTGTCGCAAAGATTACGTGGAGATCAATAAAAAGAAGTGAGTTGTAACCTGTGTGTGTGTGTGTGTGTGTGTGTGTGTGTGTGTGTGTGTGTGTGTGTGTGTGTGTGTGTGTGCAGGAAGAAAAATACCTGCTACATAAAAATAGCAGACATGTCACTGTTTCTGCATCTCATCCTCCAGATTTTGTGGCGAACAGCCGGACAAAACGGTGACGGCGACCAGCAACAACAACCAAATGACGGTGATATTTTACTCCGATGCTTCCTTCGTAGACGGAGGTTTTGAAGCTGAATATGAGACCGTTGACTTGAAAGACCGTAAGTTTCTTCATTTGGGTTTCCTGTTTTTAGCCAGAATATGTAGAAGGGGATAAGCAGAATGAGTTGGTTCTTTTCACCTTTTTCATGGACACCCTGTCGTCCACAGCTTGTCCAAAGCAGTTCCAGTGCAATAATGAGCGGTGTATAAAGTCGGTACTCAGGTGTGATGGATGGAACGACTGTGGAGACATGAGCGATGAAATAAACTGCAGTGAGTATTGTTTCACTCTGCACCGACGACAAATCGAATCAGGGTTCGCTGGAGTGTGGAGCTCAGCTTCAGCTCCATCAAAAAAGCTGAAATTAAACAATCAAGATGTGATTGAAGTGTGGACTTTTCAGCTTTAATTCAAGGAGTTTAACAAAAATATTTCATCTTTCATTAAAAGGAATTAGCTTCATTTTAATTGTTGTTCCAGACGTGTGTATGTGCCTGAGTGGAAAACTGAAGACAGAAAGCTGGTTTTAGTAGATGTTTTGATCCATGTGAAAGGGGCATCAGTAGAATATCAGTATTGGTTAGAACTTGCATTTGCAAAAAAGAAAAAAAAAACAGCAGTACGTGATTACTGTTGCAGTCGTCACCATGTATGATCTGAATCTGGACACGCGTTGACATGAACTGTGACTTGACTTGTGATATTTAATGGTTAGACAGAATTACTGTCTAATGTCAGTGAGCATCATATCAGATTAATTCTGCTGGTCTTATTAGATCTATGTGAGTCTCAAAGCAAAATGTAGAATGGCAAGTTCACAAAAAACGACTCAATATTCAAATGACTGAGTAAACTTTTAGAATTTGCATAGTCCTGCTTTGTCAGCTGAGCTGTTAGAGCTGTAACAACATATTTGTTACCTGTCGAAATGTGAAAACTAACTGAGCTGTAGAGATTCCCACTAAAGAAACAGATTAGATTAGATTAGATTAGATTAGATTAGATTCGGCACAGGTCTCTGAGAATTAAGGAAGTAGAAGAATTAAGAGGAATTATAAGATAAAAACTGAAAAGAAAATAACAATAACTCCAAAAACACTTGTAAGAACAGGCAATTGCACATTAGAAATACTAGTAATACCAAATAATAAGAGTAGCAATCAAAAATAATAATAATTATAAATCTTACAGTCCTGTCACTGCATCAAACTATTTCGTTCACATGTAAATCCTGTTTTCCTGCAGAATGTGATGCAAAACAACACATCGCCTGTTTGAAACCCCAACTATGTAAACCCAGGTTCTGGGAATGTGACGGCGTCAACGACTGTCCCGACGGCACAGATGAGAAGAATTGCGGTAAGACCTGTTGGTACTGGTGGATTTAAGGGTTGAGTCACCTCCGGGGGGATCCTCATACCTACCTTCTGTTCTTTCTTCAGGCTGCGATGGACAGCAAAAATGTAAAAATGGAAAATGTTATTCTGAGAAGCTTCACTGCGACGGCAAGGATGACTGTGGTGACGGGTCAGATGAGCTCGAATGTTCAAGAGGTGAGACGTCTCACACTGATCTGAGTTGAATGGAATTGGGATGAGTGGACACATGTCTCGACAAGTACACTATATGGACAAAAGTATTGGGACACGTTGAATTCAGGTGTTTCTAAGTTGTGAGCCTGTCCTTGTCATCAGAACAGGGAAATAATGTCTACAAATTCAAGTAAAAACAGCTCATCCATGCAAATGCACACATGAAACACAGGCGAGGTTAAATGTTGTCCCATGTGAATGCAGCTAAAAATGCAAAACTAAATTTAAAAAAAAAACAATTTTATACAAAATTATACAACTCTTAGGTTTCTGCTTTGTTTTGACAGTTGAAATGAGGATGTTTTGTATGGTTTTCTGACTGAAGGTATGCTTTATTCTTCATTTTTCTGCAGGTTCTAGTGGCGTCCCCTGCACCGAAGTCACATATAAATGTAAAAACGGTAAATGCATCAATAAAGTCAACCCAGAGTGCGACGGGACGAGGCAGTGTGACGATGGCTCTGATGAGGAAGGCTGCGGTAGGTGTCCAACATGACCCGTCTCAGTTCTCTTTCATTGTTGGCGTCTGAAGGCTGTGGTTACGGCCTAGTTCATCAGGTCGCGCTTTGCTAATGCTGTGAATGTATTACTGTTAACTTTGCAGACTGTGGGAGGAGCATGTTCAAGACGTCGCGTATTGTGGGCGGTGTGGATGCAATAGAAGGGGAGTTTCCGTGGCAGGTCAGCCTGCACGTCAAAGGCTTTGGTCACGTGTGCGGCGCGTCCATCATCCATCCACGCTGGCTGGTCACCGCTGCCCACTGTGTCCAGGACGACGGAAAGACGAGGTACTGTTATTACTTTTCTGATCAGTAGAGATGACGGGGACATTTCTGTGTCAAGCTTAGGGCTCCGATGCTTCACCAGTTGTTGACAATGAATATTCAGATCTTTGTGATAATGTACCGCGGTGGCCAAAATTATTGAACACCTGACAGATCTGAAAATATTGACCTTTTTTGAGCTTCCAAAACATGATTTCATTTCATAAATGTTGTGTGATTTACGAAGGAAAGAGCAGATGAAGGGTTAAGACTGATGTGGTTGTTGGTTAAACAGTTGTGGTGTTTCTCCTCAGATTCTCGCAGGCCTCCACCTGGGAAGCGTACCTCGGCCTTCACGCTCAGAGGAAGATCGGAAGCATGGTGGTAAAGAGGAACCTGAAGCAGATCATCCCCCACCCTTACTACAGCCACTACACCTTTGACAACGATATCGCCCTGATGGAGCTGGACAGTCCCGTCGTCTACTCGGACTACATCAGGCCCATCTGCCTACCGTCTCCACAGCACGACTTCCCACCTGGTCACACTGTGTGGATCACCGGGTGGGGGGCTACTCGAGAAGGAGGTGAGACCCCGGAAACTGAGCAATCTACCTTGTTCTGTTGTTGTTCTACATCGCCAACACAATGACATCCAAACATATCCAATATCAGACATCAAAAATCAGAAGATATTCACATTTAAGAAGCTGGAATCAGACAATTTGTACATATTTTCCTTTAAAAAATTAGGCAAACAAGTATGAATTTATCAAAATAGCTGTCAGCTCATTTATGAGTTGACAAGTAATCAACTATATATACCTTATATTATTATTATTATTATTATTATTATTATTATTATTATTATTATTATTATTACTATTACTATTATTATTATTATTATGTATTTTCTGCTGTCTGTCTTCCTTGCACTTTATTTTTGTGTTTTTTTTACGTGTTTGCTGCTGTCCACTGAGACATTTTCCCATGATGGGATCAATAAAGTCTTATCTTATTAATCTTTAATGCTCTAATGTTTTAAATATAGTCCTGATAATACAAACAATACAGACACAGACAAACTTTTAGATCTCCGGGGGAAATTGAATATCCATCTCTTCAAGAAAATTAAACAGAACAAAAACAAGTAATCAATTCAAGTTTAATATTAGACTTGTTGGCATAAGTTTGAAGAATCCCAACCCGGTGATGTGAAAGATAAACTGAAAGGCATCCTCGTGTCTGTGCTTCAGGATTTGCTGCGACCGTTCTCCAAAAGGCCCAGGTCAGAATCATCAACCACGGCACTTGCAACAAACTGATGAACAATCAGCTCACGTCCAGGATGCTGTGTGCAGGAATCCTCAGCGGGGGAGTCGACGCTTGTCAGGTTGGTGTCAGAGCCGTTCCACACCCATTTGTTTTTTATGTACAGGACTGTGAAAAAGTCTTAGTCGGTGTTTAGATTTGTTGTTTTGTACATGTGTCTTTATTCCTAATAATAAATATGCAGGAAATACAGTATGTGCACAGTATTGAAACAAAAAAATAAACTGTCCATTTCATATCAGTATTACACATATCAAAAATAAACTCCTCTGTGCATTTCCTCGGGTAGGGCGACTCTGGCGGTCCTTTGTCCAGTCCAGCCGGTACTCGTATGTTCCTGGCGGGAGTGGTGAGCTGGGGCGACGGCTGCGCGCGCAGAAACAAACCTGGTATTTACACGACTGTCACCAAATACCGCGGATGGATTCAACAACATACAGGAGTGTAGGTCAAACAAGGCCAAGAATGAACATGAACAAGTACAACCATACTGACGGGAAATGAAACGTCGCTCTGACTTCTAATGTCGTCACCTTCACTTCAAGTCAGAGATGCAGTGGAAAGGGTTTTCTGTCCACTGTGTTTTTTATGAGGGGGGCGGGGCTGGTGAAATGTAAATACAGTCAATGTGTTATGTTTTTTGTGTCTTTCCCGTTGTTATTTTTGGTTTTAAGGAGAACAATGTTGCCGCACATGAAATGTATCAGAAATATATTGACAGTTTCCTCTAGTTACACTGTTGCTTTTGCCCCAAAGAATTTCCCACCATTTCCTCTTGTCTCTGTGCTGAACTTTAGAAATGTAAACTAAACAAAAGCAACCTCAACCCATCCTAACCAATGGTGGATTACAAACATCAGGTCATTTTTAGTCCAATAGAAATCCCTGAAAAGTTAGCGGTGTGATTATCAGCTTTTACCAGCTTGGGCTTGTAAATATTTGACGGCATTTTATTGTAACAGATAAATGAAATTACATTTTTGTTGTTGTTTCTGAAGCTACTATGACCTCTCTCATCCACTGTCTTTGTACAATCCCACCAATGAAATCTGTCTCAAATTTGTGTGAATATGTATTTTATAGCAGATGTTTTTAAATAAACTATTTGGAATATAACCTTTGTCTTCCTTCTATTGTTTTTAACTCTGTCTATATCTTTGCAGTCCTTTGCTGTGTACATATTCTACTGCATCCAAATCAAAATAAATAGAATTTTTGAGCACTTTAGAAGATACTTAGAATTTTTTCAAGCATTTCTGGTAGTATATAATCAAAGTAAAATTTAGATATTTTGCGTGTGTACTTTTACAGCTTTGTACTCCTACTCCCTTACATTTCAGTGGCTGATATTGTAGTTCATACTACAGCTCCAGTTTCATCCTGTTCGAGTCGTTTAAAAAAGGCATGTAATTACTAATGTGTTGTGTTTTAGTTTTATGATATAGTTGTAAAGGATGAAATGTTTCTGCATGTCTTGGAAAAAAAAAATCCTCTAAAGATGTGAATAATCCAGAAGAAGCCAACAAGTACTGGATATAAATATTTATATTAATACCAAATTTCTTAATTTCTTATTTTTCTCTTTATATTTTCATTTTTCACTCGTTTGCGGTTTTTTTCTATCTGCCTTTTTGTCTGCACTTGCTTCTTGTATGTTGCTGCTGTTAACTGTGAAATTTCTCCATGGTGGGATAAATAAAGTCTTATCTTAAGTAAACGGCGGAGGGGAAGTGAGCTATGTTCTATCGGACAGATTTTAAAAACGGACCGGAAACAGTCCCACCATGTTTTTGTTCCGGGCTTCTTCACAGTAGGATAAGGTACATTCTTTCTAGTTATCGTGATTTATTATTCAACTTCTGAATTCATAATATATTCCACATATATTTTCCAGCAATTTTACACGTGTCAAAGTACACTCTGATACAATTTAGTGCTGAGAAAATGAAAGTTATGGGTCTATTTTGGGGTTTTTGCTGATCTACATTTGAGTTTGAATTGGCGTTCAGGTTTATTAACCGTTTTAGATAAAGCTGTAGAGATGTTCCGTTTATTTATCAGCTGTAAATACACTTGACGGTAGTTCGGCACCAGCGGAGGCAGATAACGCACTTTTACATGGATTCCAACCGGAGGAGACACGGCCGGAGCTGGGACTGGGACAGCCCGGAGTGCCGAGCCCAGCTGGACGACGTCTTCTTCCGACAACATGACTACATCCAGGCCGGCAGCCCGGAGCACAAAGAGTTCTGGACCTTCTTCGACCGCTTCCAGAGGTTCAAAACGAAAAGAGACATGTCTGGATCCGGATCGAGTCGAAAGGAAGACAGAGACGAAAGGAAAGACAGAAAACAGACTGGAAATGTAGACCTCGGGCTTCCTAAGGACTATGATGCTCGGTACCGGATTAACGTCTCCGTGTGTACCAGGGACATCGAGGAGCGTCTGGGGAAATCTAAGCACAGCGACAGGAAGTCCTCCTCAGATCCAGGTCCTCAGGAGGTCTCAGACTGCCGCCTGGCTCTGCTGCACTTCCTGGACTTTAGCCAGAGGCAGAGTTTTGGTAAATTGGCCAAACTCCGCCGGGAGCAGAAGAACCTGCCCATCTTTCAGTACCGGGACCGGATAGTGGATCTGGTGAGACAACACCCCGTGGTTGTGGTCGCAGGAGACACGGGCTGTGGGAAATCCACTCAGGTCCCTCAGTACCTGCTGTCAGCTGGTTTCAACCACATCGCCTGCACTCAGCCTCGGCGCATAGCCTGCATCTCACTGGCCAAAAGGGTCAGCTTCGAGAGTCTGAATCAGTACGGCTCCAAGGTTTGTCATCCATCCATCAATAGATCCATCCATCCGTCTGTCCATAGATCCATCCGTCCATCCATCCATCCATAGAGCCATCCATCCATCTATAGATCCATCTGTCCATCCATCCATCCACAAAATAAATAAAAAAACACAAAAATACACATTTCATTGCAAAAAATAGTATTAGTAATATAATTTACATTTCAGTTTCTAGCAGTTTATGTGCCCAACATTACCAGTGCAGTGGACAAATAAGATGTTACTGCTTCTTATACTGTACAATTTTATGGAGGGTAAATAATTAATAGGTGCTATTTATGTGACAATGATTAGGGCTAAGTTTTCCCATAATAATTCTCATAATTAATACTTTTTTCTCTTGGGCCTGCAGCGTTGTTACATAGTTCATCCATGGAATAAGAATAACTAACAAACTAATAACTAAGAATAACTCTAGGTTCATGTTGTGTTGCTCTGTACAGGTGGGTTACCAGATCCGTTTCGAGACCTCCCGGACCGCAGCCACCAAACTGCTGTTCCTGACTGAAGGACTGCTTCTCCGTCAGATCCAGCAGGACCGGACTCTGGCTCAGTACGAGGTACTGATTGTAGACGAGGTCCATGAGAGACACCTCCACTGTGACTTTCTCCTCGGGGTTCTGCGCACCTTGTTGGAGAGTCGCCCAGATCTGCGTCTCATCCTCATGTCGGCCACCATCAACATCAAACTGTTCTCGGATTATTTCAGCAGCGCTCCTGTGATGCAGGTCCCTGGCAGACTGTTTCCTATACAGGTACATATGAAACCACACATGAAATAATATTCATTTAAGGTTATTATTATTATTATTTTTGACAGATTAAAGAAACATAGAAACACAAATGACTGTAAAAATACTGAGTATTGGATACAATAAACGGCCAGGCTGATAATCAGTCAGTAAAGGTGGTATTTTCATTAGTATTTGGGCCACAGTGAAGGAAAAAAAATCTGATATTTTCAGGATAAGGCCAAAATAGAATAGAATAGAACAGAATAGAATAGATCTTTATTGTCACTGTCACAGGAGCAATGAAAATCAGTTTAGCAGCTCTGTTCTGTTTAGCAGCTAAAACACTTAGTGTAAAAAACATTGTATAAAAATATCAAACAAAATACTGAGAAATGGAGGCATGTACAAAAAAATACAGGATAAAATGATATGCTACTACAGTACCACTGAAACTACTGAAATATAGAAAAGCTAACTCTATACTACAGATGAGAAATATGTACAACAAATAAGGATATATTCAGGTAATATGAGATATATACAGGTTTTAGGATTTAAAAAATGTTACATGTTGTCTTTAATTGCATTGCTCAGGTGATATACCAGCCCATTCCACCTGAGGAACAGGCGTCACGCTCTGAGAAACTGGACCCCAGGCCATACCTGCGCATCCTGCAGGCCATCGACCAGCGCTACCCCCCAGAGGAGCGCGGAGACCTGCTCCTCTTCCTCAGCGGCGTGGCAGAGATCTCGACCATCCAAGAGGCCTGTCAGATCTACGCCACACACACCCGGAGGTGGATCGTCCTCCCTCTGCACAGCACCCTGTCTCTGGCCCAGCAGGACAAGGCACGTGTGTCTGCATTCAGACTGACAACACACACTGTCTGCAGCTGATACGTCACATGGACCTCATCTGTCATTGTGTTGTTTTTCAGGTGTTTGATATCGCTCCGCCTGGGGTCAGGAAGTGCATCATCTCCACAAATATCGCAGAGACCTCGGTTACGATAGATGGAGTCCGCTTTGTTGTCGACTCAGGTTTGTAACCACATCCCATTTAACGCTGAAGATTTAATAAACCTATCAGTACACCCATCCTCTCACACATAACCAGGGAAACACCATAACTAGAACCACAGTCACGAGAAACCTGGAAAAGTCATGGTATTTATTAATTTCACGGGATGCAAACTCCTCACCTTTTGACAAAATTATTTGTTTCCGAATCAAAGCAGCTCATTACACAATACATTTTTGCATATTGGCTCATAGATACTGAAAAAGGTCAGATAAAAGAATATGAGGGTTGGCTGAGAAGTCTGACTCTGAAGGAGTAATGCAAGAGCAACGGACCTTAGAATGCAGTGATACAACTTTTCTTAGTACTAACTGCAATGGTGCCATCCAGGTGAACCCATGTTTGATGGTTTATAGAGCACTTTAAATAATAATAATAATAATAATAAGTAATCTAACTTGCTGATGCAGCTACAAATTTATACCGAGACCAAACACCTGGGAAAACTAATGAAGAAGGTTGGTCCAGGACAGAGGTCTGTGGTTGCAGTTGCTGTTGTGTATGGGATGGCTGTGGCTTTGAACTGGATTTTCACCCTCCATATTCTGATTTAGCATCATCTGATTTCATCTAACCCCAACATGAAACAATATTTGGTTGCGAAGCAGTACTGGGCTGATGATGAAGCCATATCTGTTGTTGGTGGTTTTTTTGACCAACAGGATAAAAATCTTCCACGCCATCGGGATTCAAGTATTACAGCACGGTTAGAACAAATGTGTGAACGACAGGGGAGACTATGTTGAAAAATAAACCATATGTGGTCTCATTCTACGGGGACATCATGGTCAACCTATTAACTTTTCAGCCTATCCTCACAGATCGTATAAAATATGATTTACCATTTAATTTATTAAAGGTCCCATACTGTGCAAAGCTATTTTATTCTTGTACACGGTGAACCAGTAAAGCTACTCGACCCACAGTAGAAAAATGTATTTAACATCCAGAGATAAGTCAAAGTTCAGAATTTATAAAGTCTAAAACGAAGGAAATTTTGTTGTTCATTGTATAACCTCAAACAGAGTCCAATTAAAAAAAGAATGCACTGATGTTAGAATTTATTTTGACTTGAATTTAATAGTATTTTTTTTCTCATTTGGGGTTGTACTTTCTATTTAGTTTGTGCCATTTTTAGTTGTTTTAGTGTTAGTTTCTATCAGCCATAATAATGCTGCTAGAGGTACAGCAGTGACCATCTGAACTGTGACATTTATTCTTTGACAGGAAAAGTAAAGGAGATGAGCTTTGATCCAAAGGCCAAAATGCAGCGTCTGCAGGAGTTCTGGATCAGCAGAGCCAGCTCCGAGCAGAGGAAAGGCCGAGCCGGTCGGACCGGTCCAGGGGTGTGTTACCGCCTCTACGCTGAGTCCGACTATGACGCCTTCGCTCCGTATCCTGTGCCTGAAATCCACAGAGTGGCTTTGGACTCTCTGATTCTCCAGGTAAGAGGATCCGGATACACCAAGAGCCCTTTTAATGTTACTGTATTTCATTTTTTTGCTTGATTTTTATCCACGTCTTTGCAGATGAAGAGCATGGGCCTTGGAGACCCACTCAGTTTCGTCTTCATCGACCCTCCTCCAGCTGCCAGCATCCAGACAGCAGTTACATACCTGAAGGAGCAGGGGGCGCTAGACAGTCATAGTGAACTGACTTCTATTGGCAGTTTACTCGCACAGCTGCCAGTGGACGTGGTTATAGGTAAGATTTCTTCAACCAAAACCACATTGTAATTTTGTCCATTTTTCTTTTCAGATTTTTTTTTCTTGAACCTGACGACAAAGCACAGTACAGGGAGATACTCTGATAATTACAGTGATTTTTGTGAGATAATTTGACAGACTGATATTAAAAATTAAGTCTTACTCTCAACAGAGGATGTAGTTTACCAGAAAGTCATATAGTAGCAAGAAAAAACACATGAAAACATGATATCAACACATATTGGAGTGTTTTTTTAGCATAGTTTGTGTTGTCATTAGGTGGATTGAATTGTCCAAACAAGGTCTGTCTGTTCCATAAAGTTTATCAAATGACTCAGTTTTATTCTGATTAGTCTTTCTCTTGTCAGTTGTTTTATATGAATGTAAACTCACCTTCCCTTTTATTTGTCCCTTTCCTGATGCAAAAAAATGACTAGAGAAAAAAAAAAGTGATCTGTGTGAGAAAAAAAAACTAAAACTAAATCTAACTCGTATTTGTAAATAATTCATGATTTAAAGACAATGAGGAGAGTCTGTAATGTCTGTTTTTATTTATTGGCATTTTGGTACATTTGATGGCCTTTTTTTTCTTTTCCCATTAGTTTGCTAAGTTGTGTGGATGGTTTTTTTTAATGTTGGGATGCTGTTATGTGCTGATGGTTTATCAGTGCAATGATATTTTAATGGGGAACGTTCTTAACTAGCGAGTCTCCGTAAAGGTTCACATATTTATCACCTTTTCACTTCTCACGAGTGTCGGCTGAAATGAAATTCGTAAAACTAAACATCATTCCTGTTAGATTTAGACGAGGACACTGAAGAAAATAAATAAAAAATAGGTAAGACCTTCTGGTTTTTGTGGAAACGTACATACCGAGGTTATGGTATGTAGGTTTAGTTGTCATTGTGTAACTAAAAATATATGCAATGTGTGTATTTTTCAGATTGTTATTGCTATAATCCTCATAAAATATTAAATGCTTAAATAGTTTTTCTGAGGTTTTGAAGTAAATATGAAAATAACCAACAATTAGAGAATGAAAAGTTTTTTTTTTTAGGTTTATAAAGTAATTAACCTACTGTTGATAAACACATATTCATGTACTTAAAGGTTGTAAAAGCTCATGGAAGTTATATTTTTTCCTTTAAATGTGAGTCAAAAGTAGTAAACTGAAGTCACTGTGTGGTCCTTTGAGCTGAAACTGCAGATCTGTGAGCCTCAGACTAACTGATTAAACACAGTACAACATGTCTTCTGTAATGTGTTTGTTCAGGGAAGATGCTGGTTCTGGGTTCTCTGTTCAACCTGGTGGAGCCCGTGTTGACGGTGGCGGCGGCTCTCAGCGTCCAGTCGCCTTTTCTACGCAGCTCCCAACACAACCCGGACTGTGCGACCGCTCGACAGCCCCTGCACAGCAACCAGGGAGACCCCTTCACCCTGCTCAACACCTTTAACGCCTGGGTGGAGGTCAGTAGGACGCACATCTGTGACCATTCAGTATCGACTCTCATCTGTGAATTACACCTAAAACTGTCTACCTGAATAGGTGAAGGGAGAGCGAGGCGGAGGCTCCAGGAAGTGGTGTCGGAGGAGGGGCCTGGAGGAGCAGAGGCTCTACGAGATGGTCAACCTGCGCAGACAGTTCAAGGCAGGTCACTAACACGACGGATGACCAGTAACGACCAACACTATCAACAAAAACTAGAATAAAACAGTTAAACTAATGAGTGGTTTAAGAGGAAACAAGAGTTCCTCCTCCTCTGGTTTTGATAACAGGTGTCTTCAGAAAGGTAGGGGTTAAAACTGTACCTGACAGCTGATCAGGTGTCCTCAGGTGTGACTTCACTGTCCTAGTTCTTTCCATAGAAGCTCAGAAACGTTGTGTCATTGTTAGAAAACATATTTAACTTTGTCTTAATAAGCAATTCCAGCTAATCCTGATTAGATATATTTAATCAGTAACAAGATCTGAAAACAATGATTATCTTAAAATCTTAACTTAATCTGTGTGTTATAAACACAACTCAAATTTTGACCCTTTTTTGTAGTTTTTTAGTTTCCCTTTCTAGTGCCTCACAAAAATGTTCTCACCCCATTGGCTGATTTATTTTTAGGATCATAGAAGACCACTGGGTTATATTTAAGAACATGTGGCTGTGTTTTAGGGCTGTTTTTCTAAAACTAAATAAAATAAACCCTTTTTTTTTATACATTAACCAAGTATTTTTATATGATAACGATGAACTCTTCAAGTTTATTATAGCACACAGCTTTGCACACCCCTAACCCTAATCCTACCCCTTACCCCTAACCCTAACCCTAACCCTAATCCTAACCCTAAGCCTAACGTCCTTGAGGAAATACATGCACAATCTGTTCTGGCCACAAGGCTGACATGTAGGGTGGCCATCCATCCGGCTTTAGACGTTTGTTTGTCCTTTGTAAAACTCAAACTTAAACCAAACTTTTTCAAAGAATAAAAAGTAAGCATACCCATTAAACCTGCATTATATTCAAGCTAAATTGTAAACAGAAAGCCAGAAAATAATCCAACTAATGAGTCTTATAAACTGTGGTGTCCTGTTTGTTTCAGGACCTTCTGAGGAGTCACAGTCTGCTGGAGTCAGAGGACAGTGCGCCCTCTGCTGGAGACCGTACACAGCGCAGGGACAGGATGACGGAGAGGAGGAAGCTGCATCAGCTGAAGAGAGACCACGAGCAGCAGGAAGGCAGCAGACGAAAGGTCCTGAGAATGGACGAAGGCCAGGACGGGGACTTCTCCTCTGGGTCGGACTGCGAGGGAAAAGGCAGAGGCAAGAAGGACAAAAAGGGACCAGGACAGGACGTGGACATACAGGTGAACTGAGAGTCAGTGATGTAGAAGTGGGGCAGAACAAACTCTGTAGGATTCGCAACATAGTTTGGCTGCAAATAGAAAATATGATTAACATTTACGCAAACAACATCAGGCTTCTGAAAAACATATACCCCATACAAAGACAAAAACAGTCACAATCTCACCACTGTGTTTGCAGTGATTATTTTCAGACTTTAGAAGTTAAACTGATGTTATTTTTGGGCTGTTTAAGCTCTTTTCTGCTCATCACTGTATGTATTCAGGAGAGCTGATTTTGTAGATGCCAAAATTTGTGTTCTTTCTTTTTTTTGACAAAGATGAATGTGCATTTGATCCTAATAATGACTGAAAATATGTAAAACTGATCAATAGTGCTGCCTGCTGTAGTAGAGGATGAATTAATTGACACATTATGATCATGAACACAGTGGAAAAATTGTGCCCGTTTGTTGTCAGTGAAGGATACAGTGTTTGTGGTGTATTTGTTTCATAGGTATGTTTTCTTATTGTGGTTGTTAGTGAAGTTTTTGTTTGTTGGTTTTGGTAAAACAAATAAGTCCCGGAAGATCCAATATGTGGGATTTAGGAGGATAGGTTGAATATAATGTTCAGAATTATTTTAATAAGAATCATTGTGTTTTCAGTGGGTTCACCACATTGTGCCACCATCGTTCTACAGTAGCTCAGAAAGGACTTCATCTGTCTGTTTAAAACGAGTGGCGACCAGGGTTAAGGTGTATTTGTATAACAAACAATGATTGACTGAGCAGCAGAGTTTATATCCCCTTAACTAAAAACCTAACAATGTGATGAGGGAGTGTCTTAAAAAAAAGTATTAAATTTAACTTTATTTAGTCAGCAGTAGTGCAATACAGTAATGGTTCTGAGGTGAGGAGGTGCATAATGAAACCAAACAGCTGCAGATATGACAGTAGTGCAATGTTTATATTTTAGTTTAGTTTATTATATCGTGGACAATCCCAGTGAATTAACTGTATCAATAACAGTAAAAAGGGCAGCTTTAGCCAACATGGCTAGCACCCGGCCTGATGACAATAAGCACCCTAAAAAACAATATATTGCAGCACATTAATTAAAAAGAGAGAATTAAGACAGCTAAGAGACAAGATTAATCAATGAAGATAAGAGAGAGCAGCAAAACATCAGTACAATCATACAGAGACAGCACATATAATCAAAACATACACAAGCAGCACATACAATATGATCACACACTATACATCAGGGCGTAATCACATTCAGGGATGCAGACAGACATCACGTATGGACAGACAGCATCCATGATCATCATAAAATAACACACATCCATATGTTAGTGTGTGCAGGTGTAACTGTCGGCAAACTGTGCTTTTAACTTGGCTGTAAAAGTGGAGTATGTATGTACTTTACTGTGGGTGGGAGAGAGTTCCAGTTTTGTGTTGCTTTAACAGTAGATGATAACTGACCAAATGTGCTTTTCCTGAATCCTTAATTAGAATACTTGTGTGTCTTTGTGGTTTGACAGGAGGTGAAGTTCAAGTTGCGTCACAACGTGTCTGAGCTGCAGGAGGCAGTGAACGTCAGTCAGGATTTGTCCTCCCGACAGCAGGCTCTGCTCAAGCTGCTGCTCTGCCGAGGCCTGTACCCTCAGCTGGCCCTGCCCGACGAGCACAACAGCACCCGCAAGGACTCGGAGCAGGTGGCCTCCATGGTCTCAGGTTTAATACCACGAATTCACAAGTGACTGAAATAATGATGTGGGATGAAAGTTGTTTCTTTTTTTATATTGTGTAGGTGTTTCACACGAGGAATAAGCAGGGAGTGGTAATCCACCCGACCAGTGTGTTCGCCAGTGACCCTGAGGTGTTACATGTACCTGAAGATGAAACCAGAGAGATGGGTAACTACTCCAACAAACCTGTGCACAGCATTTTAATTAAACCCTCAAAGACCTAAACAAAGATTCTGGCAACCAAAATCTGAAATGTTGACTAATCCTGTCAATACATGTAAATAATTCAGGTAAAATACAGTTTGTCATCTTTTCATGGTCATCAGATATGACCCATTTGGACGT
>JAPQRQ010000006.1:2194135-2238278 GCA_037367365.1 Apogon talboti
ATACACACACACACACACACACACACACACACACACACACACATCACCCTTCTGTGTATTATGTCTTGTGTCTCTGCTCAGGCTTTGCTGCTGGTGGCGAACTCTGTGGACAGTAACGCCGACTGCACTCGCCTGGTGTTGGACGGCTGGTTGGAGGTGGAGCTAAGGGAGCAGGAGGAGGCCCTTAACGTTCTGTCCACGGCTCTAACGCTCAGGGCCGAGTGGGAGCGCCTCCTGCTGGCTCAGCTCAGTCAGGGCTCCGTGGGGGGGTCGGGGGTCCAGGCCGTGTCCCGCAAAGTCATGGAGAAGCTCAGCGAAGGCCTGGTCCGATTCCTGCTCTACACTGAGGTACAGCACCCAGAAAGGATTCCATTTTCTTTTAAAACTAAGATCAGATGGAAAGTCAGACTTAATCCACCAAATACTGGTTTCTGACCTCTTATTATTTTATGTTTGCATCTTGTTGTACCTTTTACTAATTTCATTACACACACATACACAATGACAATAAAGGCTATTCTATTCTATTGTTTTAAAACCACAAATAATCATCAGGTCTGAAGCATGAGAAAGAGGAAGGAGTTTCTTTCAATTCTATTATTTAACAATGAAATACAAAATAAAAGGGAGGAAGAACTACTCAGTTGCCAGTTCAGTTATACGTCTGTTCCAAAAGGAGACGTCGACAAAAACTGTGAAACATGAACACATTTTAGTTTTACTTAAAAGCCAGTAATAATAATAAAAAAAAAAAAAAATAATAAATAGCTTCTCGGTAAAATTGACATGGAACCTGTGTTTAAAGGTTCTATGTGTGACAGTCAGTGACATCTGGTGGTGAAAGTATTTATGTGAACTGTTTTCTTTTTTCCTCAGGTCACTTACAGCCTACGTAGACTCGCGGCTTTTCAGACCCAGAACCTGTACATCGGTCCTCAGTCCGAGTCCCAGTTTGACCCCAAATCTCAGGGTGTGAATCCTCTGTTCCCTGGACTCGAGGCCAAACCCGACCCCGTTAAAGGAGGCCTGCGGGTCACCAGCTTCTTCACCTACAACTGTCTGACTGTGAGTCCAAACGGTTTTCTTAAAGGTTCAGTGTGTGATAATTTAGTGACATCTAGTGGTGAGGTTGTAAACTGCAGCCAAATGAATACCTCTGAACTGGAGCGGCCGCTGAAAGAACAGTCAAATATTCTAAAAGTGTTATCGAAGAGTTAGAACAATGTATTGGCTTTGCTCTGCAACATTAGGAATGAGTTTATGAAACTGGGGCATCGATAATCTTCAGAATATGAGGGATAAGAGGGAAATGGTTAATTAATTAGACTGAATTTGCTGATATCCTAATAAATCTAATTTTTTTTACATGCACTAACTATATTTTGTGCCTGTATTAATGCAGACACGCTCTTTTCAGTGATAGAGTTGTGTTTGTGGTAGACCTTGTCATACATGAGTAATGTGCATTTGACCTGTTTATGAGGCATTCAAGAAAAATACTAATCATTTCACACAAAGGAGAATTTCATTTATTTTTTTTAAAAAAACCTTGTCATCACTACGCTACGACCTGAGACATACTGTATATACTGACATTTGACAGATGTAATGTGGTTTAATGAGGAGCACACACTTTGCTCTTCATTTTGACAGTTCTCAGTAAGGTGTAGTTATATAAATATACACCACAGGTCTTCATTCACTGAAGTTAAAGACATCTTGTACTTTAGAAAAATCCTGAAAATGTCTTGCATCTATAAAAGTAACACCTTAGTTTGTATCTTTTTTGCTCCACTGGTTTTACAGTAGGATCAGTATCACAGTCCATCTCCAAAGCCCTGATATCTCCAAAACCTAATGAAGATAGAAGGCTGATTATTTTGTCTGGCGTTTACTGCGACTAATAACTTTATTTTCTGAAAGTATGAAGCAAAATGTAGATGGTCAGTCAGACGCTTCTTGTGATTTCACATGGACTGACTGATGTAAAGGTGTCATGGTTTAAGTGTTTGGGTTTTTTTTTTACATGTTTGTCTATTGAAATTTTTGACACACCAGCCATACAGTAAAAGGAAAGCAATTAGAAAATAAAAGTTCTGTAAACAATCACAGCTGCGGTCGCCATATAGGAACATATACAGTCATGACTGAACGAACAAATAAACAATGACTGTGTCCAAAAGCAAAGAAAAAAAAAATTTGACAAGAGATCTGTGCAAGTCATGTAACCTTACTTATGTCCATATAAAAGCTGACAGTACACATAACATAACATATATACACTCAGGAACATAAATACATACATTCATGTATACATATTACATTTTATGGTTTGAGTGTTCAGTCTGGTGACTTCTCTGATCTTCAGGACTCAAAGGATCTGTACAGCGAGTGTCTACGAGCCTTCTGGACGTGTCCAAACTGTGACCTGTACATGCCTCTGACGCCGCTGGAGCGAATGCAGCACGAGGCGTCCTGCAGGCCCAAAGGAGAGCAGCAGAACCAAGGTCCGAAAGCCACTGCCGTAGACAGACTTCTGACTTGACTCTGAACGCTCACAGGTTAAAAAGGTGGATAATCTGGGACTGACGGCAGGTGTGTTTGTTTTCAGATCCGGCAGACGACAGAGCCTCCTCCTCCTCCTCTGCGTCCAGTCTCTGCAGAGTTTATCACTGTGATATCTGCAACGAGGATCTGAACCTCACCTCCACGGAGATCCTCAAACACAAACGACAGCACATGTATTCTGCAAAATAAACCAACCGCTGTGCGCTGGACCTGGATCTGTCCTAAAACAGTTAAATACTGTGGTGTTTTGTTTTACTGGATGTGAAATACAGTACAGGACCTAGATGAATTCTTAAGAATACATTTGGTCTTGTTTAGAAAATGTCTATATATGGTGCTATTGAAATGCACCAAAGTTAAATGCAGTTAAATTCCAGTTTCTCTGACTGGATGAACTGCAGTTTTCCAAAAAAAAAATATCACATTTTTGAAACACATACTATAGCCGTACCATTTGACCAGTGGGGGTCAACCTTTGTAATAAATGTTTAAAACACCATGAAACATGTCTGGTTACTCATTTTTAATACCCTGGAATAGTTTTTCAGCATATTTGGAATTTTTCAAGAATTCAAATTTTTGAAGCACATACTGTAGCCTTACCATTTGACCACTGGGGGGCCGATGATGACTGTTGGAATACACTTTCAAAACACCACTACATGATAATTTTTAGTGACTTCAATAGTTTTTGAGCAAATTTGAGAAATTTTCTAAAATTCCATTTTTTGAAGCACATACTACATAGCCTGACCGTTTGACCACTGGGGGGTTGGTGATGACCTTTGTAATAAATGTTTAAAACACCTCTGGGTGGTCATTTTTAATAACATGGAACAGTTTAAGAGTCAGTTTTGAAAATTCTAAATTTTAAGCACATAGTATATAGCTTCACGTTTTAATGACTTTTTGCTAAATAGCCATAAGTTTAGTCATTAGTTCTAAAAAAATGACTTCCACATCACATTATACTTAAATAATGTAGATAAATAAGAAAGATAAGACAATGTGGGGAGTGTTCGGTAATGCTGCAGAAATGATCAGTCCAAACAGACAGGGTTTCATCAAAATGTTGTGAACATGTTCCACTGCTTCTGAAGAATAAAATAAAGGTGTAGTTTATGCACCGTCAAAACTGTTTCTTGTCTTTTCTGGACTCATGTTACATATTTGATGAGGTATGAATAAGTGCTCCGACCNNNTGTGTGTGTGTGTGTGTGTGTGTGTGTGTGTGTGTGTGTGTGTGTGTGTGTGTGTGTGTGTGTGTGTGGGTGGGGGTCGGCTCTAAAAATGGGTGCATTGTCATCCTACAACACAGACGTCAGTGAAGGCATCATCGTCCAGGGACAACAACTGGAAATAGGACAGCAGGTAAGGTAGGTAAGGAGTGAAAGCACGTGTGGAAGTGGGAGTGGGAGTGGGTGTGTTAGCACCAGAAGAACCTCAATCTAGACCAAGGAAACGCACTTCAATCACAGACTTGACTGTGGGAATAAACGTGCAGCGTGGACCCGTATCTGCCTTTGACACGTCCCAGATTCCATCCTGTCTGAGTGGGAAACGTGCAGATGTGTTCAACCTCTGGACATGATGGACACTCAGATGTTGGAGAGCCTGTGCAGAAGTGCAGTCCGGGTCCCACAGGCCCCACGCAGGACCAGTTTGTCTTTCATTTGATCTCTGCAGCAAACTCCACACTGTTCCGCTCACACCAACAAACTGAGATCAGCTGCACCACACTGACCTGAAGCATACACCAAAGTGAGCTGGTGCATGTCCATCCGCGTCTAAGACTTAACCCTGATCTCATATGAGCCTCTACAACTACACGATGACACACAAATACACAACCCACTCATGTCCCGTTACTTCTGTGGGAAAAGTGTTTAACACTCATTCATAAAACAATCAGATGAGAAGTAAACCAGGGTCTGGGTTCGTGGACCAGCAGAGACATGCCTCACACGGCAAAACACAAATCCACGCGTGTGTGTGTGTGTGTGTGTGTGTGTGTCTGTGTGTGTCTGTGTGTATATTTGTGTGTGTGCGGATCAGGACAACCTTCACACGGCACTGCGTAAATCTGTAAATACAATCGGTGTGTTTACCTCAATGTATCCGGACAGAGCTGGAACCACAATGCCCAAAAACAGGACAGATATGGCTGGGACTGAACCCATCTTCCACGGTCTCCGGGTTCTTCTCGATCTGCTGTAAATAACTTATATCCTGAGCGCCGTGTGCGTGGGGTGTCGTCCTGGGGAACAGAGTCCTGCTGGGATAGTGCGCTGGTGTGTCCCGTGCAGCGGGACCTGGTCCTGTCTCCGCCGTCGAGGGTACGTGCGTCGGTGTCCTCTGGTGAAATGTGGCCGGAGTGTGCGTCTGTGGCGGCGGCTCCGTCCGCTGCCTCCTCCCCTTCCCCCTCCCCCAGATCCCAGATCCCGGATCCCCGCTCCTCCGCGCTCCGAGGGGGCCGCTGCGCCACCGTGCGTCCGCCTGCGCCCAGGACACCCGCAAACACTGCGCACATTGGAGTAAACACGACCAGGTGGCCCGGTTTGGCCCAGTTTGGCCCAGTTTAAACCAATGCTCAGGTCAATGTCCAGCTGTTTCAAGTTTAATTTCATTGTAACTTTAGTTTTTGGTTTAATTTATTGATTCATCTTGATCGTTTTTTACCATTTTGTTGCGTCATTTGTTCATTTCTATTCATTTATTGTATTTATTTGTTTATTTATTTATTTTTTGCTCATTTTCGCATTTTTGCTGCGATGTTCCTTGTTTTTTTATGTTCTGTCTGAAATAGTTTTTTTTTAATATTTAGACATTTTTGTGAATTTTGTTTATTTTTTTTCTTTTTAGTGGATTTTTATAATCATTTTTTCTCATGTGGTTGATTGTATTTCTGTATTATTTGGGGTTTTTTTATTATTCTTTTCATTATTTAGTAATTTTGTTTACTTTATTCATTATTGCTTTTTAAAACTTATTTTCTTGTTACTCATTGCTTATTTTCTACATTTGTTCATTGTTTTGCTTATTTTTGTTGCTAATTTTGTTTATTTTATTGTTCATTTGGCTTTTGGTCATTTTGTTTTATTTTTTTCACTCTTTGATCTTTTTTTGCTCTTTTTTGTTGTCGTTGATTAATTTGTTCAATTTTGTAAATTTTTTGTATTTTTTTTTACATATCCTCATTGTTTTGCACGTTTTTGTTGTTCGTTTTATTAATTGTTCCTAATTTGTTCGCTTTTCCATTATTTTGTTCATCCTAGCTCATTTGTTGGTTACTTTGTTCATTTTTGGAAATGTTGTTTTGCTCATTTTATACATTTTTGATCATTTTGTTGCTTCACATACTACCCTGAGTTCAGTTTTGAGAGACTGTTGGCTATTTACTAGGGCTTTAATTACTTTACATCAAAAAGTCCATACAATATCATTATAGCATAAATCTAAATTTGTATACACTGGGAAGGAGCAACCAAGATAAGTATTTATTTTAACTAATTGATTAATTACGTAAACAAACAAGGATAACCACATACTGTTATCCATGAATAGCACAGAAGGACTTCACCCTGTTCAACAAATCAGATGTTACAGCAAAATGATATCATCATTATATTAGAATTACTTTCTCAAACACATTCAACAGTGTTTACGTCTGCAGACTGTTATTACATTTTGGGTGGGCTGTTATATTTTCATATTCATTTATTATTATGCAGAAAAATGTATTCAGAGTAGATTCTTTCACAGAAAATTTTTATTTACATTGTGGAGCTGCAGTTTAATTCCCTAAATCTCCATAATGTAATTTCATAAAGAGGTCTAAATCCACACACAGACACACTCAGCCTTTTATGGTAATAACATTTGGATTTTGGCCTAAACTCGTTCTATTTCCTGTCTGATGGAAAAGCTTTGTGTATTTTTATCTTGGCTTCAGGTGGGGCTCTCAGAGAGGTTATTAATTTCTGAATATCAGCCGTTAGACGTGCTGGAACAAGTTACGCAAGTTATGTCTAATCTTCAGACGTGGCAATTTGATCCCAAGATACCTCAGTAAAAACGCCTCCGGGAAAACCAGAGAATTAATTTTCCATTTTCCCCCAGTAACAGTAGTTCAGTGAGATTAAGTTGAGCTCCATTTAAGTGTTTCTTCGCCTTTGGTAAGATTTATTACAATCAGACGAATAAAGCATGGCTCTCCTTTTAATTTAGGCTGGTGAGATGGTATTCTAATGCCAGTGTGAGATTATAAACAAATGTGAAGGAGTGCAGGATCCTTATTACAGCCACAAAGTTTCCCCAGTTTTTAATGTAGGAAAAGGACTCGTCAGCATCATGGTTCAGTGTTTAATACTTTTTAATAATCCACAGCAATAGAAGGAAATGGATGAGTTTCAGAACTGGCTTTTCTCTGTGTTTCTGACACATTTTTTTAAGTGATCCTCAAGTCTAACACTGAACAGGACCCAGTGATGGATGATACAGGTCATCCAATCAGGAAACACAAAATCAGGATCAAGAGATACATCAGTCATGTTTTATTATTACCACCAAATGTCTGAAAGATAACATAGATGTAACTGGGGTGACAGGATGCGTGTCATGAACCTCAACCTCATGAACCTCATTTTTAACTATAACGTTGAACCCACAAAATAAACACGCAATATCAATGATCAATAACACAAATACATTTGGTCTCCTCAGATCTATTTCAGATGACTCTCTTCCTGCTACTGAAAATAGAATAAAAGAACAAAACTGAAGCAATGAACAAGATAGATAGATAGATAGATAGATAGATAACTTTTAAAATCTAACAATGCCTACATATAGGCTATTGTACTTATAAAATACAATAAAATGTGCTGTTAACATATTGAGGTGTGATGTCTTGTTTAACTGTGTACTCACTGACCTCCCGTGGTCAAAGTTAGTAAATACAATTCTGTGTACTTTGAGCGTCTTATTTTGAAAAGATCCACCACAACCAGATTAGATTTCCGGTAATAAGACTAAATTGAATGCTTTTTTAAAATTTTATTTAAAATTAACTGGAAAATACTACACCATAAACTTTATTTGAGGCAGCAAATGATACAAGAAAACAGAGCTATATACAAAAAAAAAACTCTTTCAAACAAAAGGATTATTTTTATTGGGCAACATCGGGCTCTCTTTTTTCTGATTGGCTAAAAATTCAGAAACCGTAAAGGGGGTTTGAGTAAAACTCATATAAACTAACTCGTCCATAAAGTTTCAGAATTATTTTAAAACTATGAAAACACAATTTCGATGAAAATACACAGGCTTGTACGTTTTTAACCTTTTAAAATAAAATGTAATTTTTTTCTCATTTTGAAAATATCAACCAGTCAGAGGCCGCGCTCCCGCATGTCGCTAGGCAGATTATGTTAATATATGCAATGCAGCCATCTCTGCAGCTACCATTCTGAGGTAAGAACAACTTCTACGTTTTCCATAAAATGTAACAAAACCAGGCGTTGCTTCAAGATCGGCAATGGAGCTCGAATCCTCGGTAGTCTTTCTGTAAATATAAGTGAATTCTGCGAATTGTTTCGGCACATGTGTACCGGTAGAGAATCTGATATTTTATCGGCGTCTCTTCTCGTAAGTTGTTGTTGTTAGTCCCACCCAAAATGGAGCCTGTTCTTCCTTGTTCCACTGTAGACTTGCAGGGCTGGGCTCAACTCGAACGGGGGACGGGTGGGTTTAGCGAAATAAATCGGCCACGTCCGGCTTCAAATCCACTTCTGTTACAAATCGCAGACCGCGGCCGGAGTCGTAGAACCAGACAAGTTATATTAGTCGTCAAGGTCGGCCTTTCACGGGGACTATGTGGCTGTAATGCTAATGTTGCTGTGCGGTAACTGCCCGGGTTTCAACGGTGCTCGTTTTTGTGGTATGGTCCGGTTGGGACCGAGAACCTGCGGGGTTAAAATAGGGGGGAATTGAATTTATTATTGATTATACCAAGTAAATTTCTGAAGGAGTTCGCGAAGTGGTGGTTTTAAGCGTGTGTTTTGAGCGGACATGCGGGGGTACAGACTCGGTTTTCCCGGCGGCCTCTTGAACAAACGTTGGCCGCCTTTTCGCCTCGTACCCCCGCTGAGAGTCCTGTGCGACCGCTCTGAATGTGAACTGACATGCTGCTTTATTTTGGCTTGCCCTGCTTGCCCTGTCAGCTCCTACAGAAACAGTGTCCGACTAGAGAATAAATCCCAGTTTCAGATGGCTCCCCGGCTTAATTTCAGTACCATTAGGCTGTGATATGGCTGCCATACCGCCTCATTGTTCTAATAGCTTTTTAGCTCCACCACACACAGCTCTGGTCCATCATAAGAATGAGAAAACACTATGACAGCACAGGCTCACACAGACACACATACAAACAACCATGCTTCTGCACTAACACCACATCTGAGTGAATATCCATAATATTACTGCATGATACCTTAAGATTACACACACAAATCTAATCAGATTCACATAAACATCCCTATTTTAACACCATCACATGCTTTTATCACTATATGCTGCATTCCTGCCGTATAAACCAACCCCATCCTTGTGTCTGTGTGTGTTCCAGGCATCTCTGGCTGTCTCAGGAGTGCAGTGATAGGTGACGTGGCTGGTGACAGGCCTGGGACTGCGCTGCCATGGAGACCAAGCAGGAACCCTCCGCTGTGTGGAGTCAGACCGCCAACACTGATTCAGGCAACGCCACACAGGTCTGCACCTTCCCACTTCGATGAAGAGCCTCTTAACTGCAGCCTCAGAGTGACAAGCAGCACAGAAAGATGGAACATGTTAAATGCACCACAGCATACACATATACTATCATTTTTTTGTAAGGATTTCCCTGGGGTTTGTGGTAGAATTTGACTGACTTGATTAGATTTTTGAAGGCTGATATTAAAAAGATAATCCTTCAACAGGACAGGGCAGATAGCTGGTTTGTGGGTCCATATCACAGAGCCTCAGAAAGAAATTCAACAGTATTTTTTACTTTATTAGACACTCATTTCAAAATAAGTATATTCGTACATGAATAAAAAAATAAGTATCACTCATGATACACTGATGAAGCTCAAAGTAAGAACTTCACACCAACTGTCAAAAATCTAGGAAATTCTGGGTGCAATTAAAATATATTTATGAGCTGATATTTTCCATCAAAGTTAGATTTTCCAGTCACCAGTTGTGCTAATATTATTAATCGGACACTTGGATCCAAATTCTGCCAGTACTAATCGATATACTGTACATCTGTCTGTGGGTTTTGGAGGGATTAGGTGTGGTGAGCTTTTTGTCGTTTTTGTTATTTCACTAAAAACTGTATATTTGCAGGGAATTAAATCTTCACATTTATGAAAGTAACACATAATTTCAATTTCACTAATAATAGGCAACACCCCAGTTTTAAAAAGCTTATTTCCAGGATAAAACACTGTCTCTTCATTCTAATTTAATGTAATTTCTTTGCAAAGTGGCAGAGAAATTGCAGCAGAGCATCTTCTAAACTTAAGAAAACCCTGCTTTTAGATAATTACTCGATGAAGCCTGGAAGGTTTGTAGCCAGTCATTCATCACCTTCACTGGAATCTATATTGTACATTTTTTCAGGTGTGAAATGTTTACATAAACCAGACCAATGGACTACTAAATCCTAAATTTCCCCAGACTAGATTCCATAGTACATAGATTCTTACCAATCAGAAGAAAACTCGCTTAGCCCTTCTTCTATATGTATATTTTACAAGATAATGTAGGACCTACAGGCTGAGGATCTGCACCCAAGCCATTTTATTGACCACCTAAGCCAAATTAAAGTAAACTAAATGTGGAGAATAAAACTAGCTAAAATAACTTTCCTGGATCTGTGGGTAACAGGAGATCTCCAATGAAATAAGTTTATTTTATCTGTTGTAGTTTTTCCTAACTGTTGATCACAGGTATGAAAATAATAATATGGTTCAAAATGATGTGTAATTAATTTAATTTATTGGAGAATCAAAGAATTTCTTGCCTCATCCTTGCATTTAAGCCTTTCACCGACTGAGGTCCAAGGATGAGGAAAGAAAATCAGCCACAGATTAGGACTAGTTAGACATTACCTAAACTTCTGAATCCACCTGACAAAAACCTCGGACTTCCATTCATGGATTAAAGTAGTATTGCAGGTGACTCACAGCCACTGTGATGCGTTCCAGGTGCATTTTGAAGGCGGCACAGTGGCCCAGATAGTGTACAGTGGAGATCAGGCGGACCGAGGGCAGCAGCAGGTGGTTTATACAGCAGACGGCAGCTCCTATACCTCTGTGGAATCTGCTGAGCATACGCTGGTCTACATCCACCCTGCAGATGGCACACAGGTATGAACAGGTTTTAGTTATGGGATTTACATGGCATTAGAGCAATACTATGTATCTGCAGACTATCACTCACTGACTAAAGTATAACGGTTACACCTCATATGGTTTGTGTTGTCAATAGCTGCACTAAAGAACTGTTTGGAATCGTCCAAACAAGGTCATCAAACAGGAACTTAGCCAAGATAATAACATAATAACTTAATGCCTTCGTTAGCCTCATAATCAAACTCACTTGTGTAGAAGAAACGTTGCAAAGTCAGCATCAAACTCTGTTCTTTACATTTACAGCTGTGTCCAGTAGAGGAAACAGCAACATGGCTTCTACCTTTTATCACTTTGTCATTTTCTTTGACTCTGAAAGTTGTTTCTTAGTGGTTCTCATCTCATCTGGTCACTTTCTGATGTTTTATTCAAAAGCCCCGTGGCGTTCGTTTTCATCACCATGGGAGGCTGACAGTGACAAACTACTCCCTCTAGTGGTCACATAAATCTCCCAGCCCATTGCTGGAAATAAATTCAGTTCATATCTCCACAATCCTATACTTTGGCAGAACTTCAGAACTCTTTATGGATAAAATTCAACAACTATATGAGAGACATGACATGCATATATTTCGTGACACATTGTCTTAATTTTCCTCAGACTGTATTTGCTGATCAGCCACAAGTGGCCTACATTCAGCAGGACGGTACAACGCAGCAGGTGAGTTCATCAGACACTCTCTTGACGCGTTACATTTTACTGTTCATTACAAAATCATAAATGAACTAAATCTCATTTGTAGGTGACAGTTTTGCTGCCGAGTGGACAGAACATGAACACTGCCAACCTGCATGTTCTCAGTAACGTAGCAGACGCTCCTCAGGCCATCCTGGAACCCGTTTCACAGGTAAACAACCATATGTGGTTGTATTCTTATCTTAAAATTCTCTTAATAACTGCACTGTGGCCTGGATGATTACGTTAGACAACCATGCATGAACGACACATACGCGTACCTGAACATGTGCTCATTAGGACTGTAAATTTGGCAAATATTTCCTCTATGGTACCATAAATATGGGCCCTCTGTCCAGCCTCATAGATGAGGAAATGTGTCAGTATTCACAAAATGTTACCAGATTCTTTATAATTCACACATGACAAAGTAAAACAGGAATCAGTGTAATGTGACGTTACGACCTGATCCAAGTGTAATATGTGAGTACAGTCAACAGGACAGGACTGTGTTGGTATGTGTGTAATACTACAGATTGTACCGGCTACTGGGATCTGTTTGCCTTCTGTCACTGTCTGTTATTGCTACTACTGCATTTCATTATGGGATAATTATGTTAATTTCATACTGTCATTTTCAGTAGGAAGTAACAAGTAATTCACATACCGTCTGTGACGTACAAAAACATCTTGTATACTGTTTAAGCCTACTAATTAACATGTTAATATGGAATTTTGGACACTGTTAAATTTACAGAATCATCATGTGATTCAACCTATGACACGGGTGTTTAAGACATGAGAAGCTACTCGCTGCATCAGTTACGGTTCAAGAGCTTATTGCAGCTGAAACATATTAAACACCGCAGTATTTATCCAACGGAAGGCACGTCTAACACTAGACAAGTCACAGGAGGGGCAAAGTATGTTTACAATTGGTTTTGTACAACATTTCTCACTTTCCAGTTTCTGTTTGTTGTGAGTTGTACAAACCTGCAGATTGGAACTTGTTTCCTCCATCCACAGGAGCAGCTGTCGGTGTCCAACTCCCTCACCTCCATGGCGGACATGGCCGAAGCCCCCACCAGTCCCCTGGGGGCCACAGACTCCACCGATGACTCCGACGAAGAAGAAGAAGAGGACTCGGAGGTGGACGACTGGGAACCTCGACAGCCTCAGTCCTTTAACCCCCACAGTCTCTGTGAGTGAAGCCGAGCGTATTGTTTCCGCCCGTTTGGAGAAGAATAAACCCTGATGCATACTCCACGAGAATGGAGAATTTTCTTCTCACTTCCGAGGCTGCGAGAACAAAATGACGTCATTTTGTTTTGGAGTTCTCGGAGTTTGTTCTCGACACACCGTCCAGGCTGGAACTTTCTTCTCGTGTGATGTCTGAGAACTATTGCGCGATTGATCAGGTACTCTAAAGGGCGTGGTTAAAACAGAAAAGCGGAGTAACCCCCACGAGTTGGACACCTGAGTTTCTTGTGAAGTATGAAATATCTTAGCCACAATGAACTTTATTCTTGTTTTTGCCGCCTCGAGAAGACGAACAAACTTCTCTGTTCTCGTGGAGTATGATGTAGCAAACCTTAGTCTGATGTTTTGTTACTGATGATTCCTCTTCAGGGTGTGAGGAGTGTAACGCCTCCAACCCGTCAGTGTGTCTGAATCATGGGTCTCTGCAGCCCATCCCCAACCGGCCGGTGATGTCCAAGGCCCGGGCCAGCCTTCCTCTGGTCCTGTACATCGACCGCTTCCTGGGTGGGGTTTTCTCCAAGAGACGCATCCTGAAGCGGACTCAGTTCGGGCCTGTGGAGGGGCCGCTGGTTCCGCAGAGTGAACTGCACGACCACTACATTCACCTAAAAGTAAAGCCACACCGCTCTTTTTGTACATTTCACATGTTTTGGTTGTTTTGCTCATAGGTGTTTGAGTAAAATTTTGATTTAGTTGATGTTCAGGGTCACTTCCGGAGTCATAGTTCTGATTTTTATTTAACCTTGCAGTTTGGTTTCTAGTTTCACTTTTGTTTTAGTTCCTCTTATGAGTGCATAGTAGTTTTGGTTTCATTTTTACTTTGAGGAATGAAGTAGTTTCAGTTTTTCAGGTGGTAAAAGCAAAGCCTTGATTTATAGAAGCTGGTGTGAAAACATGTCACGTCCTGTAAGCGTCTTCACCAGTTGGAGATGCATAACCATGTGTGTAACAGACTGTGTTGGTACGTGTGTCTAATACTACAGATTGTACCGGCTATTGGGATCTGTTTGCCTTCTGTCATTGTCTGTTGTTGCTATGAGTGCATTGCATTATGGGATAGTTATGCTAGTGAAGTGTCTGAGGCTTTCATACTGTAGTATTTACCCAGAAGTAGCATGTAATTCATATTCTACAGTTTCTGACATATAAAAACATCTTACATTTAAATCTACTAATTAGCATGTTAATATGGAATTTTAGATGCCGCTTAATTTACAAAAGTGTTTAATGTGGACAGACAAAACAAAGGTGGTTCAGACAGAATTTTTTATTTTTTTTAAATAAATATTTGCAAAACATATGCATTAGCACAGACAGGGCATTAGTCTTGTTTTCATTAACTATAAAAAACCCTGTTTGTGCAGATTACTTTTCATTCTGGCATCTACTTCTCTGTTTTTTTTCCACAGTTGTACATGCTGGACCGAGAGAAGGATGGAGAGAAGTCTAACGACATGTGGTACGACCTGTCGGATGAGGACAGCTGTAACTGGATGATGTTTGTGAGGCCGGCGCAGAACCACCTGGAACAGAACCTGGTGGCCTATCAGTACGGCTCAGAGATATTTTACACCACCATCAAGAACATCCAGCCCAAACAGGAGCTCAAGGTCTGACATGTGGAGTCCAGTAGCATTTTATACAGGGTGTCCACAAAGTCTCGTTACAATTCAACTCAACTCTGTGGTTATCAGAGTTTTTAATCACATTGTGGGATCATGTGGAATTGAATCACTGGCCTGTTTTTCTTCAGTGAGAGATCAATTAGTGCAAATGTTGACCTTGACCTTTTGAATATGTGTCACCACAACTGGGTAACCTTCAACCAACCATCATGTTCCAGGTAGATGGTACACCACCACATTGGGGACTGCATGTTGGTGGGTTCCTAAATAAAACATTTACACACCGGTGGATTAGAAGGGATGGTCCAATCCCCTGGACACCTCGTTCACCAGATATCACTGCCCTGGATTTCTTTCTGTGGGGTTATGTTAAAGATATTGTGTTTCGAACAAAGATACGGGACATCAACGACCGAAAGTAAAAGTTAATTAATGCCATTGACACCATTGATGAGGCTGATACAGACAACTTGGAAACAAATCCAGTACCGTCTGGATGTGCTTCATGTAGCTAATGGTGCCGATGTAGAGGTGGATTAAAAGAGGCTTAAAACTTCAATATCTACTTTTCATTTTGTAATAATTTCCACAAATTTGTCTTTTCATTTGCTTTTGTAATAAATGTGTTAAATTATAAAGAGACTTTATGGACACCCTGTATGTAACCATGTACTTTTCCATAATGTGGGGATGTTGGTGTGGTTTATTTTGCCACAGTTTTGTCATATTTAATGCAATTAGATCGCCCTAGATCAGCCTGTTGGCTTTATACAACCAGGTTATCCATGACTGAATTAGGAATATCTGGATTGACAGTAGTATTTGGTGTTTTAATGCTGTTTCCCTCTACAGGTTTGGTATGCAGCGTCATATGCAGAGTTTGTGAATCAGAAGATCCACAGTGTTACAGAAGAAGAGAGGAAAGGTTTGTCCGAGTCCTGTTGTTGGTACACTGTGTACTGTTACTGCAGTCCTATTAGTTGTACCGGTTGATCTTACTTTGTGTCTTTTTATCAGTGCTGAGGGAACAAGAGAAGAACTGGCCTTGTTACGAGTGTAACCGTCGCTTTGTGAGCTCAGAGCAGCTGCAGCAACATCTCAACATGCACGATGATAAATTAAGCTCAGTTACCAGGTAACGTCCTTTACTTTTCATTCACCTCTTGTTTATCACAGGTTTTTTTCTTTTATTACAATCTGTGCATTATGATCGTCTTTCAGATCCAGAAGTCGGGGGCGAGGACGAGGCAGGAAGAGGTTTGGGACGGGAAGGAGACCGGGGCGTCCTCCGAAATTTATACGTCTGGATCCACCGGTAGATTCTGCTGGAGAGAAGACAACAGTAAGGAGCATGTTATGTTTGTACCTGTTTAAGTTGTATCTTAGAAAGCTGTAAGTTGGTTTGTAAAAAGACACTACTTGAATATGAGGATGTACTGCTTTTTCTGTTTTCTATTTTAGATTAATTTTATGTGCAGAAATATGGTTGAAGCAACAAGTAGATTATGATGGGGATTTACGTAAGCCATCATATATTAGTTATATAAAGTGTTAGATTAACATAAATATACACATGAATTTACCTTAATAAAAGCACAGAGGCAAATATTGAATGATGTAAAAATGATCAGAAGTTTTGAATCCTAATGAATACAAGAGAAAAACAACATGATCTGTTTTAGTCTTTCCACAAAGAGCAAATATAAGTGTAAATCTGTTGTGGATGCTGTGAGAAACAACAAATGTAGCAGAGTAATGTAAAAAAACAAAAACTACAACAGTTTCACTAAGTGACATAAAATAAAAACATTGCCGTAATGATTGGCATTCAACGGTAGCTGAAACTAGAGTGATTATAGGCACAAAATGAAATCTCTATTGTTTTTGTTTTTTTCAAATTGTGCCTTTCCAAAACTAAGTGAAATACACTCAAATTACAGTTAATATGTATTTAGTTTTTGTCAGTTTATTTCATACATAACCCTATTGTTTTGGGTGGATATGAATTCTATGACGTGCATCATGATTTTTTATGATGAAATGCTTTGTCAGACCTTTTTGGATTTCACTCCTGAAAAATACCACATATTACAAAAACATTAGACTATGGTAAAACTAAGCATTGTCAGAAAATGCTACTTCAACAAAACTTGGAATTACATAAAAACCTGAGCTGAGAGTGAATGTTTGTTTCAGGAGATGCTGGAGCTGACGGGGAAGCAGCCGCTGGACGATCGAGTCGAAGGAGCGCAGAACGGCCTGAAGGCGGCAGAACTGGAATCAGAAGCAGAGCCCGGGGCTGATGCGGAGGGTCCGCTCCTACCCTCAGCTGGGGAACCGGTCCCAGAACCCGTGACCCCGCCCCCCAACACAGACCTACCTGTTACGCTGAAGGAGGACCCCGCACAGAGCAGCGAACCAGACGCCCACCTCACATCTCAGGACATGCGCCGCGCAAAGAGGATACGGGTAAGAGGATATATGAGGGTACGGAGCTGATATCCTGCCAAAACTGAACAAGCACAACATGTTTTAGATGTGGTATGTGGTTCACTGACAAATACAGGCTAGTTTGCAAATACGAAACCGGATAAACATCCCATTAAATAAAAATTGCAAGGGTTTGTATTGTTTTTGTTACAAATGTCCTTAGTAATTCGTCCTCTGCAACAGCAGGTGGCACTATGATTTTAACTTAAAAAACTAAATAAAGTCTGTCTATGTCTCTATCTTAAAAGCACTGGCATTAGGATGAGTTCTACCAAAATCAGCACTGCCAAATAATGTACCACTTTTAACTTTATTTTCAGACATAATGATCAGATCATGTGACCAACATTATATTTGGACAGTTTTAGCTCAACATGTGAATTCTCTACTTCGTTTTTTCAGCCCCAATTTTTTTTTTTTTTTTTTTTTTTTTTTTTTTAAAGTAATGAAGCTGCAGTTCCTCAAATAGTCACTTGAGGCTAGTTCTACAAGATTGTCTATATATTAAGATGTAGAACTTAAGATATAGAAACAAACATGTTTGCACCGAGTGCAAAAACAGTTTTATGTAGCTACTTTTCACATTCATGAAACCTGTACATGGAGGATTTTTTTTTTTTTTTTTTTTAGCTAATTACAAGATTCTTTTTTGGTAAAAGCAAGACATGCTCTATTAGTTTCTGGTGCATGATGTATTACCCATGTATTTGTTTTCAGATAAAATATGTATCAAATCTAAGCAGACAACATATGAATTAGTTACTCGTGTTGGTGAATCGTGGAGTTTCTAACAGGTGTTGTGTTTGCTTGTAAAGCTTTGAAAGGATATCAGCCGGTTGTAGATGGTTTTATTTAGTGTCACAGGGGCCAAGATTTGCTTTACAACAGTGTGTCTCTCTTCCTCAATGCGTACTTTCTTCAAAGATGGATGTGCAGGTAGGTGGGACCTGGAGGACGGCAGCAAAACCCGACGCTCAGAGATTCCCTTTGTCATTCCCATGGTGTTAAATGTCCATGTGCCATTTCTGGATATGCCCCCTCCTGTACACTCCATTGCATCGATCAGCCTCTTCCTGTGTCTCAGCAGATCCATGTCAGATAAAACACTGTTAGGATGTGCTGATAGTAGTTCCCGTCTCTCTGTTTATTATTGCAGAACGCAGCGCTGCAGCACCTGTTCATCAGGAAGAGTTTCCGTCCTTTTAAATGCACACACTGTGGTAAAGCCTTCCGCGACAAAGACAAGCTGGATCAGCACCTGCGGGTCCACGGCCGGGAAGCCTACACCTTCTCCTGCCACATCTGCAGCAAGAGCTTCATGAGCGACTCGGCTCTGGAGGACCACCTGCTGGTGCACACCGAGAACCGCTCCTACTCCTGTCTCTTGTGCCAGGAAACCTTTGAACGGCAGGACCTGCTCAAAGACCACGTAGGGGTGCATGCAGTGGACGGATGCTTTACCTGCCCCTCCTGCAAAAAGACGTTTACAGACTTCATCCAGGTGAGTCGTGTACTGTGTTGGCTTAAAGACAACATTAAATTAAATTCCAATTAAAACAAAATTTCTTTGGCCTTTATTATATAAACACCTTCCCATTATTCTCTGCACCATTAGTGTAGTGTTCAAGTATTTTAAAGACCATAATGCTTTGAAAAATTGCTCAGTTGTATTTATAGACCTATAATGACCCAAATGCAACGTTATAAAATCAACTCTTCTCATCTAAATAGAGATGGTTAAAAAATAAAAAAGTGTGATTAAATAGGTATTAGAAGAGTTAAGAAATGAAGATTAGTAGAGATAAGAGGGTTCATGTCTACGGAAATGAACAAAAAACTGGTTTGTCACTCGCCCAATATGAATGTACTCTGTCTCTCTCTAAGGTGAAGAAGCACATTCGCTGCTTCCATTCAGAGAAGATCTTCCAGTGTCCAGACTGTGAAAAGGCGTTCTGCAGACCGGACAAGCTGCGTTTGCACATGTTACGCCACTCTGACCGCAAGGACTTCCTGTGCTCGACATGTGGTAAACAATTCAAGGTACACAAGACCTTACGACCACTTAAATACCAACAAGTAACATTTGATGGTCTGTGAGTTCTTTAAGTAATTGTTATTTTTCTGTCACATTAAGAGGAAAGATAAGCTGCGTGAGCACATGCAGCGCATGCACAACCCAGACAGAGAGGCCAAGAAGGCCGACCGAGTCCACCGATCCAAAACCCTCAAGATGAAAGTTCCCACCACCGACTTTGAGAGCTTCATGTTCAAGTGCAGAGTGTGCATGATGGGATTCAGACGCAGAGGGATGCTGGTGAGTACGCGCTCTGAAAACACTGGAAATCATCTGGTGGTGAATTCAATCCTCTGACTGCCTTTTGTTTTTCTGATTTCAGGTGAATCATTTGTCCAAGCGTCATCCAGAGATGCGTATTGATGATGTGCCTGAGCTAACCCTGCCAATTATCAAGCCCAACAGGGACTACTTCTGCCAGTACTGTGATAAGGTGAGGTTATTTAAATCTATTATTTCATGGTCATAACAGAAAATTCCAGCTTTCAGTCTACAGTCCATTTCACACTGAAACAAAAGGCCCATTAATATGCATCTTTTGTTTTCACTTTGAAAGGGTACAATCAGTACTCATTCATGGGTCAAACCCCATATCAGTTCAGCCTGATTTATCACAATACGGAATTATCTCAAGGCATTTAACAAAGTATAGAGTGCTTCTTAAGTGCTTCTTCCTTATATCGTCCAGAGATGACAATAAGGAAGAAGCACTGACTGCGACTGACAGAAGACAGAGTTACTGACACATTACATTTTGACTGACTGACTGACCAGCCCAGGGTTAAACTAGTTGAATTAAAGGATGGTTCAGGTCTGGGATATATATCAGGTTTAACTCCAATTGACTGTGAAGAAACCATCAAATCTGGTTCCAGTGATGCTATGATGCATATCATTACTCAAATTTAAATTTAATTGAGTCTGAATATTCAAGTCCCAATCGATTCCTGTTTTTCTGTGGTGAAAATCAAGCAAGTGAAGTCGAATTTCTGCTAAATGTCAAGCAAGGTAAATCATTGCTCAAGTAAAGCAAGTGATGAGTTGAGACACACAAGTTCTGATCCTACATGAGAAGTTGAACCAAAAGTTACAGCCCAAAAACCAACTGGGTCAGTCATTTATCCTCATCGTATCTAAAGTAGAAGCGTTATGGGACCGATGATGTGAGTGAATGGATCTGTGCAGGTTTACAAAAGTGCCAGTAAGAGGAAGGCCCATATACTGAAGAACCATCCTGGGGCGGAGCTTCCTCCTAGCATTCGGAAGCTGCGTCCGGCGGCGCCCGGCGAACCCGACCCGATGCTGAGCACGCACACCCAGCTGACCGGAACCATCGCCACCGCCCCCGTCTGCTGCCCCCACTGCGCCAAACAGTACAGCAGCAAGGTGAGCATCCAGACGTGACCACAGACCTGGTTAGATAGGATCAGGAAATGTAGATGGATTTGGAATAAATGTTGAATTACAATGTTTAGTTTTTTGATTTAGTTTCCTCAGACCTACTTACTCAACTTGATATTTTCTCCTGCTGATGCTGAAAATAATAACAATAGGAAACTTCAGTAAGATTGAACTGATACCGGCCATTACACTGGGTTTCACAACATGTACTCAAAATAAATACAATAAAATGAGCACAAAGAACAGCAAAATGAACAAATTAAAAAAGGAGAAAAATTTGAAAAGAGGAGACGAGATAAAAACACTTTAGATCATCATAAAAGCAGTGAAACCTCATCACACTACTTTTAAGTAACATCTACATTTTCGTGTTTTTGTTTTTTTTTTTTCAGTAATAATGAAACTAAACCTGATTACCTTTGGCATGTTTCAGACTAAGATGGTCCAACACATCAGGAAGAAGCATCCAGAGTTCGCTCAGCTCGCCAACACCATCCAGACCCCTATGACGACAGCGGTGATCAGCAGCACTCCGGCGGTCATCAGCGCCGACGGCACCACGGCCGAGGCTGTAGTGGTACGAAAGAACACGTAAAAAACACCAAACACAGGATTGTACTTTACATACTGTATGTCCTGTCTGATAGGATTGTCTTCACACTAGCGCTAAATAGTTGTAAGTGAAGTGTTGACTTGACGTATAGTATCCACGCTAAAGACAACCTCTATGAACTGAAGAAAGGTTAACTCAGGGGCTGGAGTGCTGTGCTGGAAAAATGTGAAAATGACCCTTAAAAGTGCTGGAAAAGTACTTGAATTTGAAAAATGTGTAGGAATCCGTGAATTTCAACGCCATTGACTCTTCAGTGCAATTTTTTCATTGTACAAATTCATCCCACGGGCCCTTTGGCAGGCCGGTTCTAAAGTGAGTTGTTTTCTTCACAGACCACAGATCTGTTGACACAGGCCATGACGGAGCTGTCTCAGACTCTGACCACAGACTACCGAACAGCACAGGGCGACTACCAGAGGATCCAGTACATCCCAGTGTCCCAGGCTGGAGGCGGACTGGCTCAGCCTCAGCACATCCAGCTGCAGGTGGTACAGGTGGCTCCGGTAAGACCCTCACCCGGACGTCTGCACTGCTAGGCTACGTTCAGTGAAAGGACATCACTATCATTGGACCCAACTTCTTTTTGTTCAAATGTAGGGCTGTCAAACTCATGTTAGTTCAGGGGCCGCATTCAGCCCACTATGATCTGACCAGTAAAATAATAATATAATAGTAAAACAATAATCCAAAATTTCCTCTTTGTTTTAGTGTGAAAAAAGTAGAATTACAGTATGAAAATATGAATAACCTTAGCAAAAGCAGTACAATTTTAACAATATTATGCCTCAGCTTATTATTAATACAACTTACAGATCACAGTGGATCTACAAATTCACAAAACACTTAGGCAGAATATTGTTAAAATTGCACTTATTTTTAAGACATTTCAGGTTGTTCATATTTTGTTCAGGTTATTCACATTTTATTGTGAAAGGATAGTTTGTAAATGTAATTTTTGTTTTTTTATGTAATTGTACTTTTTTCACATTAAATCAAGAGCAAAATTTGGAGTTGTCATTATTATGTACGCTGTTATTTTACTCAACGGCATATTGGTCTGTATGTGGATTTCCTGTACAACGTTTCAGTTCAGTTTTACTTTCTGTAATGTGTACTCATTATAACCCCACCATATCCACCAACATGATGGTGGCCAAACGCTTGAGCAGTCCTGTCGGTAATCCTTTCCCTCGTGTCGCAGGCCTCGTCTCCACATTCTCAACACCAGACGGTCGACGTTGGCCAACTTCACGACCCTCATGGATACAGTCAACACTCCATCCAGGTCCAACACATCCAGGTCGCCGAGAACTCAGGCACCGGACAAGGAGCCACGCAGGTAAATCCACTTCACCTCAACTCACAAGACCTAAGCAGCGTTCCCACAAAACCAGAAGAAAAATAGTTAGTGAAAATTTATTTTTATTTGTACATAAAAAAAATTGTAAATCCTCATGACAGGAATGGAAACAGGTTTTTTTGACAATGCAGCCTTTTTTCTTTTCTCACTTCAACACAGTTTATAGAAATGTACGTAATTCACACTTTCATCTTTGCAAACATAAATGTTCACTTGATATTTGCTTGACGCTCAGCTACTGTTTGGAGGATTTGAAGTGAATGTAAAAATAATTACAAAAAATTACTCATCTCTCACCATTGACTGGAATATATACTTTTTTCTGAGATAAAGTTCCATAGGATGGAACCGGATCATTTTTGTCAGTGGCAGGACTTCATCTCTGTAACCGATGTCATCTCTGTCCAGCAGGTTAGCGGTCAGCCTCTGAGCCCCACCTCCCAACAGGCCAATCAGGAGCTGAGTCCCGCCCAGCTGACCCCGGTGACCTTAGCCCAGAGTCAGACCCTGCAGAGCAGCGGCACCCAGCAGCAGCAGCAGCAGCAGCAGCAGCAGCAGGGGACGGCTCAGCACACATACCTACCAGGGAACTGGAACTACCGGGGCTACTGTGAGTCCTCCACATCATCCAGTACAATCCTGTCACACTGATGTCTAGTGGCACAGAGACGCCAAACTGAACGATGTCTGTCTCCTGCAGCGTCTGAGATCCAGATGATGGCTCTGCCTCACGCTCAGTATGTGATCGCTGAGGCCAGCACACCTGTATCTGGAGTCAACAGCAACCAGGTGAAGACGGTGAGTCAACAGAAACAGCAAATGGCCCGTTTCCATGGGTTAACAGATCACGTACACAGAGACAATAAGAAAGGGTGCATTGGATTTGAAGATTTCGGGAATTGACAGTAAACGGCTGCAGCTGATTTCATTATCTACCACAGTGTCAAGTTATAAAATATGTCATGACGTAAAATGAGAATAATAATATCGTCTTTCAAAATATCTGTTTGAACGTAGCACGACAGGAAGACATTTACGCAATAAAAGCTCTGATAAGTTAACATTGACGTCTATTTTGAAACGCTTAAGGAAGTGTTTGGTGTCAGTGTGAATGAAGGAGTTTGTTTTGTAGTACTTTAACAACGCAAGAGGGGGTGGTACAAAATGAGGCTTCGTACTAAATGTGACCATTTCTGTTTATCGAACAGAGGAAATTATAAAGTAAAGGCCTGACTTTCATACAAGCCTTCCTCAAATAAAGGCCCGGTACCTCCCACAGCTGAGGTACACAAAGGCCATGCATCACCTACAGCTACGGTAAATAAAAGCCTGGTACAACCTTCAGCTAAGGGAAATACAGGCCAGGTATCTCCTACAGCTGAGGTATTTAAAGGCCTGGTTGTGCCCACAGCTGAGGTAAATAAAGGCCTGGAGCACCTTTTTATACAGTAACTGCCAAGATACTGGCAGTATCTTGGCACCATCTTGGCACTTGGTATCTTGGCAGAACCTGACGGTGGTGGTTTTTCTTCTGCAGACACACTTCGTCATCTCCGAGGGTCAGACCGAGCTGGACTCCAAACAGACCGTTCCTCAGAGCTCCACCCAGAGCGAACATCTGGAGCAGCAGCCGGCCAATCAGCAGGCCACGACGCAGTACATCATCACCACCACCACCAACGGCAGCGGCACTAGCGAAGTCCACATCACCAAACCCTGAACTGTGCACGGACGAGCCCTGAAAACCAGACGCACACGGACCGGCATGCAGTCCAACGCAGTTTGTCATACGCACAGACATGAACAAATCCACACATGGATGAAGGCTTTGTACATAAAGAGATGAGGATGAATATGAATACATGACCAGCACAGTTTTATGTGTCTGAGATGTTGCGTTGTTAGGAGTAAAGACTTAACAGAATTTTTAATTTAGAAAAACGTATACAAAGAACAAAAGCTCCACTGAAGGCGTGTGAACACGCAGCATGGGAAAGAGTATTAGGTTTTTCATATTCACTGAAACTGCTCAAACTGTGAGGATCATTATACGAAATATAAAATAACAGATAATTTCAGTTGCGTAATTTTTATATATTACATGACAGAGAAGCCCATATTTCACAACATTATATACATAGAACATGGATAAATAACATAGACTCTTATTGAAGAAATTCAGGTCTGGAAAAACCTCCCTCACATACAGAGGTCATTCAGGTTTAGTTCAAAGCGAGTACGCATCCAAACCTCTGTTGTGTTGAACATCACAGTGCCGTTAATGGGATTTTTTAAATTGATTTACTTTTAAAGATTTCTTTTCATAAGCTGGGTCTTTCACATTTCCCTCTAATTCACCATCATTGACTCTTCTGGTTTTCTTTTCCTCTACGCGTCAGTAAATGTGTTTTATATTAAAATGCTCGAAGTCTCAGCAACAACGTTTACATGCACAAAATATTCTGGTTGTTGCCTTTATTTACACAACAGAGAACAGTTCCTAATCAGCTGTTTACATGGCTAATGGGAAGGAAAATGTAATAATATTCATGTTCACGTTCAGCCATTTCTAAAGGCTTCCACTTATGATGTAATTCCTTCAAACACCTTGAAAGCATCAGTGTTGCGATATCTGCTCATATCGAGGGGTGAGGGCCTCGGCTCCAAAATGAAGCCAATGTGGAAGTATCTTAAAATGTAATACCGCTGATGGCCACTAGAGGCTCCTCCACGACACCCTGGCTTCCATAGACTTGCATTGAAATTCTCTCACAAGAACTAAAATTAGTCATTTTTTTCCACGACTCATTCCAGTCTCATTAGTTTTATTTACTTCTAATAACTGATCTGGGTCATCTATAATTTTTTTTCCCATGAAATAAATCCCATGTCTAATACTAGCAGCCAAGACAGATTTTCAGAGTTTCAATTTATATTTATATACTTAATAATATACCGTTTTATTTACATACCACTAGTTATTTGGTTCCACTAACAAGACGGTAAATGACGTTGTTACTCAGTGATTGATGACAGTCAATGATTGATGACAGTTTTACTCAGCACTAGCATTTAGCATTAGCTCACCCCTAGCCCCTTGTACTCCTGCAGCTCCAACCCCTTTTGTCCAAATATGGTCACCTCTGGATCCAAAAATCCAACATCGAAAACAGCCTAATCACAAACTCCTGGCTTCAAAATGTTAGTTCAGAAACATACAGAATTTATGGTGTATGTTTCTCTTTAGGCCGTCCATCTCCATATGACTTTGGGTTTTTGTCTATAAACCAAATGACCGTAAACGGGTTACAAACTCCCAACTGAGAAAATTATTTTAAATGTATGGGGGCAATAAAACCACAAAGGTGATACGTTTTTAGCCTGTGGCACCACATTATTATCTTGAATGAACTACATATTAAGTTTGAATTGATCTTTCTTCCAATTTTTTTTTATTTTTTGAACATAAAAAAAAAAAAAAAAAAAAAAAAAACACTTGGAGGATGAATATGCTATATAGACACAGAGTAGGGATTGTTTGTAAAAAAAATAAAATAAAATAAAATCCTATTGGATCTACCTCTATACAGTTTTTTACAAACCTTTCCTATTGGCAGAACTTGGCTCCTATAACATTAATAGCACATATCAAGCTTCTCAACTGGAATTACTGAGTTTGAGGGAAAATTAAATCTAAAAATGTAAAAGCTGCACATAGTTACCTTTGTTTCAGATTTACTGACTGATTGCTTTGACTTTGGCGTTCACAACATAAACTTAGTGGTTATCCAGCTTCTTCTACTGTCAAAGACACCGTTTCCAACTGTATCAAGTGTTTTTCATGATACGATATTGTTCAATTAATTGATTTTTTTCCTTCTCCAAATTATCCATACTATAATAACCATTACAAATCCACTACTAGTTGACTTCTAATGCTGTAAAAATGTTCAAAAAAAATCCCCCATAAGTTGGAAGAATATCCACATATCTCACATTTTAATTCAAATTCAGTGAAGTGGAATATTAATGTGCATGTAAACATAGTGAACATCAGCTACCATCACAGCCACAGATTACACTACATATAGAAGAAGATACTGTTAAATTGAAGCTGAATTAAGTTATTTTATGATTTATTTCTTGACTGAATGTTCAGACGTGTGAAACCAGAGACAACTCGCTAAGAGGTCATTTTAACAGAAGCTTGAAGCCAAATATGCGACATATTTTCACAAATAACTCGCACTTTTGAAGACGATGTGTCGACATATCTGGTTGTAAATATTTAGAGACAGATCTACAGGTTTGGAACCGAACAGAAACGAAATAATAGTGACATAACGGTGTGTGTACGGGTCACATGGACTTGATCACTCTGGAGTTTTAGTACAAATTTGTTCTAAGTACAATTGATTCTAATGAAGTAAATGAAGTCCTGTGTGATAATACACTGAATTAAGGCCACTTTAAGATGCTGTTTGCTTTTTATTTATGTACTGGTCTGTGATGATAGACTTGTACAATGTAAAATAAACCAGAGCGTGATCATGTACAGATTCACATCGTTGTTGCAGGTGATTTTGTCCTTTTTTGTCCATGTGTTGGAGAAATAAAATCTTTTATATCTGGACATTGTGTTTTCTTTCTGAGTATCATGGCAGTTTTATAGTTAGTTGCTTTACTTTGTTAGTTTTTGTAGAATCAGAAAACATCTTACAGAATACGACAGATAATTCACCAGAATATTTTAGTTCTATTAGTATATATAGTCTTAGTATTTTACTTGGTTTTTTTGTTTTTTAATTGGATGGATTTGTACAAAAACACCACATCAGATTCAATAAATGATGAAGTGTAGAGGGTGTTCAACCTCATTTCGTGAAAAACTTAGAATTAAAGCAGATGGAATGTGGCAATTGTGGCGTGAATAAACAGATTTGTTAGTGTGGGTGGATCTAATGAGGTCCAGTGTCGCCGTCACTTATATATGGACCATTTATTTCTTTGCATAATAAAAGAAAAGCAAGAACATAAAAACAATAAGCTGTGGTTGAGACAAAAAACCCCAAGTGGTTTATAAATGAAAGCTGATGGTTTCAGATGAAATGGGGTGTTTGTGTTGCTGTGTTATGTTTTCTGTCTCTTTCAGTGAGTCCATGCATTGTGGTATGTGGTTACATTTAGTTAGTGCTAATGTTGAAAAGGACCTGGATCAGAATGACTGAGTCTAAAAGATGTAAGATGGATTATCTAACCCTGGAACATGCGACACTAAGATGTGGCTCCAGAGTATTAACAATATTGCGACACGCAACATAACTGAATGAAACAGACCAGAGCTCCAGATGGAGTTTCTAAATCTTGTTACCACCTCCCACTAATAAATGATGGACATGTGACCCTTCAATCCTAACACCATTTCATGTTTCTATTCAAAGTGAGGAAGAAAATCCAGTTTAAAGGTGTGGTCCTGAGTTGGTTTAGTAAGTAAGTAAAGTTTATTTACTTAAGTAAAGTTTATTTAGCTTTAGATAGATTTGTCTACTCTGCTGCTTGGACAAAAAGCTACTAAAACTTACTGCATTTTACTTTCTACTAATGTTTAAGTTTGTTTATTTTAAGGATATGATGGCAAAAAAACCAAAAACAGAAATAAAACTTCCATGTAAATATGTTCAAAGTTCAGTTTTACTAAAACTTATGCAATCCAATATGACTGCCCTCTGTGATGTCACAATATGCAAATTAGATGAGTAAGTTTACTCCCATCATAAACTTTGGGTCAGACCCATTATTTTTCTCATTTACAGTATGACTTTATCTCTAAACACTTACAAGATACAGCTTTTTGAAATGTTGATATCAAAACTGAATATTTAAAAAAAAAAATTAAAAACTCCGGCACCTAAAGGGTTAATAGTTTTAATGTCTTTACCTCAGATGAACTTGTCTGATTAGGTTTCATTCATTACCACTCTAACTCCAACAGGTTCTTCATGTCATGTTCTGACAATAGTTTTATGCATCAGTGACTGATGTTGGAGCTGTTGGACCTGGGCGGGGTTCTCTTCAAACTATTGTAATCACTTTGTTTGACACATTCCTGAGTGAAAGGAAATGATGTGGGAAAAGTATAAGAGGACCAGCCCAGAAAACACTAATGTTCCTGTAGAGCCAGTTGGACCACATGGTTGTGTTCCACACCTACTCACTGAGCAGAAGATGAACAGGCCGGCGTCGTGTTGCTTCCATGTCTGGGCTGCTGACCGCCTACGGTGAGGCCGAGGGGGGCGCGGGGCAGGTGGAGGCAGGGGGCTGCTGGGACTGGATCTGTAAATGGATGGAGACGGGTCAGGAGGTCGGGGAGGAACCTGAGAGGAGCCCACACCTGCACAGGTAGGCATCACTGAACCATCAGCGTCTGACTGACAGCTCCATGGTCACCTGAGTTCAGATCTGGAAGACGATTAACAGAAAACGAATACAGAAATAAAAACTGAATAAAGTAATCTGCAAAATGAGCAAAAAAAAAAAAAGTACAAAATGAATGAAGATGAGCAAAAGAATCCAAGAATAAAAGGTAAAATAGACATTAAATCAAAGTTGAAAAAATTCAGACCTCAGTTAATACAAAAAATGAATGAAAAAATTTACTAAATAGTAAAAAAAATCTATAATATAAATAAAATTGAGCAAAACAAGCAACAAAAATCACATAGAACAGTGATGAAAAATTAACAAAAGTGAAAGAAAATAATCTGCAAAATGAATGGGAATTAACCAAATAATCCAAAAAGAAAGTCACATTAATGAATAAAAATCAGCACTAATTAATGAATAAAATGAACAAAACAATCAAGTGAAAAGAAATGCAAACATAGTCACCAACATAAACAAAAATGGATAACAGACCAGAAAATACATAAAATATAAATATAAATAATCAGTAAAATTGACAAAACTGAACAAAGGAAACAACAACATGAACAAAAAAAAAATCACAAAAAAGTGACAACAAAAATGAACAAAATTAACAAATGTGAACAAATAATTCATAAAATGTGAGAAAAATTAACAAAATATTTAATGAAATAAAAATACAGTATCAACAGTTTTCACAAAGTCAAATAAAAATGAACCAAATGGAAAAACTGAACAAAAATCAAGAAAATGAGCAACATAAACTACATGCAGACAAAATGATTAAACTGACATGATGAACAACTAAAACAAGTTATCAAACTGTACATTTACTTCTCAAAATACTGAAAATAAAGAAATAAATAAAATCTGGATGGAAAATCTCTGCAGGTATTTCCTAAGTTTCCTTCTAGTTTTATTTCTATACAGAGATGACATTTTATAAAGGTCCTCTTGTTCTTTTCTACAGAGGGAGAAGTACAGTTATTATTTATTGCGTATGTATTGTATTTATTGTGTTCTTTCTGTTTTTATTCCTTTCATGGTCATTGTCACTGAGGTGGTGATTGGATCATGAAAACCTGAAAAACTAACCTTTCATTTTCAATAATCATTCTCTCCTCTCTGTTTAGTTTTTATTCCTGTCTTTGTGTCTTTCCGTCCTCAGGTCGACCTGGACCCTCCCCGACGTCCAGACCCTCCTGACGTCCTGGTTGGACACCCGGCTCCGGTCTCTGCAGGACTGGGACACCTGGTGCTGTGCTGTTTCAGTGGGCGTAGTGTGGTGTTTGGGCCAGCTGGAGGCGCCGTTGCACCCTGGTGTGGTGCTGCTGCTGCTGTTCTGGAGGCTGGGGCAGGTGTTGGTGCTGTGGATGATCCTGGGGGCCGGTGTCCACGCCCTGAGGCGCTGCCTGTGGGTGGGACAGAACCAGGTGAGGACCGGTCCGCTGGCTCCCGGACAGGTTTTAATATGGTATGTTTATTCCCTGATTTCTGCTTTAATTAAAGGAAGAGGCTGATCTGAGGACTCAACAGGAAGTTCAGGCTGAAAACAGGACAAACCACGCCTCATGGTGAGACTTTGGTTTGAACCTTTATACGCCACAAAAGAAGTGGAACAAACAGATGTATAAGATGAAATGGTGTATTTGATGATTTTAGGGTGTAGATACAGACACTGGATGCATCTTAATAACAGTATCTGATAGGTTTGGGTGTAAATATCAATACAGGAACACACACTGACCATAATCGACCATACTGACAACAACATAATCAACAAAATGCACAAAATGTGAAGGTAACAATAAGAAAAATTAGTTGAAAAGTTGACGAAATCCACACTTAATGAAAAAAACAAATAAAAATGAACAAAATAATAAAACAGAGATAAAAAAAAATCAATCTTAAATAAAACATATAAACAAAAAGGAGAAAATATGCAACAAAAGAAACAAAAATGATAACAACATAATCAACAAAATGCACAATTAAAGTTTCTCAGTTTCTTTTGATTAAACTGGAATTCTGGAACCGGACCAAACAAGTTGTCTCCAACAGAAACGTTCACAAACACAAACCATCCTCCTGCATCAGTGACCCTCCTGTCATTGTCACTGTCCTTCCAGCAGGTTAAACCCATCAGGGAGTCGGGGTTTTACCCATGATGCTCTGGGGCTGGCCCTGGTCGACAGCCTGCTGCTGTGTGTCCTCCAGGAGCCCCTTCCAGACCCCACAGTGGCCCACATCCAGGACCTGATCCACAGACTGGAGGTGAGACGGAGGGAAGGGGGATTAATATAGAACCACACACACACACACACACACACACACACACACACACGCACACACGTAGAGACACACAGACACACACACACACACACACAGACACACCCAGACACACACAGAGACACACACAAACACACACAGACACAAAGACACACACAAACATATACATATACATACTGTAGATATGTACAAAGACACACACAGACACACACAGACAGACACAAAGACACACAGACACACACAGACACACACAAACATATACATATACATACTGTAGATATGTACAAAGACACACACAGACAAAGAGATACACAAATATACACACAGACACAGACATACTTATAGATACACATAAAGACACACAGACTCACACAAAGACACACACAGAGCTACACACACACACACACACACACAATAACACACAAAGACTCACAGACACACACAGAGATACATAGAGATATACACAGTAACACACCAACACACATAGAAATACACAAACACACACAGAGGCTCACACACACAGACATACACAAGCATGTATGACTCACACAGACACATGCAGACACACATAGACCCACACACACACACAGACTCACACAGACTCACACAGACTCACACATGCACACAGATAAACACAGACCCACACAGACACCCACTCACACACCCCGACTCACACAGACTCACATACACACACAGACTCACGCAGACTCACACAAACACACAGACTTACACAGACTCACACACACACACAGACTCACAGACACATACACACAGACAAACACAGACCCACACAGACACCCACTCACACACCCGACTCACGCAGACTCACACATACACACACACACACACACACAGACTCACACACACACACACAGACTCACACATACACACACACACAGACTCACACATACACACATACACACAGACTCACACATACACACACAGACTCACACATACATACATACATACACACACAGACTCACACATACACACACAGACTCACACATACATACATACACACACAGACTCACACATACACACATACACACACAGACTCACACATACACACATACACACAGACTCACACATACACACATACACACACAGACTCACACATACATACATACACACACAGACTCACACATACATACATACACACACAGACTCACACATACACACATACACACACAGACTCACACATACACACATACACACAGACTCACACATACACACATACACACACAGACTCACACATACATACATACACACACAGACTCACACATACACACACAGACTCACACACACACACATACACACACATACACACAGACTCACACAGCGCCTGCAGCCGTACCTGTCATCTCCCCTGTTCCACTGACTCTGTGCCTGTAGATCAGACGTTCTTTGTTGGTAATATTACACAGATCAGACCTTACACTCAGACACACACAGACATTGTAGCCCAGGGCGACAGACACCATCCCACAGACGCTGTCATTTCTACTCTAACTCATCCACAGCACAGAAATTTTAATGTCTCTTCCACTCCTGTGTTTCCGCTGTGACTTCCACCAGGTATTTTACCATTTCACTGCTGCTGTTTTAGTTTTATGTGAAGACTTGGTTCCAAATACACAGACACATTCACAGTGTTTGGTATATTTATCCAAAGCATTACACAACTGGAGGGTTTTAGGGCTCACAATTATTTTTACATAATTATGTTTTCAAAAGAGACCCCAGAGCAGACTTTTTTTTCTTTTTTTAATATTTAAAAAAATAATTAAAAAATTATGGTGTGTTCTTTTCAGTGTTATTACACATTAGCTGCTATTCAGTTGTCTGTCATTTGCTACTTCAAAAAATTTTCCACTAAATCACATGCCCTGCTAACACTAACACAAAACAGTACCACTTTATACTAAGGCTCCTGTAATAAGCATTATTTTTGTCTTTGTAAGGTGATTATTAACATTATTATGTGATATAATAAGGCAATATACATCTTAATAATAGCATAAAAAAACATGTTTATGAAACGATAAGTGTAGAATAAATAATGAATGATAATAATAAGGCATGGACTTTGTTATATAAATAATGCATAATGTATTTTCCATTATACTGTATTATGCATTATAGATTGGTAACATTAAAATATATTATTATGCACTTTTTATGATTAAAGTAACAAAAAACTTGGTAGAAATTTAACAACAAATTAATTACTTCAATTCAATATATGTTTGCAATATTATTCTGAAAACTAAGGTACATGAAAGTAAAAACTCTTTCATTAATGTTCTCTTGCAAGCAATAAACCTAACAAATTTCTCATGAGTGCTTATAAATGACCAAAACTAAACATTTCTATGCCATTATTAATGATACTAAAGGTTCTCTGTGTAGTTACATGAAGTTTGGGCTCAGAGCTGGTTGTTTTATGACTTTAGTGAACATTAACATTAACCTTTCACACTGTTGCTGCTGTAGATGAGCTGAAGAGAAGCACTGAAGAATTCTGAATAACCAAATTAATTCAAGAAAGTTGTGTCTCTAACCAGCAATAAAGCATAATTATTGACAATAGTACTGAAAGTTAAATATGTAAGATTTGCATGTGCTTGTGTGTTTTCATGATGTTAATGTCAGCGCTGGTGTTATTCAGGGAGTCCGTTATGTCTTGACATTAACCAACTGCAGTAATAAGACGTAGAGGAGCATAAGTAAAGCATTGACAAACTGTGACTGTGAGTGAACATAGTGATATTTGTGGAAAAACCATCCTGGTTCCTATGTATAGAAATCAATTTACAGGCTGTTATTTTGAGACACTCACTTATAAATGGAATAAATGTCAATAAATGTCAGTCTCGGCACAAAATAGACTCGATGTTAGTGCATGAACACTCACACAGCCTCATACTGAGCCTTTAACACATAATAATCCTGATTATGTCTCATCTGTACTGTGACATATCTGCTGTAAATATGTATATAGTTGTTAGAGTTGTATTACTCATTATTATTATTATTATGATTATTTTGTATTGTTTGTCTTAATGCATGCACATTTTTCTGTTGCTGCCTTAACCATTGAATTTCCCTGTTGTGGGATCAATAAAGTATCTAATCTAATCTAATGAAAATAGTGAGGTCTTCCTTGCAGCCTTATACACTATATCTTTATTACACAGGCTTAAATATCTCTGTTTTTTTGTTTTTGTTTTTTTTTTTTACTGTAGCTGATTTCCCAAACGTTGGAGAAAGCTGATACTGGATCAGAGGCGACACCGGAGGAGGATTTGGACGGGGATGTTACCCTCAAAGACAAAGTGAGACCAATGCTCACATATCTACAGCGGAGGTGAGACAAAATGCAACGTTAATGCTTAAAACTGTCTGGAAAACCTCGGTGCAGACACATTAACATCACACACTGCCCTCCGACAGGGCGAAGTGTCTGCGTAAACTGGTGGAGGTGCAGGGGGACTTTGAGGCCGGCGTGGGGGACTTGCTGGAGGGTCTGGGTGAACTCTGGGCTCAGCTGGAGGACCTCCACGCTGGGGTCACCCTCACCAAGGAGGGGGGTCAGGGACGCCGAAACCTGGCCTCGGCCCAGACAGACGCTAAGGTGAGACGGGTGAGGGTCCATCTGTGGACATGGATCAGTTTTTCATTTTTACAATAAGACCGACCTAGTAGAGGATGGGTTAAGATGTAGAAAATAATTAATAATCTGCTATAACACATCAACTTAACGGGAAAAAATATAGACTTAAACTCATGGCAAACGCACAAAAGTAACCCTGCTATCAGCTGTAGTTTAGCATTTTATATTATTCCATATGTTTTTTATCCTGTTGACTCTTTCTCCTGTCCTGTCACAATCATAAAATGGACTCCCATCATGCAGGGTTTGGACTCCAATAACAGCTACGATTATAGTGCATTTTATTTGTTAGTTTGTGTTGTGTTTAGATGTATGTAAGACTTTTTGTTTATGTTGATGAAAAGTCAGTTTGTGTATTTTAGCAAACATCAGGCACATTAACCTCTGCTCTATCGCTAACTTATCATTCTAGAAGAAATGCTGTGAGTTCAGTGTCCTACTTAGATGAAAACAACGCCAACATTGACTGTTATTTTGCTTCTATTTTTATCATTTCTTTTCTTTGACCATTGTTGTGAACATTGTTTCTTACTGGAGCGTGTAATACAGTAGTTGTGACCTGACGAGAACTTCAGCTGTTGTTGTTCCTGTAAGAGTAAGAAAAGGCTGGGTGGCAAAACGATAGACTTTTTATGTTGGTTCACTGAAGGATAAATTTAACCCCAAGTTACTCTATAGGCTATTCTAGTATTACAAAGTATAATAATAATAATAACAATAATAATAATAATAATAATTATTATTATTATAATAATAATAAAAAGGTTAAAGGTTAAGTTGCTTTATTATCTGTGTAGAGGAATTTGGTCTGTGCATTTTACCCATACTAAGACACATACAATAATTAGCATTAGCATTAGCATCTTTTACTGCATGTCTGTGATTACATGACCATTATCCTTGTTGTTGCCTGTTTCTAATATTTGTGTTCTTGCAGTTTTTGTTCACAGTTCTGGGTCAATACAGGATCAGATTCCAGTGCTGTCAGTCTCATCTAAAGGACACAACACAACTCCTGCAGGTGAAGTTCTTCTTATGTAGAAAACGGTGACGTTTCTTTGCTGTGTCTCCTTCACTCTGAACTCCAACCTGTTGTGTTGTTGCAGGAGTTAACATGGAGTCACACTCACATGTGCAACGGTGTAAGCAGTAGTGAGTCGGTCTGGCCTGAGCTGTTGCTTCAGTCCAACATAGAGCAGGTACACTGTGGACAAGCAGCAGATTGTTATTCATGGGTGTAAAAAAACAGCAGCGGGACTAAAAATAAAATCACCTCTCCTCACAGTTTGACAAGGTGCAGGAGAGTTTCCTGTCCTTAGAACAACAGACCTCTACGTTCCAGGCCCACCTGGACGGGCTGGGGAGGGGGGATGAGGATGGACATGTTACCAAGGCCTCCCCCCAGGCTTCACCACAGCTCAGCGGACGCTCCAGCAACGCTTCAATGGAACACCGAAACTCCACCTCCTCTGCGTCCACGTCTGCGTCCACAGAGGACCTGGACCCAGATGCAGACCCTCCACTGACGCTGTGTCAGAGGTCGGCCCTGCAGTTATCCTCGACCGTTGGACGGCTGCGGAAATCGGGACGAAGGAAGAAACTCTGATTGGACAGGACTCTGCAAAACATTTTAATTTATGCAAGCTTAGTTTGTGTTGGAATCTGTGTTGTTCAAGTGCCAATCATTTGAAGGGGCGTGGCCTGGCCACAATGGAGTGAGTCATATTTTACATGAGCTCCCGCTAAACTTCTTTTTTAAGCAAGATTTGTAAAGTACATCCTACATTATGCGTCAGTAAACTTAAAAAAAACGTACACTGAAAGTGGAGCAGCCCCAGTAAAGTGCACAAATGGCAACAAAATTGAAGAAATACTATGTACTGGTCTGGATCCTCAAGGGCCGATCATTTGTTGAGGTTAGCTAACAGTAGCTAAACTATTGGAGTTCTAGTGACATCGAAAAGAGGCGTTTAAGAACTCATGACTTTTGCACTAAAATTGACCTGAGTCGTCGGCATAGAAAGAAATGTACATGCTATTATCATGGATATGGGTGGCCGAGACAGTTGTTAGCTTAGAAAATCAATTAGCTAATGTCATCAAGGCGGAGGAAGAAGTGCAAGAATCCAAAACAACATTAAATTAAATCCAGACCAATAGTCATTCAGGTCTAAAACTAAAGTAGCTTCTGTTTTTGGGTAAACACATTTTAACATCTATCAGCTCTATAATCAGCTGCTTAGGTGGTCTGAAATACTACATAATAATACTACTGATTAAATACTGTTACTACTGTAAATGTAAATACATTTATACTTTCCTTTGCAGCTTTTCTCATATATTTGTTAGATTCTTGCACAAATTTATTGTAAGCGCTTTAACAAATTATTCAAATCTTCACAAGATTTGCATGATGTATGAAAATATTGTGCTCCTATTGTGTTTTTTTATGCATTATTATATTGATTTATTTAGAAGACTGTCTTATTGTTTCAAATCAGCACTGGAAAAGCAACTTGAAATATAATGCTTGTTTACTAGATATCCTGTTAACATTTTAATAAGTTATGTATTTGTTTTTTGTACTTAATCAAAGTAATATAAAAAAAATAATTATGCGTTAATACGTGTGTTTAAACTGAGTCCCGCCCCTCCCGCTGTGCCCCATGGGATATAACTTACAAAAAAAATATGAACAGCAGCAATAATGTATTGATCCTGTTTTGTTGTACTGCTATTTCCACATATGATGTTCGGCAATTTAAAAGATAATTTTACAAGTTAAGAAGGTTACAGTTTGTGAGAAATGTAGTGACATAAAAGTACATTCATTTGACAATTTAATCATGTCAGGTCATGACTATTTAAGTCCCCAACAGTGTGGGCTACACAGCTTGTTATTGAAAATATTTCAACCACAAGGGGGCACACTTCAACCAGGTATGAGACACAAACAGATGTGCGTTACACTGTCACTCCAGTTATTCAGTTGTTTCTGATGTGAAGTCACACGTTTTCCTTTTAAGAAATTCTGGATGGAAAGAAGTTAAGTGATTTCATTCTAAGATGTTTAGAGAATGTTTTATTTTGTTTTTGATTTCTGAGATTTTGTCTGAGTTTTTATCCCACTGAGACTGATCAATTTTCAATCACATTGTTTATGCCAAAACTTTTCTTGTATGACACGTAAAATGTTTTTTTCATGATTGTTTCACTTGTTTGAGGAAATTTTTTTTAAAAAAAGTTGTAACTGACGAACCTGCCCGTTCTGGGTGACTTTAAAAACTTTGTTCTTCCGTTGTGCACAGGGGAGTAGATTAGAAGTTGAAAAGTGTTTTTTTTTCTTTTTGTTCTGTGTCCATCAGATGGACTGGCTGTGATGACTTGAGCTCTTCAAAGCGAGGATTTCACTTGGAGGGCGAGGGGGGAGAGGAAGGTAGAAGGGGGCAGTGAAGGTCAACTGCGGAAGCGTTTCTGTTATTACTAAAAACTGAGCAGCCCTTTAGACCTTTCTGAAAGATGTGAATGTCTTTGATCCAAATTCAATTACCCTGCAGCACCGCGCTGAAGACATACTGGTCCTCATAGACTTTACTGAACCAGACTGCAGACGTTTTCAGTCCGGAGTCAACAGTTCACTTCTGATGAGTGTGTAGTGTAGTGTATGTATGCATGATGTGGATTTCATTTGACCATGGCCTTGCCTGCCATCTGCCAGATCCTGCATCTGTCTGATTCCCTCATAGTGGGGGCAGCGACTGGGAGAGGTGGGGCCGACCCCTGAGGGATCTGGGATGAAAGGAATGCGAGCAGAACGCCGCAGGATCTGAGCTATCACAACAAAAAGAGACACAAACACACCATGTTTGAAAGTGACTGAAGACTGACAGACAGATGTAAAGACTCTGGGAAGGGAGAAGTTGTGGATTTGCTTATGCTGTGAAGTGACGAGAGCTTTGAAAGCAAAAAATCTGTTATGACATGTCTCATGAATATGTAAGACTTCCATGAATCGGTCATGAATACACAGAACACAAGAGTCTTAGAGGCTTACTTACAATAACAATGACCACATTTGATTTGAGGTCCAACAGTCAAAAGACAGTTTGCGAGCTGATTTATTGACTACTTTTGTCAAATCAGTAGAAGGGAGAAGATTGGATTATATTACATGTGAATGAAAAACACTGCTTCAAATACAAAACAAGCCCCGCTTTACGAGGCCGTGGGGAACATCTCAGTCCTGTCCAGATGAACCCATGCCTCACATTTCTGGCATGTGATGTCATGGCCGGCAGAAGGATGGCGTCTGGTGGAGGCAGGAGGGCACCCGGCTATCGGCTCTGCTAAGTATGTAAGAATGAGCCAACGAAATTACCACGGGCTTTGTTTAGTTACACTAAAAAGTTGATGACTAGCTTCCTCACGGGCCACTCTGGTCCTGGAGGAGAGGCTATTTCAAAGCTAGCTCAAGTGTGTGTTGTTTCAGAAAATATGGTTCATGGCAGAGGTCAATCCCTCGTCTTATCCTGACAATTACTCAAGATCAGGTTTCACCAGCGTACACATTTGTGCTGATCCTTCCTCTGATGGCACTGAAACACACCATACAGTAGTGTCGAAGGCTGCCATCCGATATAAACAAACTCAAGGGCTTGTTAAAAAATACTTTTATGAGGGCAGAAATAAATAAATGATATAAATCTGAACACTTAGTCAATAATAAAAAAAATAACAAATCAGTTTTCAAGGCAAGCCACAAAATTAAGCACAAACAACAGAGGAGGTTTATGAAGAACATCTTATCATGGTTGTCATATTTTCCATGATAACAAAACCATCAGGAAAAAAGCAACTGATTTAAAGAGGTGACAATGAAACTTGCATGTTGTCTTAAACTTATACATAACTTCCAACAACACTGAATGCTAACATATTGTCATTAACTACATCTGTGACAGCAGTAAGGTCTGTACTGTGAGACCATGTGGATGCACAGAAATGGACAGACTTTAGGAAACCAATGGTTAGGAAAAACTTCCTTTAAACAGGCAGAAACCTTAAGCAGACCCCGACTCTGGAGAATGGCTATCTGTCTTGACTAGTTGGGGTTAAAGAGAGAGGGTTAAAAGAAGAGAAAAAGACTTAAGTCTAACATCTCTGAGCTAATGTAAGGTAAGTTGACATTTCTAAGCTAACGGGTAGCTAAGCATAACATTTCTTAGCAAATTAAAATTAGGTTACAGGTTAAAGCTAATGTAAGAAAAGGTTACACTTATAAGATAACGGTGAGCTAAGTGTAACATTTATATTTTAAAGTATGATAACATTTCTCAGCGAACTGAGGGCTAAGCATCACGTTTTGAAGATGTAGGATAAGCTAACATTTACAAGCTAGCAATGAGCTAACCTTAGCATTATAAACCTAAGGTACAATAAAGTAGCATCTCTAAGCTAATGGTGAACTAACAGTAACGTTTCCAAGCTAACAGTGTGCTAAGCTTAGCATTTCTAAGCTTGTGTTGCATATTGTTGCTGCTGTAAAGGAGTGTAACAGAAGTACTGAACCTATATCCACATCACAGCAGGATTTTCAGCCTCATGACCATTTTAGTAAAGTTTTCAGAAGTAACCTGTGGGTTCTGAAACGCCTGATGTTTATCACATGACATGATAACACTGATGGACATAAGAAAAAAGTTTGCCCTTGTGAGAATGTAGTCAGTACTAACATGATAAAACTTAATTAAAAAAAGAACCGTAGCCTGTAATTTTGCTGTGAATTTGAGTGTCTGCATGATTGTTTCCTCCTGGAGTATTCTGTTGGGTGTCTGTGAACTGGTTTATTAAGAGCCTGGTTTAGACCTTTAGTTCAGATGTTACAAAAAAGTTTGCTGACAAGTAAATTGCAAATGTTACTCTATCTACCATTAGCTCCTAAGAGATCCTAATGAGATCCTAATCTCATAACCACTTAAAGATGTTACACTTAGCTTACCGTTAGCTTACAAATGTCACCTTATCCTGCATTAGCTCAGAAATGTTGCACTTTCACAAACCTAAAATTCTAACAATTAGCTCACTGTCACTTTATAAATGTCATGTTTGGCTCACCATTAGCTTAGAAAGGCTACTTTATTTACCATTAGTTTAGAGATGTTAAATTATGCCCAAAGTTTGTTAAGAGATGTTGCACCCTTTATTTGGAAATGCTATGCTTAGCTCACCATTAGCTAAGAAATGTTACTGTCGCTACTGTTAGTTTAGTATTAGCATTAGCATTATGTTTAATGCACTGTTAGCTTAGAAATGTTACACAAACTTAAAGCATATGTAAATGTTACAGTTTTGTAACCTTCAAAATGCAATGTTTGGAATAATCACATTCCATTAAGAGTTTTGCCATTCAAATATATACTTTGAATGTAGATTACTGCAGATTCATTAAATCCAACAGGCTTAAAGAAAAATTATATTTAAAAAAATACAGGAGGTCCACAAATTTAGAACAGAAGCAAAATATTTCACACCACAGCACAGTTGATTAATATGCTAATTTCTAAGTGTTTCATGTATCAACTTTATCTTTTCTATCTTTATTGAACATGTCCTGCACACACATCCCTGCCATTAGTTCACTTATTTGTTTACAACCCAAAGCCTAACTCTGCCCCGGCCTCAGAGTCCATATTAAGTATATTTCAGACACTTCCACAGAGCGATGCCCTCCAGGTGCATCACAGACCACATGAAGGACTGCTATTAAAAGGCTGGACACAGATAACGCAGGGCCATGCCACTTTTAACCAGAGGCTGTTGGAAACCCAACGGACAGCTGCACATTTAGACAAAACATCAAAACACAAGCCACAGATGTACGCAATTAGCAACATGGTAGACATTTGGGGAGCAAAGGTCCATAAACTGGCAACTTATTATGGTTGATCTAACATGGCTGGAGGGAAGCCAGCAACATTAATGGGGTTTGAGTTTGACTGAAAAAAATCCAGCATTCAGCATTTCAAAGAAGACTTAGCTCCTCTTGAAATTGGTCACAAATGTTCAGTGTTATTTCTCTAGTCTGACACTCAGATCCATCCAGTTGCTGTGTTTATGTATCAATGAATTTTTGTATAAATTGGGACAAATATTCAGAAGGTGGAAATGAACGCCACACTCAATGTGTTTCCCATTATCAGGAAATGTGAACCTTCCTATTGGTGTAAATATTTTCTTATTTTGTTTTCTTAGAGAGTGGGGTAGAATAATCAATCCTGACCTTGGTGGCCTCCTGTTTCCTACTTATCACATGGAGGTTGTTCTCCTTCTGCGTCAATGCTGCTGAGACCGGAGGCGGCACCCGTCACCGGCCGCTGGGAGGGTTTCTGTCAGGAATGGACGGTGTCTCCAAAGGTCACGATACCAATGGGTAACAGGTGTTGGGCCAGTTCCAACCCGGCATCGCCACATTTTACGCTCCAAGACAAAATTACCTTTCACATTCTTTCAGCTTAAATGTGAACTTTGTAATACATCTCAGTAACAACCACCATATGTATTGATAAAATAGAAACCAAAGGGATCCTTCAAGATGTAACTGTTCGCTATTTAGAAATACTGTGATCAATCTTTCAGCAGTGTATTTTCTGGGGTTTTTTGGACTTATATTTTTTAAATCTCAATGTGCATTACTCGTCTTTTATCTTTTCTGTCTGTTTCATCTGTGTTGCCAAAGGTACTGACAGTTTGATTCCTCACAGAATCTCTCAATAAAAAATTACTTTTGTTGAAAATATTCCAAGGCATCTACTGTTAACATACTGCATAATAGTTTTGTTCATAGCCGATACATGCTGCCATTTTACAGATATGATGTCTGTCAGTTTAAAAGATATTTTTACAAGTCAAGAAAGTTGCAGTCTGTGGTAAAACTGTTGAAGTATCAGACAGATGTCATTGTAACCGTCTGTGTCCATGATCTGTTCAGAGTATTCAATGTCTCTGCAGCTTCACCTTGACCAGACTAGACACATATTTACCTCTTCAATACTTTTACACCACACTGTTGAAGACAGGTAAAATGGCCAACGCAGCGGCCATTTTGGTGTCGCTGACGTGTACCATGAGCAATGAGTGAGGCACAAAATTTAATATTTCTTTACAATCTTTACCACAAACTGTGACATTCATGGCTTGAAAATGACCTTTTAGGAAATAGGGGTGCTAATCAAACGGGATCAGAAAGTTATTTCTCTCTCTCTCCATTGACTGTTGTCACCATTTTTCTGAGGTTGGATCCCATGGGACACAATTTAAGGGGTCATAGTTTTGGCCAAATTGTGAGATCTGTGTAACTTTACTCTCCTAATACTGTTGCTTCATTTTGAATCATTGGTTATGTCCTGGAAAAAAAATATGACTTAGGCAATTATGCTATGAGGCTAACGATATGCAGTTCCACCTAGAAGCAATTTCAGTTATTTTCAAGCATTATTTTAGTCATAAATTTCATATATTTACTGAATAACCGTGTGTTAAGCGCAATTATGCACAGTATGCTGGTCATCAATTCAGGTAGGATCATGCAGACTCTTGAATTTCAACAATGTCCAGATTGCTGTAGACTAACGCAACTTGTGTTTGTTTGACCCATCATGCAGCTCTTCATCAGTGTTACTGAGGTCACTGCATTAACTTGGAAAGTATTTTGTTATCATCAAAATAGATAAAACAGTAAATGTTCTTTCCCATGATTCTCAATACGATTGTAACATGCTGTACTTGTGTTCTGATCTTCACCCATCAGAGCCTGTCTCTGTGTCATCGTTCGTCCGTCGGAGGCGCCGATGTGTGAGGCAGCTCTCTGAGGAAAGGCTAAACAAACAGGCTGGCCCCGGCACAAAGAGTCCGCCACTCAGAGACATGTGGCAGCAAAACCCTCTCAATCCACGGTCCCCACCCCCCGAGCCACAACTCTGAACCCCTCACACTCCCACCGGAGCCGGAGCCACACAAACCCTTGGGCATACCCCGAGTGTGGAGCCAAGAGGAGGAAAAGATGGAGGAGGAGGGGAGGCGAATTCTGATTCCTATTCACTGGATGTCACCACCTCACAAAGGGGACCGCATGACACTGCCACTAAATCAGAGTTAATGGACTCCTTTCTCAGTCCTGTGAACATGACAGGGGGCGTGTGCATGAGAGCGGAGGGAGCGGGGGGCAGGGGGTGTTGTGGGG
>JAPQRQ010000006.1:2238378-2251103 GCA_037367365.1 Apogon talboti
CAGGGGGTGTTGTGGGGGTGGGACGGGGGCTGGTGAGGGTGCCTGTTTGCCCCATTGAAGGGGCACATGGGCCAATGAGCCTTGTGTGATATAGTGAGAGCAGACGTGTGCTTTCCAAGAGCATTAACAGCTCTCCCATGTCTCATTCAACACTTGTTTGTTTTAAGGAGTCTATAATTCACAGGATATACTACCAGTCTCCAAATTGTTAGTGACTGAAAAAAGGTAAATGTTAATCATATGGTTTGTTTGACTCCTCTGTCACTAGTCTTTCAGCACAGTAGATTTGTGTGGAAGAAGCAAAACAACATAACATCAATCACACGCCACTTTAACAGTAAGTACACGGCTACACAAACCATGTTGCCGTGCAGGCAATCAATCAAACTCCTAACGGGAAGTTATGGGGAACACCATCCACTGGGCTTGTGGGGCAATTGTTGATTTGCATGTGAACACTTTTCACAATGAGGAGCCAGACTGGGTGACAGCAATTTCTGAGCCGTTTGTTATCTTCCCTACAGGGCAAAAACTAATACTAACCCCCTCCCGCCGTCCAAGAAAACTCGCACCCCATCCCATGCTCAAAGAGTGAGGCTCCAAAGGCCGGCGGCGGGGATGAGTGAAGATGGCATTGGTGTCGCTTGTTGTGCATTCACGGCCGCCGCTGCCCCCCCCACCTCCGACCGATGCCGAGAGACAGAGGCGGAGACACACGGACCCCCAGGTACCGACCTCATTAGCAGATAAAAGCAACCTTTCCCTTCGACCTCTGACCCCAGAGGTTGCCATGGAGCCTTCCAGTCGAGGCATAGTGATGCATGCTGGGATTGCTCCCAGCAGGGTAGAGTGACTTTAGGCTGCTGTGAGAAATATTAAGAGGCCTACTCCCGCCCTTCCTCTCTCGTACACAAATCCATATTCATGCTCTCCTGAACTCACTTCTTGAAGCTTTAGCTCATGTGCTGCTCTCTCACTTCCTGCTTTGTCTGTGCTCAGTCGTCTTAAAACCGGTCAAACAGTTAAGCTCATTACATCCCAGAGTTCACCTTTGATCTGCAGAGAGGGAAAGTGTGATAGTTTATACAAGAGTCAAATGATTTTTATTATTTTTTGCTTTTCAAAATCCCAAATTGGTGTTTTGAAGTTTTACTACTCAGTCTGAAAACAAACATCAGGGCAAATAAAATCTGGTCAACCAAATCCTTTCCACATTTATAATAATATGTATCATTTCTGCACTTAAATAACCTAAAAACAATGAGACTTATGTTATATATTTTGTTGATTTGTATACTTTTATTATATTAATATGTGTGTTAACCTAATTAAAATACATATGAATTTACAGCTTTGCATTAGTATCAGACACTTGTTTCAGAGACAGTATAGAAGAAGGGAACACAGTCTCCGTTGGTTTTTATGTTGCAGCTTTGAAACCTTGACTTTGTGTTTTGGCCGTCACCGTCTTAGACTCTTTGAGTCAAAAGTGACTATATTTGGACAAAAGGGTAGATCTGAGGGTGAGTGAGAAGTGAAACTCACTAAATTAATGCTAGTTTACAGATGCATTAAAATATAAACACAAATCCTTTGACAGTTTATTAACCACAATACAATGGATATGTTTGTCATGACAAAAGTCTGTTTTAAGTCTTCTGACCTATTTCATTACAGTGGGATCATACTATGGTTTACAGCTCAGACAACATACACAGGTAAGATCATGCCATTGGATAATTCCTTCAGTTCTTTAACCCTTTAACTGATGCATGAGGAGCTTCTTGTTTCATATACAACCATCAGTTTGATAGAATATAAATTGGACTGTGTTTCTATGGAAATAAGGTCATGTGATCTGATGAGTCCAGATTGACCCAGTTCCAGAGTGATGGTCCATCAGGGTGAGAAGAAAGGTGGTTGAAGTGATTACCCATCATGCCCAGTGCCTACAGTACACGCCTATGAGGGCAGTGATCTGGGGTTGATTCAAATAGTTAGGTCTGGGTTCATAATGTTATGTGAACAAAAAATGATGAAAATAAATGTGTCATTGTAGAAGTTTATCAAAATGATGCCACAGTGAATGTGTAGCATAAAGCTAAAGGCGTCCAACATAATATTACAGTACCATTATATGGTATACTACCTTTTTTCCTAAATGGTATTAATTGATCTAATGTAATATTGAGCCAGCTTAATAGGATATTCAGCCAGTGGTTTATGTAATCCACCAAGCTAATTTACAGTGATTTAACATGAGAAAAGTGTACTCATGTAGTTTCAACTTTTAACATTAGATTATTTAACACGTCGCTGGAATGAAATAAGAATAAAACCCTTAAACACCTACAACTATTTTTGTGGCAACTTCAAAATGATTTTTTCCTCTACATTTAACTTTCCTAAGTGATTTACCACCATTAATTATAATATTATCCTCTGAATTTTGCATTATTCACTGAAAATCAGGTATTTTCAGAAAACTCAAGAAAAAGTGACTTTTTCCAGGAAATTTTGTCAAAACTGTACATAAAAACAAGCATCTACAACTGCTTTCATTTGTGAAGCTACATGGGTTTTACTGGTGAATCAGTGTTGCAGAAGATGACGGCGTTTCCACGGTAACTATGGAGCCTCTGAACGTCCAAATGGGTCATATCTGATGACCATGAAAAGACGACAAACTGCATTTTACACCAATTATTTACATGTATTGATAGGATTAGTGGGTCAGAAGTTGTTCAACATTCTCTATCAGTAGATGCTTCTGGTGTCAAGTGGATGTTTAGGTGTTTGAGGGTCAATACCTGACCTTGTGTATAAATCTGATTCACTTAATAAAACCACCTTCTTCTTTCCATATTCTTACTGATATGTTATTATTTTGGTTAATCTGTTGTCGATGCTTTAGGACTTGGTCATGTTGTCATTCTGTGTGTTGTAGTGTGTGAAAGTGTGTGATGCTGCCAGAGGGCATGTACATGTATCTATAGTGTGTCTGTGCGTGTGTGTGTGGCTGTTGGAAGCGAGGGGGAGGGGGGGGTTATATCTTGGTCATGCTGACTGAGTTTTATAAGCTGTGGCTAACCCCACTCCCCACAGCTGACTGAATATTAAATAAACAGAGCCAAGTGGCTGAATTCAGCGGAGTGAGCGCTCGGGCTGGAGAAGCACTGCTCCACCAGCACGGGGCCTCCCCCATGGGGCCCCCACATCAGCCTGTCTTATTCTTGGCAGCTGCACAGGAGAAAGAGGGAGGCAGCCTATGGCGTGGGTGGGTGGAGGGGGTGTGTTTGGGGTTGTGAGGCAGGGGGAGTCACCTAAAGAGGAGGGAGGATGGAAGGGAAAGTTGGAAAGACTGATGTGGGCTAAAGAAAACTGGGGGCCGGTGTTTGTTGCAGCTGTGGGATGAAAGTCGCGAGGCAAGCAGACTCATTTTTCTTGTGGTTTTTTTTTTTCTTTTTCTTGCAGCCGGTGAGGAAACTTGGTGGAGTCTGTCCTCGCTCAGCCTCCTCAGTGTGAAAGTAAGGCAGTGTGTCAGTGTCAGTCAGTTTGTCAGCCATGAACAAACCTCCTGCCAGGAACACAACAGGCCTCGGCGCTGAATCCCACAGCTCCAAGGTGACATTTCATATTATTGGATGCGTCCAATATTGCTTTGTGCATAGCAACGGTAACTAAAACACAAAACATTATTTCAGCTACAGTCGGTATGTAACATTCCCCCTTTTCCAGAGCTGTCAAAGTCAGAAATGATAACAATTATGATGAATGTAAATACATGTTCCAGTGAATGACTGCACACAAAGACAGTCATTTTTTGTCTATTATCTTGTAATCATTCAGAAATCATGAACTCACAGTAATACAGTATATTCTTACTCATAGTTTGTGGTTTATTTGTTTTATTTTGTAAGTCCCCCCCCCATTCTTTAGTGTCACCTGTGTTTTGTATGTTCATTAAGCCTGTCTCACCTGTGCCTTCCTTTGACCCTGGCTCCGCCCACACTCACCTGTTCTCTATTCTGTGATCACACAGTTTACATATACCACCCGCCTTCCCTTTGTTTCTCCATCATTTGGTCCCTGCTTGTTTCCCCCATGATCCTTATGCTGCTCATGTTCCCTTTTGTATTTATGGGTTTTTCATGGTTTATGGATGTTTTCAGTTAGACTTTTTTTTTATGGCAAGAAAGTTTTACTTTACTTCATCTGAACCCTCCCTTCATTTCTAAACCTGACACTTGGGTCTGATCTGGCTTCCTGTCATAAAAAGCTTATGGGTTAAAAAGCAACTAGAATGAGACAGAAATGGGAAAATGTAGTGTCTCTCTGAGAGATGTAAAAGGTCCAGAATGATTTTAAATCCATTAGCATCCAAGGTAAAAAGGCTAACAAACACATGGGAGTATGGAAATGTTGATTTTGTTACACCCTGTAAATGGTCAAGAGGAGGTACAGGGGGTGTCGTATAGACCTATTGATTACAGCCCAACGACAGTTACCAAGGCTTCCATTTGACCTGAGATCTGATTAACAGAACAGTTTAAAGATGAACCAGATGACATATTAGGGGTCAAAATAAACAGGAATGGGACCAGACACTCACACACAAAGCTCAGAAAACTTTTGCAATATAAACAAACACAAATTAGCATGTGTGTGGAAGGGAAGTGGGCCTATGATGTCATCATTTCAGAAAAGATGAGTGTGAGCTGTAAACATAGGACCCTGTTTTTAAATTGGTGTATGTGGACTCCCAAAATGCTGGTTCCACCCATATGGTAAACATTTCAGGGAATCCTAAACTCATCTGTGTGGACAGCCTCTTAGACTAACTGAGCCAGTGTTTTTTGGAGCAGCACCTAGTGGCCATCAGTGGTATTACAGCTAGTAGATACTTCTGCATTGGCTTCATTTTTGGGGAGTTCTTTAACCCTTGAGCAAAGCCAAGTGTTGAACACTAACTCTCAAACAAGCCAGAATAGCCCATGAGTCAGATGTGAATATTGAACAGATTTACGTTTCCATACATGAATAAACGGTGACTAAGAATCCCACACACTGCCCTGTCTGAAAGCCCCTCAACTCCCAAACATCACATCTCCTTCTCTTGAGAGTTTGTGTGTCTTTTTTATCTTACAGTTAAAAGAAAAGCTGTGGTTTACCAAATATTACAGCACCACCAAAACACACATACACACCCACCGCTTACCATTCACACTCAGTCTCACTTCGACCTTTGGGAACCCAAAACCGTCCATCCCAGACTGTGAGTTCACCCGTTCCAGACTGCGAATAAAAGGCGTTTGATATTAAGCTCCTGCTTGATTTATAAGGCGCTCCCACATGAACACTATCGAGTCTCAGAGAGCATCTGGGCAGGTCATGGGAGCCATTTTCTGGATGGAGTGAATCCACAGGGCTCCAGCCTCCCACACCCTGCTCTATAAACACAGCTGTCAGTCTCGTGTCTCCTGTCATTGCCAGCTCCTGTGTTTTATTCTCTCCTCTTTCACATAATTTCAGCTTTAGGGCTGAGCAGGCAGAGCGCTCCCCGTCGCCGTCAGCATTCTCCTGTTGTTCGTGCATGTGGGAGACTTTTGCTTACTCGCTGACTGAACTGATCACACAGCTAAAGAAATATATTTGGGATGCTTTGCTATGTTTACAGAGCAAACCTCGCCAGGAATTACTCTGCAGCAAAACACCGGCCATCTTTAATGACTCACGCGTAAAGTAGCGATGCGCGTAGTCAGCTAATTAAAGCCAGTGAGAGTGTTTTTTGATGAATTGTTGTCCTCTCTGTATCCCTCCCTTAGCGTATCCTCCCATTCTGTTTTCGACCTCCCACATAACAGAACCATACAAACCCACATGTGCATCCACAATCGCCTACTGTGCATGTGAAGCAAAGCAGGTAGAGGCCTACACTGAAAAACCAGCCAGATGTTCTTAAATATAAGACTAGCTGCTTGAAAGTTAGTTATGCTAGCAATTTAAGACAGCTATTTAAGGTAGATATTCAGGTTTGACATGTAAGAGTTGCATGTGTTTGTGTACATGTATGAGCTTTGCGTTGTTCAGGGTCATTTTTTTGATGTAATCCGGCTGCATTTCTACTCTGCTGCAGAAAAGAGACATTGAGGAACAATGATTTCCATGGAAAACCCAACCCGAGACCTTCACATAAATCAGTGAACAGGCTGTTATCATTGATGTAGGCAACAGAGACAGTCGTTGGCTTAGTAATGGAGTTGGCTAACATCATCTAAAGACTCCCAGCACAAAGTAGACTCTATAGCCCGGCCAAAAAAAAGTCCCACAATGTATTATTTTGTTGGATTGCCTTTTAGCGTTGACTGATGCATTTGCTGTGCTGTTATTTTGACAATCTTATGCAATGTCACATTTATTTCCATCATTTTTTGGAAACATAATTTTGTGAACCTTGACCTGACCAATTGAATCAACCCCAGATCATAACCCTGCCCCCACAGGCTTGTACTGTAGGCACCAGGCATGATGGGTAATCACTTCATCGGCATCTCTTCTCACCCTGATGGACCATCACTCTGGAACAGGGTCAATCTGGACTCATCAGACCACTTGACCTTTTTCCATTGAAACACAGTCCAGTCTTTATTCTCTCTATCAAACTGATGGTTGTTTCAGAAATGAGAAGCTCCTCATGCATCAGAACCTACTCTTCATCTTACCTATGTCCTCAGTTAAATCCAGGTGGGGACTTTTTGTGGCCAGGTGGTGTATATTGAACATTTAATGGAGTCAAATTGAAGTCCTCTGTCTCTAAGGTTTCTCTGTGGGGATATTTTGCAAACTATTGTTGTGGCTTATTGGTTAAAGCTGCAGCACTGGTTAGTTCTTTGACAGACTGTAATTGGGCAAGAATCCCACAATGGTTTTGCATATTGTGTTTTACGTAGTTTGAGAGAAAACAAGAAGTCGAGTTCCTTTCTTGGACTCAGAGAAACAAATGTGAATGATTTTGTCTAATATCGAGTGTTTTCAGATTGGTAGGAGGGTTAAGTATGTGATTGACAGCTGTCATTACTGACTGCTGCAGAAGGAAGGTATGTATTTTCACATGTTGGTATTTTTCAGCTCCTGTATCTTTAAATATAGCTCAATATTAGCCTGAATACCTTAATAAAACAAGGCTCGATAAGTTTTAGGGATACACAGATGTATCAGCCCAACATCAATATCAACCAACATCTATCAGTTTGATTGACATGGTTTTTGAGCAAATAAACACCAGAGGCTGATGTTTATCTACTGTTATATTAAAGGTTGTTTCATGAGCTTGTGCTGATTTGAAGATGGTGCAATAAACACCTGAAAGACTTCAACACATATTTAAAATTCTGCATTATTTCCTTGCTCCCAAAAGAATAAATAACCAAAATTAAGATAAGATATACTTTATTGATCCCCCAACAAGACAATATATATCAAATATAACAGAAAAATAAAAAGATATACAAATTTGTTAAAGTGACTAAAAATGACAAAAAATAACAATAATAAAGTAACAAGTGTGCAGTAGGTGACATTGAAATTTGATTTAATCAGGACAGTCTAGAATGTCAGAAGTGATGCATCCCTAGTTTTCCGTGCACTTTAAGATCATGCATCTTTCTTTTATTCTGTGAAATTTTTTACTTTTCTTTTTTTTTTGCAGTGTTGTGGTTTCATCTTCACCACAGGGAAGCAAAGACACAAGTAAAGCTCACTGGTTTTCCAAGGGTGAATGAGGAAAGGAAACCGATTTATAGGGAAAAAAAAGAGTATTTGTGTGCGAAGGAAGGAGAACAGGGGAAAGTGAGAGGTAGAAGGTACAGAAGGTAGCTGCTCGCTCTCTGGCCTCCCTCCGCTTCCCTCTCCTGCAGGTACATATTTAAAATTCTGCATTATTTCCTTGCTCCCAAAAGAATAAATAACCAAAATTAAGATAAGATATACTTTATTGATCCCCCAACAAGACAATATATATCAAATATAACAGAAAAATAAAAAGATATACAAATTTGTTAAAGTGACTAAAAATGACAAAAAATAACAATAATAAAGTAACAAGTGTGCAGTAGGTGACATTGAAATTTGATTTAATCAGGACAGTCTAGAATGTCAGAAGTGATGCATCCCTAGTTTTCCGTGCACTTTAAGATCATGCATCTTTCTTTTATTCTGTGAAATTTTTTACTTTTCTTTTTTTTTTGCAGTGTTGTGGTTTCATCTTCACCACAGGGAAGCAAAGACACAAGTAAAGCTCACTGGTTTTCCAAGGGTGAATGAGGAAAGGAAACCGATTTATAGGGAAAAAAAAGAGTATTTGTGTGCGAAGGAAGGAGAACAGGGGAAAGTGAGAGGTAGAAGGTACAGAAGGTAGCTGCTCGCTCTCTGGCCTCCCTCCGCTTCCCTCTCCTGCAGGTTCCCCCTCGCTCTCCTTGTGTGGTCCGGAGCTCCGAGTCATTCCCAAACAATCGGCATTAATCCAGGGAGCGAGAGGCCTGGAGCACAGCGCTGCCAGAGCAGCCTCAGTCAGGCCCGCACCGAGGCACGCTACACCCCACCAGCTGAACACACTAACACACTCATACCGCCTCCCATCACACTTCGAAGTTTCGTCTCCTCTGAAACGATGCACAACAGCAGGAAGAAAATCACACAGCTCAACATCTGACGTGTAGTGTGCCAGGTTTACCCAGAGTGAAAGGCAATGTCAAACAGCCCTTTTATGAAGCTGTTTAAGACAAATCACAAACCATAAAAATCAAATTACAAGTCAAGATGTAGGTCTCGGAATAACAACAGTGAACAGACACAACCGTTGAATCACTTCAGGGTTTGTGGGTGAGGTTGAACTTCCTGCTTCCTGGTCGTGTATCTTCGGTTTTGCATCCTCAGATTTCAATGGTTTAATTTACTCTAGTATGTCTTCCATTGTTCTACATCTGCGGAACGTTTTCTTCACTTTTTCCACCCCCTTCTTCTGTTATGAAAGCTGGGTATCTCCAATTTATGATGATTTTCAATGTTTGTAATAAACTGTAGGATGAAGGGTTTGATTTTTTTTTAATGCTTTAAAAAATCCCCTCTGGAAAATGCATTGTACCTAAAACAGGACTATACTTCTGTCATGTTCAAAAGTTTAGGCAATGACACAGTCAACTTTTTAAAACTTTCAATATGTCAACAGAGACCATTTAACTGCACAATGACTAAGATATTTCATACTTCCAAGTATGTTTTAAGAAATTCTAGCTACTCACATGCAGATATTGTACTTGCAGTGGAATAATTTTAGCACTTTTACTCAAACTAAAAACTTTTTCCACCACTGTTAATTTAATTTAATGTAAGATTGGTCTGATTCAATGCTTATGTGGAAAAACAGAGTTGGCGAACCTGATTCCAAGGTATCATCTGTATGCTGTCCTTAAAGACTTAAAACATGATTTCTTGTATAAAATACTATCTTCTGAAGGCAAGTTATTATCTTGTACATAGATGTCAAATGAGTCAAGTGAAAGATGACAACTTGTGTGAACAGGACAAAATCCTCACCTTTTTGGGACTGTAGGGACTGAGTTCTATGTCGACTATTTTCTATGCCCACTCATGTAAAAGGCCTGCATTTTACCCATCCTAATGTACACGACATTAGCACATAGCACACATTAGGAGCAGTAACCTGCCATTGAAGGCGTTTGGGGACCAACTCCAGATCTTCAATAACAGGAGAATTCCCCTATATTTGTGTATGTTCCTCAAAGCCTCTCCTCCGCTCCTCTACAGTCGCAGCATTGCATGATGCTACTCTTAGCTGAGTTAGCTCAACAACCAGCTCCTGCAAATCGCACAGTGACCTTTAAAATACCTCTTTTTTTTAAAGTCAAGTTGCCTCAGTTTCTTCATTCATTTTTAACCTTTTTGTAAACTCATCTCACCTTTCCTCAACTTTAGCAGATTCATTCTTGGCAGGTGCACTGACCCAGTTCTCTCCTTCCTTCCTTATTTTTTTCCATTAGCAAACAGTTTCATATTGGTGCTTTGACTCAAACCAGGGCTTTTAAGGTTTGATGTGCAGTCAGCCTCCATGAAGGGCTCACATTGACCAGAACCAGCACCACTACACCCCCCCCCCCCCCTTCACATGCAGACTCAGGCATCTGGGATTAGCCAGTATCGTGCGCTCAGACCTGGAATGTATATTCCTGGCGCTGCTCGGGGTAAATTGCTGTAATCAGCCATTACTCTAATTCAGTCATTTACCTGACTTTACACATTCATCACTTTCATATGATTCCAGGCACATAGATGATGAATTGGAGTGTTTGTTGCTCGCCGGGGGACCAAACTGGACCCCCACCCCCCTCCTCCAGCCTCTTAGAGCCTAATCACCAGCTCTGACCAGCCATTAGTCAGTCGGTTCAGACACCCTGACACCACGTCCGGTCCTCCAGCCCAGCTCAGTGGGTGTGCTGCTGGGAGGAGGGATACATGGACCTGTGGTGAGTAACCAGGTCACTAGCTCCCTTACGGCCATTACTGTAATTATAGTTGGCGTTGTTAATTGTTTTTTGCTGGACGTAATGAGGTGGGGGGCAGGCGCGGTGCAATTAAGGGGAAGGGTGAAGGAGGCGGTGGGAGGCGAGGCGGGGTTACTGAGGAAGACGGGACGGGAGGAGGGAGCAGGCGATGGAGTGCAGGATTGAATTGTCAGTCCAGGTTATGATTAGGAGCCACAGATGCGGCCATGTGAGAAATGAATTTCATGCCTGTTGATTCTGCAATTTTTCCTGGAATGTGGGGGTTTGCAGCAGCGAGAGACGGAGAAAGTTTCCACAGATGGACTAACGTCGCTCTCTGCACCAACACCACCACCACCTTAAACCGCAGAGACACAGGAAGTCCTCCAATCAGGATTAAACCTGCTTTTTTGTTGCCCCTTTTTATTTTCAGCATTTTCTGTATTTGAGTATTTTTCATATCTGTTAAATATGGAACTATCTTAATTTATGCTTTGTGCCTTAGGCAAAAGTTAACCCCCAAAGACCTAAACAGCTGCCAGCCAACAAAAGCATCTACTGACCTAAAACTGTTACTAACTCCTCATCCACTAATCCTATCAACACATGACAAGCGTTGAGGTAAAATGCAGTTTCTCTGGTTTTCATGGTCGTCTGATGTGACCCATTTGCTTTGTCTTCTGCAACATTAATTCACCAGTTAAACTCATGTAGTTTGACAAATGACAGTGGTTGTGGACACTTTATTTTATGTTTAGAACCTTTGAATTTAATCTGAGGGTTCACAAATATCTAAATTAAATATTGAAAAACATCTTATATTCAAAAAAAAATTAAAATGCAGAGGACAATATTATAATAAACAGTGATAAATTACCAAAGAAAGAAAAAAAATCTGAAAGTCATCACACCGTAGTTCTAGGTCTTTAAGGGTTAACACAAAGCTACAGATGGAAACGCTTTGATTTTCTGGTCTACGGCCAAGTCTGGAGTTTTAAGACAAATATTTTTTATTTCACATATGCACAATCGATAAAGAATTCTAACTAGAACAGCACTCGGAGAGCGCAGACCTCCGCCAAGGCAGCTAGCTCTCTGTAATAACAGCAATACATAAGTCTGTTGCCCTATTGTTTATCTGTTGCTAGGTAACCCACTTCAGTTCTATGATTCTGGGCTAACGTTAACCTAACTAATTCCACTGGCATTTTCAGTTGAGTAACCTCTCAGCTGGCACATCTGTTTCTACACATGACATTTGACACCATGGCAACGTGGCCCTATTGATTATCTGTTGCTAGGTAACCCACAGACAGACAAACCCTGATGAACACACAACCTCCTTGGCGGAGGTAACTAGTTCTAGAAACGTTAGCTTACCTTGTCATTGCGGATCACAGGGATCATGCTAACTGTCTTCTGTAAAGCAGGGTTAGGGTTAGTAATGAGCATACGTCCATGTGGACAATGGACTGTCTTCTGCCGTCTTCACCCATTGGCTGAACACCAACAGGAAATAGAACTTTACAAGACAGGTCTGATGGTCTTACCTTTTTTTTTTTTTTTTCCTCATTTGAGCAATTAAATTATGGGCGAAAAGTGTGTTGTAACTCAAGCGCTATTGAACATATACAGAGTAAAATATGACTGAAATTTGATTAGTAATGCCTTACACTACTGCGTTACAACTAAATGTAATAATGGATTACTTTTGTAATGTATTACTCCCAACGCTGGTGATGAAGGACATAATTTAAGTCCCCGTACAGTTTGCAGACATGTGGGCACTGTCCTCGGTCAGACGTGCAGAGCTCTGCAGCCTCTCGGACAAAGCCGTTTTGTTTTCTTAGACGCACATGGGAGGAGAACTTACACTACGAGCTTCACCAGTTATGCGACAATTAATCAGGGACGTCAGATAAATATTCCCTGGTGTGCGTCCCGTGTTTGTTTTACAGGGCTGAGTCGGACAGAAAGTGGGAATCATTATGCGTCGTTTACTGTGGGAACGAGTATTCTTGGATTCTCATGAGCACACGTTTTCCATTTCTGTCCGGAGCGTCTGTGGAACGGGTGACAACGAGGGGAGGACAGGGCGTCAGAGGTGGGCGTATGTGCCAGGTTTTGTTTTCTCTGGCCAGTTGTGGATACCAGCCTATAGCTGAC
>JAPQRQ010000006.1:2299772-2310603 GCA_037367365.1 Apogon talboti
TTTGCCACTTATGGGTAAGGAACCAAATATGGTAACTTCATTGACCTTGATTTTCTACATGACAATAGAAAGTTTTAAAACTGTCACAAAAGTAATAAATTCTTGTTATGTCCTCCAATAATACACTAAGCTTGAAATTCCAAATTTCAGAGTATCTCAATGAGTGTACTATAAAGGGTTAACAATAATTGACATTTAAGTGGAATATTACCATATCATCATGTTTAAATATATCCTGTTGAGAAATAATGGTGTAAATTTGGTTGTATCTGATGAAATACTGATGCTGTGACATGTAGCTTCTCACGTCAGCCTTGATCCATTAAGCATATAATCGTCCACTATTGATATGTTATTTCGACGTCCTTAGGGAACACATAAAACCATGAGTGATTACTGCTGCAATTTTCCCTGGGTCAGACCACAGACTGCCTCTATATATTATCCAGTGTGAGTGAGTGAAAATTCATAGTCAGAATCATGGATCACAAGAGAATGTATCATAATATATCTTGGAGTGAAACATCAGCAGCTGGGACAAATTGGTTAGAAACAGAGTGACAGGCCAGGTGGAATCTGCGGCGGCGGCGGCGTGGATGGATGGTACAACAGGGATCGTTCAGGAGGCTCAGGTTCGCCGCTGTCACACCGGACAGTTTGGAGTCACGCTCAGAAAAATACAAAATTTTATAAATCACTGAACAGTTTCAAGTGTAGTCTGACAGAAGACAGTGAGCCCGTTGACATACACGCTAAAACTCTGGTCATTATCTGATTTTGGGGGTTATCAGATTATTCAAGTGATCATGTAAACAACATAATCTGATTATAAGAAATCGGATTAACACACCTGGATTTCTCCCCAATATTCCGATGTCGTCATGCTTGTATACCTGTTTATCTGATTATTTGATTCTTTTACAGCTGCAAAAAAAACCCAAACAAACAGGGAAAACAGACGTTGCAGAGTCATGTGAGTGTAACACACTGAGCCTGTTTACATGACTATAAAAATCAGATATCTTGGAGTAATCGGATAATTTTGATAATCAGATTTGACGTGTTTAAATGCACTTAAGAAATGCGATAATCGAAAAACCCTGGTTTAGACGTTTCAGTCCATTACTGGATTTCTTTCAGAGCGGGTACGTACATAGTGACGGTAGAATCAAACTTCATGTTATTGTCTTGCGCTCACATTTGACTAACTTCTGTTCTCTACAATTTTAATTGTGTTTACACATGCACAGATGTAAAAGAACTAAATACATCAGATTAACCTGCATACACGCACAGAGACATCGGAGTATTGGAGAGAAATCTAGGGGTGTTAATCTGATTTCTCATAATCAGATTACTGCTGTTATCTGATAAAACATATCATATTATGTTTACCACTTGCTTTATCTGATAATTCCAAAAATCGGATAATGATCGGAGAATTAGTGCTCATGGAAACGGGCTCAATAACAGGAAGTTTGAGCCTACCACCACTATGTACAATTATCGTATTTCTGAAGTGCATGTAAACGCCTCAGATCTGATTATCAGACTTATCAGATTACTAACAGTTATCAGATTTTTATGGTCATGTAAACGGGCCCAGTGTGAGTCCAGGGATATTTGATAATAACTGATCTCAACCAGGTGATTGTGGGTAAGTTTGAGCGGAAGAAGAATGTAGACAAACTGACTTCAAAAACAAGTGGTTTTACTGATTCTACCGGAAATTATGTAGAGATGAAAACAGCTCTCTTGTCTGGAACTGCTTTTGTCTTATTTGTAAATTGACTTTCAGCAGGTTCATTTACAACAAAGATAATCTTCCTCCAAAATACACTGTTCATGACAAAACAAAACAAACTGAGGTTCCTTGGTTGAAACGTTCTTCCTCCTTCACAACTACTGAAGTAAACAAGATTTTCTAAATGGAGTTAATAACAGCTTGTGCTGCATAATAAGAATATTTTATCACCACAATTTACAGCCTTTTAGACTGTCCTTACTGATTATGCTGTGGTTACACACATACTCTTTGTGATGAAAGATTTGCTTGCTACTGTATGGTCGGTTTGTTAGTGGAGAACTGTCAACTGATGACAATTTAGGACATAATAATGAGATACCATCCACTAATTTGGCTGTGGAAGCTATTGATTATATTACATGTTTACTTACAGGCCCCATTCAGTCATGTTATAAGACAAAATACTCTGCATTAAATAATTGTTTGCATTTAATTAAAGAGTTAAAGATTTGATGAAAAAAAAAATGTTTAAGTGAAATTTTCTCAACTATCAGAGGAAACTTAGGAATCTCTAAATATGCAAATGGTTGACTTTACTGCATCAATACCTTGGCACCAACTGTACAATTTCTGGTGAGATGGCCCTGAAGAAGAACGACAAAAGATGAAGAGAAAGCTCCACCCATGAGTCCTGCTTCTGTAAGTCATTATGATGCCTGTATAATTTAGCTTAAAGTTTCAGGAACTAACATGACTTTTAGCTGGTATCAATATGAAAACATTTAAGAGCATCCAAAACCTCCAATTCCAAAATAAAGTTTCTTCAGCCTGAAAACAGAGTCCAGAAAAAGGGGGTAGAATTCATAATCTCCCATTTTAGGATGGAGTCTCTGCAGCCCGCAGTTCTACTTATGAAACTTTTTATTTCTATTTATGAAATAAAAAGTAAATACACATTAACATTGGTGGTAATATTGTCCATTTTCCACGTCCTACAGAGACTGTGTTTCGATTTTTTCAATTAAAATATTACTAAATTCTGCTATTTTTTAAGGTTTGCCCAAATTTTTACATACAACTGTATAAATATAGATGTCCTCACATTGTATTCAACTTGGTTTTAATCTGACAATATTTAAGAGCATCAAAAACCTCACATTTGCAGGAGACAGAATTCTTCTTTCCTGTCCGACTACTTCCTGTATGAATGACCATATTCTAACAGGTAATTATGGAACTTTAGGCCAATGACTCCACCTTTAAATCTGACAAATCAATGCGTCTCATGTTACTGGTTAAGTCGTCTCGCAACCAGATTTTCGGTTTTGAGGAATTCCCTGCGACTCCACATCAGCGAGTTAATCTCCTGTGTTTTAATCTGACTCATGGATATTAGGAGCAGCCTCCCCGGCCCGGTCCCATCACCTCTGACCCCCGCTGTAATCCGCCTCTCCCATCAGCTCATTAAGCCCAGGGAGTTCACACCTCTTGCCATGTTGGGCCCAGCTGTGCCCCCCACCCCACCACGCCACCCCATCCCCCGGTGCCCAGGCCGGCCTGGGGGTGTCAGGAAAGGCTGCCAGCTTCACAGGACCGGGCCTCTGATCTCTGCTAAAAATGCTATAAATCACAGAGTTTAGGTGATGGTCCAAAGTGCTCATTAAAATAGGCAATAATAAATGGGTTGAGAATGAAAGCCTCGCTCTACCTGTCAGCCTGGACCGGGTAATGAGACGAGCCTGTTGGACTCCACTAATGACTGATGATTAGGAAAAAGGGAGATGGAGTGTTAACAAAGGTGGAACTACAGAGCAGCGGCCATAAATGTTTCACAGCTACAACAGGCACTATTCTGTCTGAGCGCACAAAATACCTCGTTTGTTCATATGTTGTGTACTTAAGTTCATGACTGATTTGTCACAGTTAGATCTGTGTTTACACTCTATGTCTTTTAATGTCAGCGTGAACCACAGTAACAAGGATCTTGGCGTAGTTTTGTAGACATTTGGAAAAAAATGACAAGCCAGTATATTAATTAACCTAACAAATAAATCTTGTTAGGTGCATATTTTTCCAAAGAAGGTCTTCTGGTCTGTAAAGTGTCTGAGTACTGGAGCCGTACTGAAACACTGAGTTAAACCACAGCTAATCCAGACATAGTACATCTCACTGTTTACTTGTATTTAATAAAACTGGACAGAATGCAAAAATATTCAGTATTTTATTCTTATTAAATAGACGCCTAGAGAGCATAGTGGTACCTAGCATATTAAGGCCTCGACACTAAATGATCCATTACAGAGACCCAAGTTGTTCTACACGTTAGATACTACTTCCTTTCATGCATATTTCTAAATAATTTTGCTTATATTATTTTTTTATTTAAAGACAACAGACATACATGTATTGTCTTTGTTTTAGTCGCTTAGAAAATATACAATTTGTTTTTTTATTAAATATATCTTTGTCCCAATCAGTTAACAGTAGCTGATGAATTAACGGTGGCTAATGTTAGCTAGTGATGAAGTAGAGAATCAAAACGACTTAGTCCATTTTTAGTCCAGGATGATGCAGGTGTAGGTCTGATGATAGACACTGATGTGGTCATGGGACAAACCATTAAATTTGCGCGTTTTGAGACTTTTTGAGTCCAAAATGCCGAAAAGTAGCTCTGCTGCTGCACATTTTAGATGCATCCAAGCATCTTCATTAAAGTCCCTATTATATCATCTCAGAAATACTTTGACAGAATGCCACAGAATTTGGTGCAAATGTTCACTTGGACTTGGGAATGAACTACTTAGATTTTAGTGGCCAAATATCAAGGTCACAGGTCACCTCACAAGACACTTTTCTAGACATAGCTACTAATAACTGATTGTGACAGTGAAATCTCAATGAACTTAGAGTACTTTTTCTTTTTTTTTTTAATCTCTAGACAATAACTTTAAAAATACATTTATTTACATTAGGGATTATTTAGTGACAAAAAAATGAGGAATGTTCTTTCTGTGTGCCAAGCACACATGCCACACTTTAATGTGATCTTGATGTGATTTGCTGTTTTTCTTTTGGTCTGTAAAAACAGTTTTAGCAATAAAAACTGAAAAAAACAATTATAACAGATCCAAACTAAAAAGCATATGTATGAAAACTTTAAGGTGCACTGCTTTACATTTATACACGCTTATGTGAAGTTTTGTTCTGCATGTCAGTTAACCCCATTTTTAAGATAGAGGTATCTAGTATTGCGCACTGTGGCAGCTGTAGGGGAAGAGGATTTAAGGATTTAGGAGCAAGAATAAGGATTTTGGTGGAAAATCTACACAGAAATGAGTAGATGGAAGCCAGACAAGTAAAAAGGGCAGATTTTGAAAGGTACACACATTAGAAATAAAAACACATATAACACATGTGCATTTCTTCAGACGTTAAATTAAATCAGTAGAAAAGGAACTTATACTCTTCTATTTCATGGACATGAACTGAGACACAGCCACAGACCTAAAACTCCACATACCATCAAACAAACATGCTCATATACATTACCTAGATGGACCAGCTGCAGGAAAGCCAATATTGGGTTTGGTGGTTTGGGTGGTGCGAAGTGGATTAGGAAGCAGTAGGGGTGTGAAAGAGCTCTGTTTAGAGCCTTATCGGCCCACAGACTGAACCCCCAAACCCAGGGCAACCGCCAGAGCCAAGCAAAGACTGCTTTCACTGTGGAACGCCACATAACACACATCTGTCCATCGGTATACGTTCTTTAATTTACCAGGATTCAACACATCAACACAAAGTTAAAAGATAAAAAGGAGAACTACAGCGTCTGAAACATTCATATGGGATTTGTTTGATTAAACAGAAACATAAGACTGACGTTAAACTTTTGCTGCAGAAACACGTGAGTAAAATTTAGACGATGGATGTCTGACAAGGAAACCGAAAACCTCAACACAGCTACACATCAGCTCCCATTATCATCCTCCTGCTCGTAAGTTGTTTTCGGAGAACATTAACGGCTTCAGAAACAGTTTTGTATCTTGAAAATGAAATAGAAGGACAGCGAGGGAGGGAGGGAAGAAAAGGAGAAGTGCAGGCCTGACTGGATTAGGAGAGGGTCTGTTTTTCCTCTTCATGTCAATGCACTCCTGCGCAGGGATAGATAGATAGTGACGGACTGCCAGTTGGTTTTCATTACGTCCTCTGCACTTCAGACCTACATAAAAAAAAAACAAAAAAAAAAACAGCATCCCTCCCTCCCTTCCTCCTGCCTCCCGCTCAACTGAACATACTTTTCCCTCTGAAGGAAAGGTACAAAATTGTTCCTGAAAAAAAAAAAAAAGAAGAAATTGCCGGAGGGGACTTTTTTCAATGTATTTTTCTAATATCCTCTTCAGACTTGTAGTCTCCCCCTGCATGCCTTTTTTCTTTTAAGTAAAACCCTGTCATCTACCCCGTGGGGGCTACACTGGAATGCTGCTTCAATATAAGATCTGTACCTTTGCATTCTCTGAAATGCATGCCTATGTGTGTTCCAATGCACGCAGGGGAGAAGGGGGGAGGCAAAAGGAGGGGGTTTCAGCCCTGGATATGGGAACAAGGTAGAACTGTGCTTTGTTTGTTGCCCTCTCTGCGCATACCGACGCAAAATTGAACAGCAATAAAATAAGGCACAGATGTGCATTACTGGCTCAGACTTCAATTGTCCACAACCTGGGTGGAGGCCTGGTCACATGGTATTAAAAGGTGAACCGTCTGACTCTTTGCTCTCCCTCTGTCTTTCTTTTAGGGTCTGTTATCTCTCCAGCATGCTGTGCTGCCTGGATGCCAGCATAGAGCGCCGATAACCACAACCAGAACATCTCCCCTCATCGGGCTCCTCGCCCCGTTCAGCTCCAGTCACGCCATGCTACACCTACAGCAGCACCGCGCTTCAAAGAGGCCGAACTCCAACACGCAACCCGGCCACAGCAGGCTGATTTTTACTGGATAAGACAACTTCAGGCTGTTCTTTGACCCTTTGGCATTAACGCTGATACACTCAACTGTTGATTATTTCAATCAATAAGAAATTCCTTCCTGTGTGCGCCTCCTGTTTTAAATCACTTGGCTTTAGCTGCATGTCTCTGCAGCACAATCAGAAACATGCAGCGTTATGTGGCAGGAACACAACCAAAAGCACATTTACGTCCAAGTAAGTGGAGCAGCAAATATGCCATGTAAAGAAATAACGCTGTAAACAAACGGGATAACTTCCAAGCAGCGTTAAACACATCGGGCCCAGCTGTCGGGTCCTGGGAACGTGGCTGTATGGTTCTGATGAACACACCTACTGTAGTCATGAAGAAGAACGCTGCCAAACGTCGCTTCATACTGTTTTTAGTGGCAGTTGTCCAGACTGAGGCTGCAGGGCCTCACTGTCAATAAACCTTTGTCATCGTGATAGCCTTACATCTGTTTTGTTTTTGGGTAAGAAAATGCAACATTGTCAGTCGACTCTCCTGGGATGTTCATTTTACAAGTATTGACTTTTCAAGTGTTCTGTTGTTTGTGCAGCCCAGTTGGAAAAAAAAGCTGCCATTGTATGTTTCTGAAAACCACAGATTCATGTAATCTCAACATCATTTGTTCGTGAAAGAGTCCCTTTTTTTTGGCCCTTCCTCAACAAAATCGCGGAGGTTTACATCCTGGCTCCTGTTTTTAGCTTCAGGCTTTGGGAAAAGATTATGGTTCCGTTTAAATATTCTTCGTACACTTTGAGTCACTTTTACCACATCTTTATGGACTTTTTCTGTATTCAACCAAACCCTGGTATCTTCCCCAAAATAACTCACCATAAAAAAGGGTGAATAATTATATATGGAGAGAAATTCTCAGACTTTCAAATTCATAAAATAGTCTCAGAGTGAAAAGTAACACCATCTCAGTGCTGTTTTATCCAACCAACAGACCAAACCTCTGAGTAAAAGAGCAGCAAAAAGCATTTAAAGCTGAAACCATAAAAACATCTTAAATGATGATGGGGGTGGGGGGGAATGTAATGAACCGTATTAGCTTGTCATGTATTTTATGGCAAAATTGTCATTGGTAAAATAGAGAACAAACTATGGTGAAGTACAAATTTACCTTTGAAATGCAATAAGAAAGGAAGTGCATCATGTTTGATATTTATGGATGTAAAAGAACTATCTCAGCTTCTTTGTAGCATTAGCTGTTAGCCATGGCAGCTAACAGTATGACAACCAATCACAGCAGACTGCCCCTCCAGCTCATCTATTTTAGCCTCAAAAACACCACGGAACATTCCAGTGTCATCAGCAGAGAAAAACTCCACTGACTTTCAGACCTGGTCATTCAGTATATTCAGGTTCAGCTGAATTCATTTTTTGGACACATAACATCATGGTCCTGGACCTGACCAACCTCAAATCACTGCCCCCACAGGCTTGTACTGTAGGCACTAGGCATGATGGGTAATCACGTCATCCACCTCTCTTATCACTCTGGAACAGGGTCAGTCTGGACTCATCAGACCACATGACCCTTTTACATTGAAGCAGTTAAGTTGAAATCTTTATTCTCTCTACAAACGGCATCAGTGAGGGTTAAACAACTTGTTGCAGCTGAAACATATTAATCACTGTAGTCATTATCCAATGGAAGGATCTGAACTATTTGCTTACTTAAATCCAGGTGGAGACTTTTTTTTGGCTGAACAGTGGAAAGGAAATAAGTATCCGTGGTACACGTACAGCCCAAAGTAAATGAGACCAAAAGCCAAGCACTTATAGTCACTGAAATTACTGATTGATTATGAAAATTGTTGCTAACTATTTTTCTTACTGAGTTGTCGCAGCCTTTTAATACACATGACCTTATTTAACCTACAGCCAGCGATTTGTTTTTCTACCACAGCGAGGTTCGACTTGTTCCGATCTTCGCTGCTCACTTGCCAGTCGTCAAATTTTTTTTTTCATCCATCTGTACTTGTGTTTGTTGTTGTTGTGTATAAAAACACATGTCAGCAAGAGAAAAGGAAAAGCAGCAGACAGTCCAAATGGCCATTTACTCTGCAGCCAAACAGAGGAGGGACAGTATGGGAACTGTTTTCAGCTCCAGAGCCTGCAGATTTTTCCAGATAGCATATCTGCCTCCTTAACTCTGCCAAAACGGGTTTGTATGGGACCCAGACCCATCAGCAAGCATCAGTCTGTTGATGCAAAGCAGAGCAATTAGAATTCCTGCCCAAATTGCAGAAGTCATTGCCTTTCCAAGCCGAAGCTCAGCGGGTTGGACTCGGTATCATGAGACCACTATACATGCTGTACTCTTATCTGCTGCTAAAGCTGAAGATAGGGATAAAGAGCTGCAGAGCTACGTGGACGGGAAACAGGATCACTGCAATGACACACAGACATGTAATCTCTAATCACACTAATTGGTTCGGTCAAAGAGGGGGAAGAACGCAATATTAACCCAGAAGCATCTTCAGCCTTTTATCTCCGGGCATTTATCTTTGGGAAAAACACAATGTGACGAGTGAAAAGACAGTTAAAAGCTTTCACTTCAACACATGATAATCTGATTTTCTTTCTTTTTTACTTTACATCTTTTATTTCCCGGAGCACACAAAACCCTTTCTTTCTTCAGATTATAGACATTCTGACTAACTCATGGAATGTTGACATATCAGATTTACTTTATACAGGCTTAATATTTCAGTAAAAATCTGACTTCTGTTTCGAATAAGTACTAACAGGAGCAGACAAATACACATGCATAAGTATCAAAGTAAACTGTGTATAATATTCACTGGATTTTAACTGGATTACTTGCGTCCATGAAAATGCCTACATTTACAAACTGTCCTTTCACAAAAAATGTGAATAACCTGAAATGTCTGAAGAGAAGTAAGTGTAATTTTAACAATATTCTGAATGTTACTAAATGCTTTGTGTATTTTTAGATCTACTGTGATCTGTAAGTTGTAATGAACATGGGTAAATGATAGGCGTATGAAAAATGTTTTTCACATTTTTAAGGAAACTTTGTTGATGTGAACATTTTCATAGTATAATTTTACTGGTTCGGCCCACTTCAGATCATATTGGGCTGAATGTGGCGCCTCTGATCTACACAACAGGACATCAGCCCTTCAATCATATTCCATGTGCGCAGGAAAAATTCTAGTACACGTTCACGTATTCGCAAAACAAATTACTCATGATGTATTTTACACATTTAGAAAGTCTGGTGGTTTTCAACTACAAACTCTGGTTTTAAACTCTAATGAACCCTCCTCTGAGAGCATATTTCCCAGATTATTAGATTAACAGATACTTTTCTTACAAATAAGAGTAACATTTATTTCCTTGGAAGTGAATATCCTAGTTAAGCTCAGATGTTAGTGAAACTGATTTAATAAAATACCGGGTCAGATTACTGCAGGTTAGATGAAACCTGGCCCTCGTGATTTCCTGCAGGATAAGTTCTTGTAGCTGCAGATACCATCACTGGGCTACACATGTATAAATGTAGTGTACGTTAAATGAGCCTGAAACAACAAAGTCATATCGCATTATAAGCAACTTAGTCCAGTTTGTAATGAATTCTTAAGGAGGAGCGAAGCTGTGACCCCATGACAAGATGTTTAGTTAGCCAATAGTGGATTTTTTTCATGGTCACTGAACACATATAATGCATTTCACAAGCAAACATAGTTCAGGGGAAAGGTTTACGTTCAACTTTGATGTCAGGGAGTAAAAGTGAACAGTGGTGAGTTTGTGCGAGTCTTTGAGAATCAGCCGAGCGAGCGGTTCGTCTCGTGGGCCCCAGCGTCGGCAGGTTGTGTTCTGGAGCGGCTGGTGCTGTGTGACCGTCCCGCGGTGTGAGAGAGGGCGAGGAGCTGGAATCGTCCGAACCCCCCGCTGCACCTCCAACATCTGCTCGCAGCCGGAACCAATCACAGGCCAGAGCTGGGAGCCGTGACGAATCAGCCTGCTCGGTGATCTTTTCAGGGGATCCTGGTGGAGGGGTCGGAACAAAAGCCAACCCCCACCGCCCTGAAACCCCCCACCCACC
>JAPQRQ010000006.1:2323488-2347135 GCA_037367365.1 Apogon talboti
CCCATTTGGACGTTCAGAGGCTCCGTAGTTACCGTGGAAACACTGTCATCTTCTACAACATTGATTCACCAGTAAAAACCAATGGAGTTGGATCAATGACAGTGGATGGACACATTTTTAAAAAAAAATCAGACTCAGGGTCCTACATCCATATGGGATGTTTTGCAATGTGACTTCAGTCTGAACAGTCATGTTGCATTTCATCTGACCATAGCGTCATTCAAATGCAACACGTCATAATTCTGGAAGGACCCGGCGAGAACGATATTTGCTTCCATAGACACAGTATGCTGTGTATGATGTCACTTCAGGACCGTAGACTGTTCACACATGAGTCTGATGGCAATGCATTTAAATTAAAAAGTGAACAAGCCGACAAAAAAATCTGATTTTAGCAAAAATTCAGAATTGAACGTAACATATATTGTCTTGCATCTGACTGCCGCCTCTTGGCTCTCATGTCTCATTATACATGAGAAATGGTTCTGAATTGACCTACATGGTTAAACAAAGGTAAATACATTAATGAAGCAGCAAAGGCTGGAAAACTGACTGTATAGTAAAACAAAAACCTTAAGTATTCAGGTTTCATCTAAGACTATAGTACTGTGTTGGCCAAGGTAGGGTTTAGGAGGTATTTTTATTGGGTCGCCAGTTTGTAGAGGAGATTATATATTAAGAGATAACATCTTATATAATTGAATTTCTCAGAAGAGTTAATAAATGTTGACCAAAGCCATGTCAAATGTAGAGGAGAGGCATAAAGATGAAAAAAAGTGAAAGAAAGTGATGAAACAAGACAAAGTACATACAAGACATAAGACAAAAAACCTTGTAAAACTACTACTCCCACTACTACTACTACAACTACGACTACCACTACTACTACTACTAGTACCACTACTACTACTACCACTACTACTACTACTAGTACCACTACTACTACTACCACTACTACTACTAGTACCACTACTACTACTACCACTACTACTACTACTACTACCACTACTACCACTACTACCACCACCACTACTACAACTACTACTACCACTACAACTACTACTACCACTACAACTACGACTACCACTACTACTACTACTACTACTACCACTACAACTACAACTACCACTACTACTACTACCACTACTACTAGTAGTGCCACTACTACTACTACCACTACTACTACTACTACTACTAGTATCACTACTACTACTACTACCACTACTAACACTACCACCACCACCACCACTACTACTACTAATAAAAATAATAACTGAATGCATCACTTTAATCCTTACATCAAATCAGCAAAACCTGTCACTCAAAAGACATAAGAATTCTTTACTGTCATTATAATGACACATAGTGAAATTCCACTTGGTTAGTCTCTGCTTAAAAAACAGTGCAAAGTGTAACAACAGACACAAACAGATGCAATATGCTAAAAGATACAAACAAAAATGCCCAAACAAAACGACCAGACATCCCAGTAAATATGTTCAGTATGAATAATAGTTCATAGCGCAGCAGCAGCAGAACACGTGGGGAAGTGGAGCTCAATGCACGTCATTAAGAAATGAGTGCATATGTGTGTCGCTAAAACATGCGACGTTCAGTAGAGTAGATGATGCAAAAGTAAAATATGAAAACGTCTTAGCAATATGACAATATACACACAACCAAATATACTATACTATATCTGTGTATCACATAATGCATTTGTGTATTTACCTATATTTGTTATTGTGTGTTTCACATAGAGGATCAATTGACTGGATTCAACTGGATAGTGGTTTGTAGCACCATTATTAAATAAAATACATCCAACATGACAAGAAAAAGACAAACAAATCACAGAGACCCAGTGTTAAACTGAGGTAATGTGTCTTACTTTGTGATTTCTTTGACATTTAAAGTGACCTGGATTAACCCCTTGTTCCCAGTTTTCCCACAGATTAAGACGATGGCCCACCTTTAGATTAACCAGAGATTACATGAGTTCAAACAGATTAAATGATTTCAAAATAAAATGAAAACAAGACATGAAACACTGAAAAGTTCAGATCCGTAGTTTATTTTGTTTGTAGCTCATTATTTTGATAATCTGTGATTATTTTGCTCATTATTTTGTCCATATTATTAATTTAGTGCTGATTTTGATCATTTACGTCATCATTTTGCTTCTTACAGATTTAATTTCTGTTCAAATTGTTTATTATTTTGTTCCTTTTATAGATTATTTGGTTCATTAATGTTACTACTTTGTTTATTTGGTAGATTTTTTTTCATCCAACTGACAGGTAGTTGTTACTGAAATCTTTTGTTCTTTCTGTTGATTGTTTTATTCATTTTATTGCTGTTTATGTACTTTTTTTGGGTCATATTGTTTTGTTGATTTTTTTGTTGATTTTACTGTTTATTTTGTGCACTTTTCTGTTTATTTTTGCCATCAAGTTTATTATTTTGTTCATTTTATTAATAATTCTGTTGGTTATTCATTATTTTGTTCCCTTTTATTGATTGTTTTGTTTAATGTTTTGCTTATTTTGTCCGTCAAATTAAGTTATTGTTTATTTTGTCGATTATTTTGTCCATTTTATTGATAGTTTCGCTGGTTATTGAATATTTTGCTGTTTTTATTAGTACTTTTTAAAATCATTTTACTTATTTTGTGCACTTTGTTGCTTATTTTGTTCATTTAACTTAATGATTTGTTACTTACTTTATTTAGTATATTATTTTGTTGGCTACTGTATTCAACTACTTTTTAAAAATCATTTTTCTATTATTTTGTTGCTCATTGTGTAGATCAGTGACATTATATGAGTTTATTAGTATTCATCCATCATCCTCCTCTTCATCAGGTTCTGTCAGTGTCCTCTCAGGTGAAGTGGACTCACAGAAGGAAGTTTTTTTTTTTTTTTCTTCAGTGGATTGTAAAACTTGTTAATGCTCGGTGTACTCGGGTTCCTCCCCCGTGTGTGTGTCTCCCCTCCTCTCCCCTCCAGGAGCCGTGCTGGGCCGTGGTGGGGCTGGGACATTCCTGCTTTGACGACCGGCCATGATTTGCTGAGCAACTCGACACTGGCTTCAAAGATGCGTGTGTGGAAGCAGCAGCGGTAGACACGGATCCGAGCCCCGGCACAACAACACAGACACAGCCCGACACGGAGCGCACCGAGCCGGGACAACTAACAACCAACTTCGCGCCACCTCAGCTCGGGTCCGGTCGGAGGAAGGAGGAGGGGGTAGTGTCGCACCTTGGCCCCCGGAGCTTGAAGCTGCTTTAGCGGGTCTGAGAACTCTCCGTACGCCCCTCCACCTCCGCGTTCCTCCGGTCGACTCGCACTTTGAGCCCGTGTCTAATGGAGGGCCCCGTACGGATTTGCCACCAGAAGAATGCGTTTTGGTGCTAATTCAGCCGACGGCGAACAGCTTTTGCCCTTCTGTACGAGAGGTAAGACGGAGACGGAGCGGGGAGTCCGGCCGGCGGCTGGGGCTCCGGGGAAGGGAGAGGAGAGGAGAGGGTACCCGGGGGGGAGGCTTCGATGCGGGGCACCGGGGAAAAGTGAAGCGGTAGGTGGGTAGGTAGGTAGGCAGGTAGGTAGATAAACAGATAGCTCCACACTTTAAAGCCCAAACATTTGCGTGTTTTCTGAACTTTTCATGGCAGTGGGGTGGAGTGGCGGTACATGCGTGTCCGTGGGAGCCTAGTACACGGACGTTAATGTGATGTAAACCCACGAATTAACTCTATGTCAGTTATAACTACGAATACAAAATACGCGGTATGCTAACATCCACTTTTGCTAATACACCTCTAAAAATGACTAGTTTTGTCATAGTATTGTCTGTTAAGTATTTGTAACTTTTCAAAACTTCAACAGACAGAAATGTTAAAGTTATAGAGAGAAACTGATTTTTTTGTGCTTTTTTTCCTCCTAACTAGCTAGCTAAAATTCACAAAAACACACCACGCGCTTTAGCCGTTATCATGTTTTCTTTACGCAATTGGGGGGTGGTTTTGTAAAGTGAATGAAATAAACTTAGAGCTTAAATATTTGTCTGGTAAACAGTCTGACAGCTTCTACACACTTCACTTTAGCATCCCGGTTGAAAACAGATGGCCTGAGGGCTGCATTTCTGCATTTTTAGAAATAGCAAATATGTCAGGAGGCTACCGGGGGTTGACAGATTGGTGTCAGAGTCATAAAAGGTGAAAATGGACTTTGGGATATGTGGAGCATTACTTTGTGCTTTTATTATGGAGCTGCTTCTGGAGCCAACTTTATGCCACATTTACCTCTGAGCAGAAACACGGTGGCTTAGACTAATATTTGAAGTGTTTTCCCCCCTCTCTCTCAAAGACAGAGAGCCTTTATTGTTTTAGATAAATCCCCTGAGGGTGTCATAAATGTGGGTTTGGTAAATCTATGGTAGTAGTGCGCTGGATGTGGGTAAGTCCACAAATCAGCCTGCAAAGCACACAAAAGCAACTGTACCTCCTGTCTGTCTGAATGAAAGTGACACTGTTTACCCATTAGAGGTGGGTTTTTTTTTGACATTCATGGATTATTCATCCAAGCAAAAGATGTCTGATAAAAACCATCAAAAAAACTTCTGCCTTGTTCCTTTTTTACTCATGTGTCTATATCCTCCTACTTGACCTCTGAAACTGCTCCTTAAAACAGAAAAACACTGATTTGTAAGAAAAGCCTGTACTTTAAGGTGTTGCAGCTTCTTCTATGAGGATGAGAAAACTAGCAGAAGTTTGTTTTACGGTTAAAAACTGTTAAACTGTTGACTTACATGTCTAGGTTTAGTTGTTTCTGTGCGCAGTTAAAAGATTTCTGATAAAAATCCTTGAATAACTTGTGTCTTGATACTTTTTACTAAGCTTCACATGTTTCTGAGTCCTCTCATTTGACTTCAGTGCTGAAAGTGCTCCTAAAACCAGTAAAAACTGATTTGTTAAAAAAGTTTGCACTTTAAGGTGTTGCAACTTATTCTCAGACGACGATAAGATTTGCAGAAGTTTTCTTTTGTAGATAAACACTGTTCACTTGTTGATTTAGATGTCTAGGTTTACTTGTTTTTGTGCTTAACGAAAAGATGTTTGATAAAAACCTTCAAAGAACTTGTGCCTTGTTATTTTTTTATTTTTTTACAGAGCTTCGTATGTTTCTAAATCCTACTCGACCTAAAAACATTGATTTGTCAGAACAGTCTATACTTAAAGGTGTTCTATGAGGACAACAAAATTAGCAGGAGTTTCTTTTATAGATAAAAACTGTTAATTTGTTGATTTACATGTCCACTTTAACTTGTTTCTGTGCACAAGTAAAAGATGTCTGATAAAAAACCCTCAAATAACTTGTGCTTTGTTACTTTTTTTTACACAGCTGCACATTCTAAGTCTTCCTACTCAACCTCTCACTGTTGAAAGTACTCAGAAAAACTGAAAAATCATTGGTTTGTCAGAAAAATCTTTACTTCAAGGTGTTACAGCTGTTTTGCAGTTTGTTTTATGGTTAAACGTTTAATTTGTTGATTTAGATGTCCAGTTCTTCTTGTTTCTGTGCACAACTAAACCAGATGACAGAGTAAAAGTAATGATGTGGCGACGGAGACAATCCCCTTCCCTTTTTTTCTCCTCCTCAAGTAATTTCCTCTGTCTGCCGTTCACTCCTATCATCAGAGCTCCACAAAGACTTTTGTTACATAGGGGTGACTCTCAGAAAACTGAACACTTAAAAGTTATTGAGAACAAAGTCTGGAAGGCATGACATCCAGTTGGTGGGACACACATGGCCGCCCTCAGATAAAATACTTTCAAGTTCAAACAGTTGCTCGTGCATTGTTACGACAGTGGGGGACAAGAAGACACTTCCGATGGCTTTCAGATCCTTTCAGTGCTCCTCAATATCGGGTGAGCTTTTGACAGTGGCGGAGAGAGATTTTCTCTCTTTGTGCTCGGGCTCGGACACTGACAGCGTACACTTTCAGAGATAAATCCTGCTTTGGGTTTTTGATACTGGAGTCTATTCCACAAGAGTTTTCCCCTCATTTTTATCACTTGAGTAGCTTTGTTTTCTCCAACTGTAACAGAAAATAACCTCTTTAACGTGTGGTTTATAGAAGGAACTTTAACTCTGATTCTGCTCGACTGACATGCTTTTTCTACTGCAGAATAATTATAAAGAAAATCTTAAAATAGCCCCTGAAACCCAAACTACATCAATGATAAACACTGGACCCACAATTCCAAGTGGTATTTTTAGTATAACTGATATTGTGTTGTTAATGTGTGGGATTTTCCCCACAGAAACACAGGGAACGTGATCAGACAACGACAGAGCCTCCAACTCTTTTTCCTTTTTTCCCCTTTTGTTTTGTTTTCACAGTGTGTTTTTGGGACTAGTAGGGAAATTAACTTACCATTAGTGGCCAGGCTCTTATCAGACAGTCTTGAACAAAGCACAGCTATGCCATTAAGCGAGCTGGAATAATGTTTGAGCCATTAGTGTGTTCGCTAATGATAAACATATGTTGCTCTTGGAAAACTATGTTAAGTGGGCAATTTGAATGTAAGCATGTTTAATGATACCAGGCCGTCCACTCATAATGGCTCTCTTGATTTTCTTTTTTTTCTGATGAATAATCACTAGGGATGCACTGATTGCAAAATTATGGACCAATACTCATATTTAAAATGTCAATTTGGCTGATAGTGATGTAATTTTTTCTTATTTATCCCTCCATTTGTGCCTGGGAAATCGTCATTATATGCATAAAAAGTAGCGTTTTAAAGTCTTTCAGTCCTTCACTAAATCGCTGAATGAGCACAAGTTCAACAGTGCAAATTTATTATAAAACCTTTAAAATTAACAACAAATTAATGTCATTCACTGCCAACAGTGAGGTGACGTCTCATATACTAGAGATGTGCATGAATAATCAGTCGATTTGTCAAAGTGATCAGCAGAGTTGACATTTTAAGAGTTGGAGGAGATTCATGTTTTACTACGTAGAAATGTGGAGCTAATGTAGCACTATACTTTGTCGAGTACTGTAGTAAAGGCAGAAATGTATTTAAGGTGTTGGTCAGTATTATTATTATTATTATTATTTTATTATTTTGTGTGGTTTGCATATGTTAATAATGGTGTCACAACTAATTGACTTCTGTTTGTTTGACCTTGTTCTAATGTGCAGATAAACTTGGTTTTCACATTTTAACTAATGTTGTGTCTTGAAAACTGCAACCCACTTGTGTTTTTGACTTAATTTTTCTCTATTTGTGACATAAATTTGGTAAACCTTCACTACTTTTTGTTGTGGAGGTGTTGACATCAGCCGATATATTGTTGCACCACAGTGAACAATAAGTGGTTGTTAAAGAATGGTGGGGAAGGTAGTGCATTAGTTTCCATAGTAACAATGATGATTAATGAAAAGTAAAGCCAGGAAATGAGGTCAGACATGAGTTAAAATCTTTGTGGTTTGGCATGAAAACTGAGAGGATAAATGGAGACAGTAGATTTTTGGATAATCAGTTGTAATGTTTAATCTGTTAAGTAATGAGCAAAAAACTTAGTGCTCATTGTTTTATGTTGTGTATTACTACAAATTATGTTATTCCTTGTTCATTTGATAGGGACAGACCCATGTATATAGATATAAGATGAAAATAGCCATCCCATGTATTTCTCAGTTTGTGACACTTGTCCCTAGAAGGGCTTTTCCTTTATCAAAAAAGTAATATATGAAGTTTGAGCTGAACACAACAAAATATCCAAATGCTCATTAAAATGTATTGCAACAGGATACCAAAAATAAGTACAGATTTACTGCTGAATAAGCCAAGATTTAATGACTTTCTTGAAGGTGGTGAAGTTCAAGGCAGATTTGAGATGATCAGGCAGTGAAGTCCATTATTTTCCCCCTTGATTGAAGAGACAAATGTAGTGGGTTGAATGATAAATTGGCACAAATAGGATGTTTTACAAACTATTGTTGTTAGCATTATCATTAGCATTGGTATTAACTTGGCTCCAATATTGGCTGATGGCAAACATGAGACATCTTAACGGGAATTAATGACTTTGAATCACTAGAATTATAGAAAATAATAGCCCTGAAAAATCAAGTTTGCCTTTATCTGCATTTTTTCAAAGAAAGTATTAAGTTCACATCCAGATTTCCTAATATAGTTGTTAGCAGTGTATTCCTTTGGCTTTAGGTATTAAATTCAACAGTTAGTTCAGAAATTTACATTGAAGTCCAATAGAAGCATTTTTGTAAGTGTTTTTAAGGATTGAGGTTTGGTATTGACTGTTAGTCTCTTGTCTTAAGATCCACAAAGGACATGATAAAATGATAATTACTCTGACGCAACTTTAAATTGTGATTAACGTCATTATTTTGTTGTTTTTTGGGGGGGATTACTTTGTATTCAGTCAGTGAATGCTTTGAAAGTTCCGCCTTTAGATTAATTGAAATATAATTACACATCTCAAATAACTGTCTGGTGTCATCAACTTCACTTTGACCCAAAAACGCCTTCCAAACTTGAAAAGCAAACATAATTTGACACTTATTGTGGTACTTTTCAGTACCAAATGATGTGTAAATCCACCATCAGTTGACCTTTCATTTAGAGACATGACTTTGACTGTTGTATTGACATTTTATATGGGTGAGAAAATGGGGTGGAAAAGCAACACTAGTGACTTGCTTCCTCTCCTCCAGCTGTTAAACAACGTAGTAGATAAATCTGGCTGCAGTGTGTTAGGTGAATGTGGTGGGAGAGGGCGTGTTCACATGGGTGACTAAAGTATATTTTGGGCGCCTCCCATTTGCTCCCATTTTCAGGGCCATACGGATTTGAGGCCAGGCAGCAAACCTCAGCCCTGGCCCTACACTGAGCTGAACTCAATCTAAAACCTAAATCACAATGTGGTTTGGTTGTTTATTTGGTTTTGCGCTCTGATCTGTCATATTATAGCGCTGGAGGATCAACCTTTGGCTGAGTTAAAGTCATAAAGCAGGAGATGGAACCAGAATTTTGAAGCAGCCACCTTATTTTTCACCATCATCCTAATATTTTGATCACTGGAATTAGTCTCGGCCATTTTCTAAAGCTCTGATGGCTAATCCATTTCAGCTTCTTAGCATAATAAAGTAGAATTTAGTTGACTGTTGTATTGCTAACGTTTGACCCTTTGAGTGCTATTCCCAAACTAAAACCTGGCTTGTTTTGAACTCCTGACACATCAGCCTCCTTTTACTCTCATTGCTCAGGGATTGAGTCATACTTTCTGCGTTTTTCATATTTTCTAATGCCGGCCTTTTTGTTCTGCAAGCCCTGGCGCCCATTCGTCAAGGACGGACCCAGAGCGCAGGGCTCATTAGATGGACAGAAGGGAGTTTCAGGCAGAATGCCAAAGAGCCCCCATGTTCAAGGAGCCAAGGGGTGGGGGTGCTGATTGACAACACCCAGCAGCCATGAGCAGGGGTCGATGGGAAAGATGGGCAGGTCAGGGAAGAATTTGCGTTCTTGTGACCGCTTGGTTGGTGAGTGCACCCTGCAGCTGTAGCGCTAGCAAAAAAAAAAAAAAAAGATGAAACTTTCCACTCTCGCTAAATTTATTCTAGGGACAGGCTGAGAGTGCTGTGGGCTAAATTAAAGCTGTGTCGAATTAGCCACGAAGGCAGTAGTCGAAGGTGTCACTTGTGTTTATACAAAGCTGTCATTAGTAGCACTGCTTATCTGCTCAGAGCACACATTGTCATTACTTTAACTACACAACGTCTCTCAGTGGAACCCCCTCCGCTATTTCTCCCATGCACCCCCCCCTTTCAACTCTGACAGATGATCCCAACAACCTGCCGCTGACTCGCTCGACTATGCAAGCAAGTTACTCCAGGAGGTTAGAGATAGGCCGCATGCTTCCTTCGGTACTACTCCTCGGAAATGTCAAAGGTGAGCCGACTGTAGCGCGATGTATACACCGGCTTTCAACAGATGGTGGTGTCGAGTGTCGAAAAATTCAGAACCTTGAAGGACCTGAAACCGGATAATGACTTTCAAGAGATTTGAGAAATGAAATGAGAAACATCGGGGCGTAATTGTTAAGACAAACAAACAGTTTTTTTTGTGGGAACAGCAGAAACAGATGTGGGAGCCAGCCACTGAAATGCAGCAGGACGGAGCTGTTCAGGCAGGAGATAGAAGGAGATCTGCTTCCTTTCTGAGGATGTTAATGCAATGTAAATGCACTCCTCAACTAAATATATATGCGTCTGATAAGGGAATGTAAACCAATACCACACGCATGGAGCTTTGAAGAGAAACACACTGTCCAGGCGGCTGTGGATAATGAAAATACCTCAACAGCAGATGGTCGAGGAGTTCATGTGACACAGAGGGACACACTTTGATAGAGACCATGACTTTTACTGTAGGAAAAAATGATGTAGACCCAGATCAAGTCGTAGATGGCTGCAAAATACTTCCCACAGTCTTGACTTTTTGTAGATGCCTTTTTATTATGTGCTCATAATCATCTAAGGGAGTGCTTTTTGGCTCGAGTAGCAGCACTATATGTGGCTTTAACATGATGCAGAGTACCACATGTAGGAAGAACAAAACGTTCCTCGCGAGGGTTCAACGTGGCATCTTGCACAATACTTCCCATTTGCCAAAAACAACAATTTTTCCTCATAACTGTCAAGCCAGTCCACGATGAGAACCATTGTTCTGTCCTGCAGCCTGTGTCTCGTGTAATTTTCTTAGCGATTCCTCAGCCCCGGGGAAGATTTCAGGCGGTGAACTTCTGAACTGGACCCTCGCTGACAATCAGATACAAAAAAACCAGCATCCCAGAACATGCATCCTCAGCCTCTTCCTGTTTGCAAGATTCATTTCTATTTCCCTTTCCTGAAACGGACCCTGCCTGACTCAGGGCCGTCGCCTCAGAGTCTTTTCTTGTTGTAACTGTGAGCGACCGCAGCTTTCTATTTCAAATGTTGAACCAATAAGTCACATCTGACATGGGTTTTCTGCGAACCAGAATGTGTGCGCTGTTGAAAAGCCAGCGCAAGGATCAGCAAGACTATATTAAGGCAAAACTAGTGGCTGGCACTCCCCTCCGGCTGACAAACAGGCTACTTGTTTGAAGGGCTGTTTTTCTCCCAGATCAGAGTGTGAGGCAGTGTGGGTACTGCCGCCGCTGCCTGCCTGCCTGCCTCTGGGCCCTGTGGTTATGGGTGCCATTTTGGGCCTTCCCCACTCCAAGATGTGGCCCCTCAGGGAGAGAAGGAACCCCTCACTTATGAAAGATATTGAAAGTGAGTGGAGGAATTTAAGACAGAGGATAAAACATATGGTCGGTCCGGCCTTTATGCCCTTCTGTTCTGCGGATGTTGTGAAATGGAACAGAGACTCGGCATTAGGGCTGGATGATTTGGACGAAAATATGATGACAATAAAATATCACATCAGGCGTTGTTCAAGTTTTATTTCTTTCAAGTTTAAAGGGTTATTTGTGGTTTTAAAGTCTTCTTTATGGCCAGAATGTGACAAACTGCTGCCAAAGCAGAACATCTAGACATAGAGCAACCAGAACAAACATAATAATAGAATACTTTTCAACATCAAAGTATACATAAGTATAATGACAAAACACTGAAATACTGTAAGTGTTCTAGTTTACAATATAAGCGTCACAAACACAAAAGAAAACATATCATGAAAATAATGTTTATTGAGGCTGCAATGATCAATCAGTTTCTCTACTACTAAAATAATCCATAGCTATTTGGCTAATGAGTCTGTTTGAGTAATATTATAAAGATTTCAACTTAGTGAGACATTCAAAGATACTTCAGGATGACACTTTCACTTTGTCACTATTTTCTTGGCCAAAAGATTCATCAGTAAACTGAGAATATAATCAGCAATGAAAATATTTTAGACGCAGCCATATATTGTATATTGTGCCATGGAAAAAGATACAGGAATTTTCACCAGACTACTTGAATAGCTTTACTTGGAAAGAATTAAACGCTCTAGAATGATTGGGATGATTGTGTAGGAGAGTGCTTTGCAGAGTTTACACACAAAAGGCTTGCTATACATTGGATTTCAGTCCACCAAACATAAAGTATAGCACTTTGACGACTCTTATCAAGTGATTTTTGAGGAGGAATTAGGTTGTTTAATACTGGGCATAAAAATTATAGCGCAATGGATTGTTCTGCATAAATAGAGCAAATGTCTGGTAGATGTTCAGTATAATTTCAGTGCTTGGAAAACACCTAAAGCCCAGTCTGTGGTGTTGAGTTGCTTATCCATAAAAAAAAGGTCAGTAATTCATATTGTTTACAGACACAGTAACTGATTATCTTCTTTCACCTTCACAATGTTAAATGTTTGTCAAATTCTGTAAAGAATAGTTTAAGCTCTGAAATAACAACCTGGTTTCTTCAGCTTTCTTTAATAAGCCTTTAAATGCAAACAAGAAATTATGCCATTATTATCAACATTAAATAACTCCGTGCAGCCAAATGTTTCTTTCCTGTATCTTTGTAAGTTCTAGTTGATGATCTTGGTGGGGGAACCTGCTTTGGTTGTTTGATAAACTTATCAAGAATGAGTGTGATTTGCTGGTGGTTTGGTCTGTGTCCAATATCCTCTAAATCAGAGTAAATCATTGTTTATCAGATGTGAAAATAAGAAACAAGCTTTTTTCTTTTTATATCAAACGGAAAACAAGTTCTGCCTTAGTTTGACTTTGTGTTGACGATGTATTGCTTAGCCTTTCTGAATATGATGGATGGATCCACATCTTGAGTTTGACCAACTTTAATCAAGTAAAATAAATATGTCATCTTTTTATGCTGACACAGTAGCAGACACAGTATGCACAGTGTAAGCATGTGCTATGGTTTCTGTATTATTGTTATGTGTTGCTGTTGTCATGAGGTGGTGTTTCTCTTGGCATCACCCGAGGCATGCATCGTGTGCCAAAAGCTCTTCTCACCTCCAACACTGCAACGCTGAGTGGGCCGGGATCCTAAGCATGTTGGAGAGCTTTTTTATGATTTGACCGAGAGCCAGAAGTGGAAACTCGGATGACGGTGTGTGTTGACGTATCACCGCCGAGTTTGTTTTGTGATCTCTCGATTGCCGCACAACAAGCGTGGAGTGTTACAAGGCAAGACGGATAAACATTTAGACAAACTAAATAAAGCATTTACACACTCCGCGTAGGACTGCATATTTATCTTTGTGTCCTCAAACTTGTACGTACAAGGGAACTGACTTGTTTGTTTGGGTTTTTGCAAGAGATTTGTGGGATCGGTGAAGAAGACTAATTATATTTTAACCTTTTTACATGTGTTTGTTTTTGTTCTGCTGGCTGACTGTGGGGTTCAGGTTTTCGTGGACACGGCTCTCTGTCTCATAAATCCTCCCCCTGTGGATATATACGGCCATCACTCCATTATATTTGGAGGATCAATTTATCATTCTGAGAAATGAAAATACTCTTGTGTGTACTTTCTTTCTCACGCCTTTTCAAGGAACAAACAAAGAAAGGCAAATACCCTGAGAGAAAGCAGTTTCTCTGAGCACGGTTTTGTAAAAGCGAGTTTCTTGTTAGTATCTATTTGGACACCTCGTCGTTTTGTTTATGTTGCACATGTTTGGAGTTACATTATTTAATATATGTTTTAGTTTGAAAGTAGTTTTGGTTGGCAGCCAGAGACCCATCAGGAGGAGACTGAGCAGAAACTGTTGTCTGCGTCCTCTGTGCTTGTTGCCGTAGAGACGCAGGCAGTGATGGAATCCAGGAGAGCTGGGGAGGGACTGCACCGAAGGGAGAAGGGAAAAAGGGGGGTGGGGGGTGAGGGGGGGGCAGCTGGATCAGATCACTGCTTGCCCATAGTTCACAGCCCACACAACATCATTTCAGATACTGTCCTGACTCCCTCGGAGAGTTTCGAGACATTCTGCAAACGTGATCATTTATTCCCTCCCCTGCATCAACGCGTTTTCCCATCATCTCTCTAATCGAGGCTGATACAGAGGAATGTGAATCCCTGGCCTCTTCTACCCCGGTGCCACGGCTGCACAATCCCAGCTCCCCTCTCGCCTGGCGTGATGAATCAGACTCTTGGCACATGTTGGAGATCAGTGTTATAACACACCCCGCAGGCAAGAAGGCCTTCTTGTGCATTCCTCCTTTCCATCAGAATTACCTTTTTCGTTCTGAGCAGACGTTCCCCTGCGGGCTGAAAGGCCTGTGAAATCAGCCGGAAGGGCCCAGAGAGCTCCGACAATGGGGAAGGGTTGTTAGTTACATGTGCTTTGCAAAAGGTCTCGAAGTGGCCTTGTATGCCGGCGATACCCGGGGATCTGTTTCCAGTGTCCGAGGCCGCTATTGAGTTTCGCTCCTGTAGTTAATCCCGCTGTTCAGGACCTTGGGAAACAACCGTACCTCCCCACCCTCCCGTGCCTTCCCCCCTCACAGATTCCCAGGAAAAACAAGACATTGCTGAACAATCTCCAATTAAGATGGGTCTTACATACTGTACCATTCAGGTCCGGCTCTCTCGCCCCACTGTTTCATTCTTCTTTTTTGTCCTCCCTCCTTCTTTCTCCCCCTCTCAGCTCTCTGTTTGTGTCCTCGGCCAACGAGCCTCGGGGCAGAATTAGCGCTGTCTCCCAGGTCCCGGCCCTGGCACTTTGGGAGGGTCTGGCCTCAGAGGAGGAGGAGGTGAAGGGAGGGAGGGGGTGTGTGTGTCCTTGGTAAACAGGCCTTTGTGGGATGTGACTGTCTGATCCCCAGGGGCCTCTCCTTTTCTTTCATTCCTCTCATCTCATCCCACACTACAGCAGTGTGTGTCGTCAGGGGCCGAGGCAGTGCCGGGCCGGGCTCTGGGACCCGCCTGGCCCCGTAGTCACCCTTGTGGACTGCTCATGCTCTGTTCCACGTCCACAGAGAGACGGCTGTGTATGAAAAGCCAACATAGTCTCCAAGAAAGTCTGCTCTTATATGACTAGTTTTAGCTGTTTGGAGTAAGTTCATGTTCTGACAAAGACATAATCAGTGCTTTGGTTTTGTTGCAAGGAAACAGTAAAGGATGAGCAGTGTTCACATCTCAACACCTGTAGGTTTTTTAGGCTTAGGGAGTCACAGCACTTTGGTTTTGCTAAGGAAAATATTGTGGTTATTTTATATCCATAAATGCTGTAAATTGTGAGTTTTTGTCTCATCCTTGCAAACTTTTCTGTTCAAGCCCTGATACTTTTCTCTTACTTTGCTGTCAGTAACTCAGCCTTAAAGTATATTTAACCTAATAATTCTGTCGTCAAATCCAGCTGGTATTATAAGTCGTGATGGATGGATGGATGGATAGCAATGTTACAGGGTCTGTGAGAAATGCAAATACAAGGTAAAAGTTTCATATTTTGTGCACATGATTATGTGTGCTCTCATAAAAGTAGATTTACAAAATTGCATTTCTTTGTTTCGCCGCAGTGTCACATTATAACACAATATATTGATTATTATTGTTAATGTATCGTATCACCAGATTCTCGCCAGTATCTGGACAGTTTAATGTTCAGAATTCACAATCTTATCTTATCTTATCTTATCTTATCTTATCTTATCTTATAGGGCTTGGAAATTAAACAGTATAATGTTACCATGACCATCATTATGGTGGTATAAATTTTTCTTTTCCTGTAGGTTCTCTTTTACTTCAGTGTACGTCTGCCTATTTTCATGTTGCAAAAGACTGCATCTTTGTAATTGTCTTGAACCTTCTACATCTAGATTTGTGAAATGTTTGTTGCTGTTTGGTAGATGTTCATGTCTGTTCTGTCCATAAAGTTTAGAGTTTCAAACCCTCTGGTTTTCACAAATAACCAAAATCAGCCTTTAAACTTGCAAAAAATCATGATGTGACATTTACTGTCATAATTATGTTGTAAAAAACGTAATCACGATAACTTTTTTTTGGCTTTATTACTCAGTCGTATTTTGAAATTAAGACACAAAATAATATTTATTTTTATAAAACCTGTTGTTGCTGTTACAGTTTGGTTATGGGAATGTCATTTCTGAGAAACAGGGTTGGAAAAGTAGACCGTTCATTCAGCCGTACCTCATTTATCTTCTTCTCTCACACTGTGTTTCAATGATTCATTGAGGACACTTGCATTAACTTTCTAAGGGATGTCAGGTTCAGAACAGGGCAGTCGTCTTATATATTATGGATCGACAAAACCTCTGGAATGTGATTTTCTCTTAAAACAAAAAAAAGACTCCCTTCTTTTTCCTCCTAATTCCCTCAATTGATTCCAAATCATGTCCCCTCTCTTCTCTTTGTATTTCTTTAGTTCGCTCTCTCCTCTAAGTCTGTCTTACTTTTAATAACGTCTCAGTCTTTAATCAGATGGAGTTAGGGCCATACCAGAGGCCCAGTGTTTCCACTCATTAGTTTCCTCTGTGGCCCCGGGCTGCCTCAGTGGGATCACCCAGACCAATAGAGGAAGCCCATAATGGTCCCCTAGAGTCTCTTCTCTCAGGAGGCTCTTCCCAAGTTTCTGGGCTGAGCTGAATGCAGTCGGGCTGAATCATCAGTCAGTTTTGGCAGATGTGGATACGAGCTCAGCTATTATCTGTACGTCTCTATCTCGGAGCCAAATAAAGAGGGAGGAGAAATGAGTCGGGGCTTGGCAACTTTTCACCTCTCACTGAATGTTTCACCTCTTTATACCCCCTTCTCATTTTCCCCACTATCCCAGAGAGCTTTTCTTTCCATTTTCCTTTGTGCGCCTTTTCCCCCCATCGCCTCTTATTTTCTTGTTTGTGAAATTATCTTCCATCTCTCTCGTGGTTGTGTTTCTTTCTGGGAGTTTGTCTCAGTCTCTCTGTGGGGCTGAGGAATGTGCACTGCAGATCCTCTGTCAGGGAGATGTGGGGCGAGTGCAGACAGGTTTGGGCTATAGCATGTGAATCAGCTTCAGTGCACAGGTCAGATTAGACCATCATACCAGAAAAGACTTGCTCTTTCTCTTACACCCCACTGCTTTCTTACACTTAATGTATTTATCTCTGAGCTTCGGTTCTAGTCATCAACCCCGTGTTAGTCCGTCTTTAAAATAAGCAGAGGTGGCAGAAGCATGCAGATTCTTTATGCCAGTAGAAGAAGACGCTAGTAAAAGCAGAAGTACTCGGTCAACGTTAAGTGCAGAATTCTTAAGTAGGTCTTTGCAGGGCATTTGTAACAGCTGTTTCTGTGCAAAGCTACCTGAAGTTGATGCCGTTAATGTAAGTTTTATTATTATTTTTTATTTATTTGACAGGGATAATGCATTTAAGCAATGTTACATATATAAGGAATGTGACTATTGTAACGTATGTGGGATTTACAGTGATAAAGGCTAATTTGCAAACTTTGTCCCTGGTGTGACTATTAACAAATAGTGTTTGAGTAATAATTATATTGAAACAAAGAATTTTAACTTCACTACAATCTGTAAAGTAGTTGAACACTTTAATTAATTGATAGAGATTTTACTTTGGAAAATTGCAAAAAAATGCCTTAATCATAAATTAGAGACTTTTCCCACTGAAAAAACTACTGTTTGCTTTGTATAATATGACTTGTGAATGCTTTTCTATTATTTTTCAATCATGTCTTCATTTCATTCAGCCAAAAAACAGTTGCGTAAAATCATCTATAAGATTAAAATAAATAAATAAATAAATCATTTTTCTAGCAAAAGTTCCAGCTCTAACTTAAAATATGTGACTCTGTGTTAAGTTTTTTGTCTCATTATGTTTGCTGTTCATGATATCCACCAATAGTACAGCAAGCAAATGACTTTTTTTGTTATTGTCACTTCTATTGGGTTGAACTTGGTCTTGATGTTGAGAAGGGATGATCAGTAGTTCCTCTCATTCGCATGGAAACTAAACCATCAAGCCTGGTTTGGTAATGTGGTCCAAAAAGGAATCATAAGTTCAGTCTGATGCGTCAAGTCTCCAGTGTTGAATTATCTCAGACCTACATCACCTCATTTTGTCCTTGAGTCCAACTGAATATTTTTGCCAAATTTACGTGAAGATTTATCTGAGATATTGTGTTTTTAAATGTAACAGGAATTGTTAGAGATGCAGAGATACATGTAAAATAAATATCCAGGTACAATACAGATACCTGAAAGAGGTTACAGTAACATCTGTTTGTCCTTTGTTACTTCCCACCTTTGACAAAAGCTCAAGTGGCCTCTGACAGAGGGGAAGTCCCTGTCAGACGAAGCCTGAGAGACGTCTGAACGCTGATCTGCAGCCAACAGCCCACTCCCTCACGCCTCCAAGCAACTTCTACAAAACCTTCAGAATATAATACTGAAAGGAAAAAATCCCATGCTCCAGTTTTTTCCCTCCTTTCCCAAATCTGATCTTGTGTTACTCTCTGTTTTTTGCATTCATGTTGTGGCCATTCTTAAGGTGGGACCTAGTAGATATAAATTAAACAGACATCCTGCATACAAAACAGACTGAAAGCTGATATACAGACACCGGGACAGTTTATGAAAATAAATGAGGTTAGTGTCAGTGAGTTCAAGTGGAAAAGTTCCTGTTTCTTTTGGGTCAGGGGGGTTGACCCCCTGTATGTTTGGCAAATGTTTGACTGACACCTAGCTTAAGAGTAGAGAAGAAAAAACATGTGCTTTCTTGACAAACATGCATTTACTGTGTGTGTTTGAGTTTTTATTGTCCTATCTGTGTTTCATCAGTCATGCTTCCTCCTGTAGGAGTCTGCAGAGAGACTGTAGAGCTGCAGCCACTTTATTTACCCACCTTTAAAGAAATACAAAGCTCTCACACAGGAATAACCCCATCTATCCGCTTGTAGGACAAGAGGGATCCCTGGTGATGACACAGGAGAAAATAAACACACTGACAACATGCCCTCAGGGAAAGGAAAGGGGATCGAGGCTTGAGTGGATTGGGGGGGGGTTAGCACCTGCACTTCTTTTCTGGCATCCTCACTGCAGGAACTACTTAAAGCCCCATCTGCCCCCGTGTGGGGCAGGCCCATATCCCTGTCATATTGGGTAAACAGGGACAAAAGCAATGTGGCGGAGCATCAAAGACCTGGAGGGCAGAGGAGGAACAGGTCACAACTGGTGCCGCTGACTGAGGCGGGGGCCTGGAGGCTGTTCGCTTCACAAGACTGCACAGCTGAGTGAAAACCAACGGCAAACACCAGGAGGCTGCTGGCGCTCTGATGCACCAACGCCAACCCTTTGGTACTCAAATGACTCCAAAAAGGTTGTGTTTGCAGTAGTTGGAAGTACTAAAGGGCAAATATTTGAGTAGTTTTCAGGTATTTGTATTGTAACAGTTCAATCTGTAAGACTTCACACATGCTCATGTACTAACGTGAAGTTAGTACACTGTTGCTACTATATTGAAAGTGTACCCCATCAGACCTGACCTCGGAAAAGATGGTGGTCAATGGCAAGAGGCTAGTAAGTTTCTGATCCTGTCAACTGTGCCCTGAACTACACATACAGTGTATATTTTACAAGTCAAGGAAGTTACAGTTTATAGTAAAGTAAGGCTCAGTGGACTGCATCTCATGCAAAACCAAAACAACCTTCAATTCTAAATGTTTAACCTCAATCTTCAAGAATGAGGTGAAAAACTACGAAATGAGGTGAAAACCACCACAGTCTGGCTGTGTTGACACTGCAGAGACGTCCTCAGGCTGTGGACAGAGAGAGTTATGACAACATCTGTGTGAGTTTTGGGTGTGTAGCTTTTTTTATTTCTATACTTATCTGATCTTTTAAGACTTTTACAACAAAGTTTGTAAAATTGTCTTCTAATATGTGTAAATGATGGCATAAGTAAAATGAGATCAAAAAATGTTGAATACATTACTGTTTTTTTCCATAATAAGGCCCAGAGGAGGTGTGACTTCACCTCTCTATAGAAGTAGAAGAGAGGTAAGAGACGTATGGAAGACACCAGGGCTGTACGTGAGGATTTTCACCCACAAAAACAGCCCGAGTCCTGTATTAGTGGACGAAGACTGAGACGATCATGTAGAAATGAAGTGCACAGTCTTGTCCAGTTCTTTTTAATCAAACATCTGTCCTGCTTTTTGAGTAAAGAATGTATGTACCTTTGCCACTTCTGCTGCTCAGGAGGACGCAGTCATTGCGAGCTCAGCGCTGCCAGCATCAGGACGCTTCCCTGTGATGAGGGATACAAGATATCCTCCGAGTGTCTGTCTCCACTGGATTCATGGTGGCGGATGTCAGAGGGAAGCCAAACAGATAAGAGGCTGAAATGATGCCCCTGTGTTTCCTCGTTGTGCCAGATTGATGGGCCAGATAGGCAGCTGTGTGTGTGTTTACATAAGAGCGCCCAGTCAGGGCTGCAGCGCCCGGCTGCCACGCCCACCGCCAGGAAGTAAAGTGTTAAAACGGCTCGAGAAAGGCAGTCACTGAGTCGGCTCTGGTTTCTTGTTTTACTGTGTGCCAATGTGCCCGCGTTGGGCTGTGCATTTTCATAGTGCTGTTGTTATTATTGTAATTATATATCATTATTCCGGCAGAGAGAAAGATAGTTTCCACTGATGACATGGGGGCAGTGTGGAGGGCCTGTTGCAACTCGTGGGATGGAGAAATGCTAGCCTGCAAGATGTGGGTTTGATCTGCCTGAATGAGCATGTACATTCTCCACTGTGGGTCTGAAATGCAGAGCACACACCACATTCATAACACACAGCTCTGAAGTCAAGATTACACATCGCTCTCAGTAGCAGCCCAGCCGCAATCAAGCTGAAATCTGAGCCACTGAGAAAGCTGTGTGATTGTTTTTTTTTTTTTGTTAGCTAGTTTTTTATTGTTTCTTTTAAGCGCTTTTACACCTGTTTTGGTGGAATTCTTGGCAGTGTGTGGAGAGGCAGTGTAAAATGTAAGCGTGTGAGTGGAGCAAAGAGAGCCAGGGTTTGACCTCTGGGGGCTGGACCAGGGCCACCAGACACCCGCTGGTTCACCCTCTCTCTCTCCTCTTCTCTGACCTTTGACCTCAGGGTGAGAAGGGGGCGTGAGCCAGGAGCTGGGAGAGTTTATTATTTCCTGCCTCTTCTCTCCTCCTCCTCCTCCTCTCAGGATGCAACAGTAAGATGAAGAGTGAGAGCTACAATAAAGCATCTGCGTCTCAAGTTCTGGATCAAATTAAAATGAATTGGTAATAAGTGCGATCATCTTTTGATCAAGATGTAAGGCTGGGAATCATTCCATCATTCGATACTGACACACTGGCTTTGATACCAGTTTCACACAAATGCTAAATCTGTTTTAACTCAAAAGGAAATTTCATGCACATTATGTTGAAAATAGTTTTGAGCTTGTTTTTTGTGCTTTTAAAGGCTCAAACCAAACTTCTTAATATAAAAGTAGAAACTGATTGAACACTATGTGATTTAACTTGACTGTTTCATCTCTTAAGTTTTGCCACAGTAGTTGTGATTCCATTAATAACAGTTACACAGCATAGAAAACTGAGGTTGTCTTATTTGCCATTTGTGTCTGAGAAATTCATCAATATGTTTAAAAAAAAGAGAGAAAGGTTCAGACTTCAGTTTTAACACTGTTCAGCATTTTCTCACATGACCTTTAAAAAAACAAACAAAAAAAAACAACCTAAAACTGTAACACAACAAATTAATATTGGCCACTACCATTCTCATGTCTCATTTGCAGATCCAGATACACTTATCACTGCATCACTTATGTAAACAATTTCATTCCTTTGCACTGTGAATAATATCGCTGTAATCTTCATTTTAATGGGATCAGTATCAGTATAAACAGTGTTTTACACAGAATGATGCATCACAGTTCACTTCTAGGCCTGTGAGTGAATTTATAGTGATAATTTATGGTCTGTGAGCGTTAAAAACATCCATTTAGTCCACTTTTACGTGGAAGAGTTAGTGGACTGTGCAAAAATCCTGGTTTTACACATGTTTTGCCAAAGTATAACACAATGTTGATGTTTTACGTTATTATGAGAAGTGTAGAAATAGTTTGATTCATGATGGAACCATTGTGGGATAACTTAGACTATAGCGTCAGTTATATATTTGTGTACTGTTGTGTTAGACAATGTTATTAGATATTAGTACAAGCAAATTAATGGAATTAAAAGGCATTTTATACTCAGTTAATGCTATAGAAGTATTATTTGGTATCCCGCTGAACAAGCAACTTTTTTATATAATGAAGATTTCTTTTTTAAGGCTGGGATGGGTAATGACACCCATTAAAAGGCAAAAAGTAACATCGGTATCGGCCAAGAATTTTGCAGTCAGCCATCCCTACATGGATCCATTGTGTGTTTACTGATATGAAACTGTGACTGTGAGTGGGTATTTTCCGCCTTTTTTTTGTCCCTCTATTTCTATTTTCTTCCCATACTTCAACCTTGAGCAAAGGCTAAACAAATTGACCCACTCGATTGTCCGGCAGATGAAACAGTGTTTAGGTTTGAGAGGGAGGGGGCAGAGTTAGAAACCTGTTCAGCTTCACCGATCCCACCCAGACATCATCCTTTTAATTTGACCCACCCTTCAGCCCCGGTTAGCCCTTCCGCTAATGTCTGCGAGCTACCGAAGCGCCAGTGTGAATATCACAGCTGGACGGCCATTGTCTCTCTGGCCTGAGGCTCAAACCCCGGTTACCAACCAGGAACCCGGGATCAAAGCCTGCCTGGATTACTCTCAGAAAAAGGAGGAGGAGGTGCCGCAGTCGGAGGGGGTCGGGTTGAAAAGGATAGAGGAATGCTCCTAATTACGTGCCCTCCACTCCTTTTCTGTCTCTGGCTTTGGCTCTTCTCTTGTCTCCTGTGTTCGTCTGTGGGCCTGCACTTCAGGCTACAGTGAACCTATGAGGAAGCAACACAGTGTAACAAGAGAGTGATATTAAGAGTGAGGCGACAGTCTCTCCACAGCCACTCCATTAGCGGGAGACCTCGGCAGCCCAGTGGGACGGTGTGGGGGGGGTAGAGGCAGGACATTCCATCCTCTGTGGAGACACTGAAGTGGGTGAGAAGAGGGGTCAGAGGAGAGGGTGGGAGGTGGAGATCAAGGAGTGTGTAAAGGGGATGTGTCGTGGAGATTAGAAGGATTCACTGGGAACCTAATAGAATTTTTTTTTTCTCCACGTGTACGAACTTTTCCACCCACACAGAACCAGTGGTGTTGTGGTTCGTGTGCATTTTGTCCAAAAATAGAAAGAACAGTAACGGTAACAGTAGGCTTTACCTGAGACAAGTGTGAACTGTTGTCGTGGATTCCAGTGTTTGCCCTTATTCTGGAAAAAGAAAGAATTACTAATAAGTTCTTTACGTTGCTAATGGAAATAAATATTCCACTAATATTTGAGTTAACATGCTGACCTGCACACTCCATTAACCCATAAAGACCCAAACAGCCACCGTCGACCAAAACCATCTACTGATGTAAACTGTTTAATACCTGTTGATCCACTGATCCTATCAATACATGTAAATAATTGGTGTAAAATACAGTTATTCATCTT
>JAPQRQ010000006.1:2374461-2385445 GCA_037367365.1 Apogon talboti
CAGAGGTGGACCTTACAGACCCTGTAGACCACATTGGACCTGAGACTGTTGACTCACTGTCCTCACTGGAACTGATGGTATCACTGTCTTGTAATGTATGTGGAAATGACCAAAAATAGTCACTTGCCCAATAAAGGGTTAAGATTAAACACCACAAATACTGAGAACAGGAGTTGCTGAGAGTAAAATGATTCCTGAGAAGTGTTAAATGAGTCACATACTCTCAGTGGAAACTCGACCCACCCTGATAAAACCAGAACAGCTCCGGGAACCAGGAGGAAATTTTAGCTTCCAGAGCCAACATCCGGAGCTGGTTCCATGTTCTCCGGGTGGAACTGATAGCCCTGCAGACCTGTCAGGCCTTGTTTTCTTACTCTTTTTTTTTCTGTTCTCTCCTTTTAGAAAAGACCACCTCCTCCAACAAGAACCCACCAAAGCCTCCAATCATCTCCATGCCCCCGAAAGCCCCTGAGGACAAAACTCCCAACACGCACTTTGGCGTCGTCATCCACGACAGAGGTAGGACGCCAACATTCAGCTTTGCTGCACACGCCCGTTGAGCAACTGCGCCGTCTTGACTCAACGTTTGTGAGGAAGTCACAGAAATGTGTTGTTGTAGAGTTCATGACCAGACCGGGCCGAGGGGGTCTCAGAGGCAGGGTTCATACGGGTGCTTGAAAATGCTTGAATTTCAATGTTGTGTTTTCAAGGTCTGAAAAGTGCTTGAATTTTAGTTTAAGTGCTTGAAAGTTCTTGCAATTATAACTGTATGATTTCTTTCTTTCTTTTTTTAATATTAACTCTGCCAGGTTAGATGGTAAGCCGAAGCTACTTACAGAGAGGTGATACATTTAGAAAAATAAAACTTTATGTCAGAAAAAGACAATTAGCAGGTGCACTGAGGTCGACTCCAGGTACATTTTTATCTTAATCTTTGGCTTGGTGTGAGTGTTCCCTTTTTTGGCATTAAAGTTTGTGTTCTCCTTTAATTTCTAAACTTTTTTGCTATTATGAAACATCATAGCATAATACAATGTACATCATTGTGATGAAAAGTGAAAATAATAATCATGAGTATATGTAAGTATGTATTTTACCCCAGCGATGAGGTGCTGTGCTGGAAAAATTTGAAAATGACCCTTAAAAGTGCTTGAATTTGACCTTGAAAAATGTGTAGGAACCCTGCAGAGGGGCTGCCGTTTGGATGTGGTCTGCTTTGTTTCTTTGTGCCTCGGAGATCAGACGGTGAAGCGATAGTTGACACTGTGTAACGACGCAGAAGGCGGAAAGCTGCGAGATGGCGCTCAGCTTCAGCGTAATACCTAAGTGTCTGTGTGTGCACGTTTATCGCACTCACATTAATCTTTTCACTAACCCTCTTTTTTTCTCTCTCACTCTCTCCTTGCCCTCTCTAACTGTGTGGCTAAGAGCCTCGGCAGTAAGTACACATTCCTCCACGGCATGCTGCTGCTTTTTTTCCCCCTCTTTGTGTTTCATCTTTACATGAGCTGGGATGCGGTGGTTTGCGGTTGCAGTTCTTATAGAGCGCTGCAGAAATGACTCTTCAAACCGGAAGTGGGTTTGCATCATCTGCACAGTGGATTTTGTGAATGAGTTTTGGGGAAAATGCCTGAAAGTATTTCGTTTTCATCCACCGTAACAACATTTACAATTAAAAACAGCTGTTAGCATGTCAACACAATATAGCATTCCTACTCTGTGTATCACTGGTAAGTAAAATGCCTCCAGAATAAAAGTATTGAAACTTTATCATGTCCAAATGCTGGTTGGATGTAGTTTCCAAATTACAGTTTTGGGTCAAAATGTGAAATAGTGAGAATTAATGAGAGAATGGGTTTTACTCCAAAGGAATGTCTGTCTCCGAGCAAAACACTGTCTACACGCTACGACTACGCTGTCAGCGTTTCGAGTCTAAACTTATTTCTTCTTCTTTGTTTGTGTCGTCAGTACCCGAAGCGCCTGATCGTCCCACCATCTCCATGGCAACCGAAAGCTCCGTTTACGTCACCTGGATCCCGAGAGCCAACGGCGGCTCTCCGATCACGGCTTTCCGAGTGGAGTACCGGTGCAGGCGCAGCGCTGAGTGGGTGGGGGCGGCCGACAACATCTCACCTCTGAAACTGTCTGTGGAAGTTCGCAACCTGGAGCCCGGTGAGCCGCCACCACCACCGCCACTGCCGTTAAAAATATACAGAGAAACGCAACATAGACGTAATTCAAAAACAGAAGCTGATGATGTGTGATTGGTTTAACAGATTTATTTGTCTGTTGTCTTTGTGATTTTGGACTGATTTTTACCAGGTTTTCTGAGTGTTTTTGTGTGTTGGGTATTTAATACTTTGGTTATTTGTATTATTATAAATATTTATTTGTATATTTCCTGCATGTTATCTTGTTAGTAATAATTGCATCATGGTTTCTATCACTGTAGCTCAAATGTAAGAAATGACTTGACAAGATGTGTAAGAAAGTCAAAAATGATAATAACAGTTATAGCTTTTAAACACATTATTTAATACTTTGATTGTTTTATTATAAATATTCTTGTTTCCTCTTACCAATGTAATATTTTTATCTTAGTTAATATCACAATAGCTCACATCTAAATGTCACTAGTTAGAAATGACTAGACAAGATATGTAAAAAATGCTAATAATGGTGGTTTTTACTCTAAATGCAGTCTTAAATCAGTCAAAACACTATAAAAACAGTGAGCATGAGAAGTCACCAAATAGTAAAAATAACTAAAATGAAACAAAACTAACATTGTGTTACTGACCTCACATGAAGTTTACATTAGTGTTTGAATTATACAATAATGTCACATTAAAATGGTGATTATTCAAGGCCCTGTGTTGAATAATCTCCATACAAATCCAATAAGATGCATAACAGTCATAATAAACACTAAAGCAGACATTTGTGATCACAGTCAATAGGACTGTGTATTATCTGAGTTACTCCATTGACTCCATGATGCTCAGCTGTAACACTGTCTTGTGTTTGTCGTCCTCCTTAGGCTCCACCTACAAGTTTCGAGTCGTAGCGATGAACATGTACGGCGAGAGTCCTCACAGCATCCCGTCGAAGCCGTACCAGGTTCCCCAGGCCAGTCCGCGGAACGCCGACCGGCCCGTGGTCGGACCCCACATCTCGTCCACAGACGCCATCAGTGACACACAGATAATGCTGCGCTGGACTGTAAGTACAGTGTGTATTCATACTCTATGGCCTTTAATGAGGTTTTTACACTTACTGTTGAAGTGTTTGGGGACTTTTTCCTTATTCAATCAACAGGTTGTTTTATTTTTTTACAGACCATTACACCATTTGCGGTGAAGCTTTTGATTTGTGATATCGGCTTCATAAATCATGTTGAACTGAAATGAAAAACTAACATAAGTATGACAACAAGGAATAAAAATGGATTAAAAAGGTACATAGTCGAAGTCAATGTTAGCTGTTTTTAACCCTCAAAGACCTAAACAGCCACCAGCAACAAAGTCCATCTACTGAACTAAAATGTTTAATAACTGTTGAGTCAATAAACCTATAAATACATGTAGGTAATTGAGGTAACATGCAGTTTTGATCTTTCATGGTCATCAGATATGACCCATTTGGACGTTCAGAGGCAGGACCTGGAAACACCGTCATCTTCTACAACACTGAATAAAACCCTTGAATCAATAAAATCCACAGAGTTTTTGATAGATGACAGTGGTTGTAGATCCTTTTTTACAGTTAATGACATATTTTGCAGAAAAAGTCTCAGTTTTCTCTGTTTTGATATAATAACCACTGAATTTACTCTGAGCTTTAATGAACATCTATAGAATCAGTGAATTAAATGTAGGAAAATACCTGATTTTCAATGAAAAATGCAAATTGCAGAGGACGGTATGATAATCAATTCTAGTAAATCATTTGGGAAAGGTTAAATGTAGGGAAAATGTCCACAAAAATAGTTCTAGGCCTTTAAGGGTTCAGACTAATATGATAATGATCAGTAAGTGCTATATTTAAGTACTACTTTTTGCTATTATGATGCTTATTTCAACAGTTGTTTACTTTCTAATACTGAAAAAAATAAATAAACCCGGGCCTGAACATAAAACTCTCAAGAAGTCAGTGTGATTCTAGATGTGATTCTTTCTCTTGCTGAGTTCTGCTGATATGGACTGGTGCAGAATAGATGAATTTAGACTGTAGTTCAATATGCAAGTATAAACTAGTAAAATGATGGTAAAGTAACAGTACTATGGTTAAAACAATGGTTTAATGTAAATAAATACAGATGTGCATGAATATAATTAGCTGTATGTATTACAGATGTGTATAAGTCGACATATATACTTTGTTCATGGTTTATAAGAACATAAAATGAAGTAGGAAGATTAATTGATCCATGTCCAGCAAATAGGTGTGTTTTGGTCTGGGTTCAATTTGCCATAAAACACATTAACAAAAGCTCATACTCAATATGTTATAAGGTACTGTATGTTCTTTAAATCTGGGTTTTAGAGCAACACTTTTATATGACAATAAAAAGTAAATGCCTGGTGTTATATTATCCAAACCGCCTCCGTTAATAGAAGATGCAGTCGCGGAAAAGTAAAAGTACCTCATAAATGGAGTTCTTCATGCATGAACGCGGTGTATTTTCCATAAGGTCCAACATCCTGAACACTACGGCCACTTTTCCGTCTGCTTCACCTGCAGCGTTTCTCTCAATCAGGCCTCAGACTGGCCTGATTACAGGTCTTGTCCGTCTCCATCTTTACTCCGTTCTCTTCAAAGCTCCACATTTTTCCCCTGCAGATTGTTCCCCACTTTTACTCAACCTCAGACAGGCTCATTATTTCCTGAACTCCAGACAGACACTGCAATCACGATCTTGTACATCTGCTGATAACAAGGGTCATCATTAGCTGGAGGAAAATCTGCTCTCTCTCACTAATAATTGCCATGCAGATTGCTGTAGTCTAATGCCATCTTTTTGTTTTTTTCCCCCCCTTTGTTTTTCAGTATAGTCCATCGAGTAACAACAACACTCCGATCCAGGGGTTCTACATTTACTACCGGCCCACAGACAGCGACAACGACAGCGACTACAAAAGGGACGTGGTGGAAGGTAAACGTCTTCATGTTTTGGTGCTGGTGTTGAGGTCACGCTCTGTGCAGATAAACTGGGAGTAACCGATACGGGGCTGCGTCTCTGCGCTTTGATTTATCGCCGCGCCGTCCCCGGGCAGCAGCAGCAGGGCTCTCTGAAATCTGTTTTTAATAAATGGTTGCCAACTAATGGGCCAGAGCTGAAATATGAGAGGAGCCACAGGAGAGGGGCTCAGGTTGCAGAGAGGAATGCTAACAGTCCAAGGCTGGTACAGGAAGGGAAGGAGGGCCGTCCCGTCGCTCCACCCAACGCTTTTAACATCTAAATGTGTGTTTTTGTACTGGGACTCTAAGCCTGGGTGACTCCTATAAGCACTGTTTGAGTGACGTCAAAAGTTGTCCAGATAAAGTCAGATGTGTCCTAAAAAAACATGTTTGTAATGCATCTTTGAATAGTATGTGATTATTTTCAAAGTTGTATTATGTTTCATGTATATTAATAATCTACCTTACAATGTAACTTGCAAGTTGTTCCCTAAATAATCAAATGCTATTCGAAGATGGACACTCTTGTTTGAATAGTTTTGTTTTCAGACACATTTCTCTTCTTATTCCAGTTTATACACATCAGTAATGACCTTTGAGCAGTTGCATTGATTACATCCAGAGGCCCAGTTACACTTTGTCTATGAAGAATAAATCACATTGCCACAATCATTTAATAAGAAGAGGTATAAATATTTTATTCTGACTTTATGGGCAACAGTGTATTTAAAACATGTGTTTTTGAGTGTGTTTATTCATGGTTTGTTCTGTGACTACGCCTCTGTGACCCCTATAAACACTGTTTGAATGATTTACACATCAAAATTTGTCCAGATGAAGTCAGATATGTGCTAAAAACACAAAAATACATGTTTGTAATGCATCTTCCAATAGTATGTGATTATTTCCAAACCTATTATATATCCATAATACAGAAGAATAATAGATACTATAGAACTCTTCATCCAACTGTCCACTGTGAACTCAGTTTGGCCTAAGTTAAATATTGTCTGATTTTTATCACCACTGAATATCAAATGACAGATCGGAATTTTAACATCCCAAAAACCACTGTGAATATTATTTTTCGCCTCCAAAGCTAAAAATATCAATCCCAAAGTCCAAAAATCCAAATCCGATCATCTTTATTAAGTCTGTAAATGAGCAGGACCTGCAGCATGAACCAGTGATTATTCATGAATTAACCTTCTATTGATTCCAGTTCTGAGTGGTTTTAGTCCCTTTTTATTGCTCCCACTTACAAGAGGTAAACTGAACCTTTGGGCAAAGACAGTACATGTGGAATGATTTATAATATTAAACAAAACACAGCAAGAACAGCAGCTTATTTCAGCCTCATTTGTTGGAAATATTGCATTTAGATTTAGTCGTGTCATGCGCGGTTTCAGAGCACGTAGTGGTGCGATCGTGTGTGTGTGGAGTGGGAATACTGGAGGCAGGCCAGGACAAACATGAAGCTGCCATATATGGAGGTCGTCTGGAGTAAAGCGACTGTGTGAGCCCTCGTGGGGCTGACTGGGGGTGGGGGGGGTGAATGATAGGGAGAGCATGAAAGAACATGACCTCAATGAGGGTGTGTGACATAAAGAGAAGGAGGCGAAGGGAGGGAAATACTGCTTGTGAGCTAACACAGGATTCAGAGCAGCCTGCAGGGTTCATACGGGTGCTTGAAATCCTTGAAAATGCTTGAATTTCAATGTTGGGTATTCAAGGTCTGAAAAGTGCTTGAATTTAACTTTTAAGTGCTTGAAAGTCCTTGTAATTCTAACTCTGTGATGCGATTTATTTGTTTATTTTTAATATTAACTTGGCCAGCTTAGATTTCAAGCCAAAGCTATTTACAGAGAGGTGATACATGTTGAAAAATAAAACTTTATGTCAAAAAAGAAAATTACTGGATGTTCTCACTTAGATTCCAGATACGTTTTTATCTTAATCTTTATCTCAGTACATGTGTGTCTGAAGAACACCAAGTGGCTTCCCTTTTCTTGGATAAAACTTTGTGTTCTCCTTTAATTTCTAAACTTTTTGCTATTATGAAACACAATTTTAGATGTTTATAACATAGTACAATGTACATCATTGTGATTAAAAAGTGGAAAATAATAATTCTGAATATATGTATTCCTGTAGATGTGTGTTTGACCCCAGTGATAAGGTGCTGTGCTGGAAAAATTTGAAAATGACCCTTAAAAGTGCTTGAGTTTGGCCTTGAAAAATGTCCGGACCCTGAGTCTGAGTCAACAGTGGACTCAATAGAGGAAGTCGTTTCTCACCTTTGTCCCTGTTTTCAGGTGTGAAACACTGGCACATGATTGGCCACCTCCAGCCTGAGACGTCCTACGATATCAAGATGCAGTGTTTTAATGACGGGGGAGAGAGTGAATACAGCAACGTCATGATCTGCGAAACTAAAGGTACAAGAAGTGACTCATGTGTCGACCAAACCTCCGCTTTATCAGAGGTCTGGGCATGTTTCAGTCGAGGCCGTAACTTTAATGACGGGTATGGCCGCCATAATTACACAACATAAATGTGCAGAGTTTTATGAGACCGACAACAATAGCCTGCATTTTATAGTTTGGTCGGACTGTGTTGAGTGTTTTTTTTATTATTATTATTTCTGTGTTGCTAACGGCTAAAGCTGTTCCTTGCATTCTTGTGCAACAGCTCGTCAGTCGCCGGGGTCGCCCAGTCAGCACCCCATCACGCCACCGGGACCCCACCCCCAGGAGCCCCCCAGCCCCCCTGGAGGACTGCTGTACCTGATCGTGGGCTGCGTCCTGGGGGTCATGGTGCTCATCCTGCTCGCCTTTATCGCCATGTGTCTGTGGAGGAACCGGCAGCAGAACAACATGCACAGTGAGTTTAAAGCTGAAGCTGGCAAGGAAACAAATGTAGCCCCCGTTCGATGCTGCCAAGTTTGTACCCGTGTGCGCTGTAAAAAGCAGAAACACAACGGGTTCACTTGATTTCAGTCATATTTAAGCATCGTTGGCCTCTAGACGGTTTGTGAAGCCAAGTGTTCACGAGCAGATTCATGTTCGTATGTGGATCCCACAGCGCAAACAACAGTCTAACATAGGCGGATGGACCATCTGGGCCCGACTGTTGGATAGGTGGATTTACAGCTCATATATTTAGAGAAAAAATCCTGAGATTTAGCCACTGGTGCTGTGCAATTATGATAGAAATTATAGTCATAAGTCAACAATATCAGGTGGCTGTTAAAGTTAAATGCGGAAAATGTGGAGTTGGAATGGATAAAGTTGTTATTGTTCTCCAAACTGCACAACCTATCCTGAAATAACCCACTAAATTATAAGTTAGCTTGTCAAATTGAAAACCAAATTAATATTAAGGCATAAAATTGGCCACGGAGCCCAAACTGCTTTTTCTGTACTAGGTCTGGGAAATATGGACAAAAGTCTTAAACGTTTTTATATCAGTCAATATCAGTCATTATCGTGATCAACGTCAGATCATTATTTTTGTTGAAGTTAAAGGAACCAGATGCCTATTTGTTGTTTCAATTATTTGCATTAGTTGTAATGAGATGAAAATGACCTAAAAGATTAAGCAAAATGAAAATGTAATATATGAAGCATAAAATGTGAAACAAAAGGAATCAAGACAAAAACACACCATCGAGTTCCTGCTCTTTATGATTAAAACAGAAGAAAAATGGACTGACTTTCACTGCATGAAATCAAAATAAAGACAATGGACACAATCTCAGTTCTTATTCAACAAGATGTAAATGATGTACAACAGTTGTTAGGTATTAGAGCATGACCAACACACACCAAACAGAAGAATATTTTAGAAATTTAAAGAACATTCATAATAATAGAGTAACTAATGAAGAAAGATGAATTAAAGAACACAATTATAATGTCCTCCTGAGACCCAGGAGAATAAAGCTGTGAACCTCTTGTCCCCTACAGAGGACAAAGATGCATTGCTGGGTATCAAGAGGATATGATAATATAAAAATAATAATAGAAATATACATAATGTAATGATGAAAGAAATTATTGTGATACATCCCATTATCGCAATAAATAAATATATCATTATAATTATCATTTTCTTTCTGAGCCTTACTGGAAATATGTTTATTTCTGCTGCTGAGTCGGGTATTGTGACACTGCCAGCCCCTAGAGGACGTTAGAGGAACTGCAGGTTTTGTCACGTCTGCATTGGCGTTGTTTTTCATCCCTGGTTGCCGCCACTTGAAGTTCACATTGAAACATTTTATTCTTGTCTTTATTTGTGACATGTTTTTTTCTCACCGGCCGATAGACCATGAGCTATTGTGACGGCGCTGTGTCCAGTGTCATCTTTGTCGTCTTCAGGTTCATCTTTGTTAGCAATTTCTTCAAACATCTTCTCTAACGAAACTACTGGTCGGATTCGTTTCAAATTTTATATGTAGTTTCCTGGGGAGAGTGTCTACTAAGTTTATTCACAGTTTTGAGAAATTTGGATTTTTGGAAGTGTTAAAATTGTGCCTTTACTTATAATGGTTCATATTTTGATGGCTTATGACATGGAAATGGTTAAAGATATCAAAATAGTTCCTATTGATCACTGATAGAAGTCATATATGGACTTATATTTAATTAGTTGAGTTCTCCTCCAGTGAAAGTACCACCCACTTCTGTTGGGGGATTGATCTCCTGCATCCAGACCACAGGACTGTAACACAGAACAGAACCTGACAACCTCACACATTCAACTTGGTATTGACTCTTGATGGAACATGCCGGTGAGATACAGGGACACTGGTCCTGTTTTTCCTCATTTAACCAGCCCTGTCTTTGCCGTCCTCTGTCTGCAGAGTACGACCCTCCTGGTTACCTGTACCAGCCAGCGGAGATGAACGGCCATGTCCTGGAGTACACCACGCTGCCTGGCACCAGCCGCATCAATGGAGGCGTCCATGGCGGCTTCGGGCACAGCGGCCAGATGTTACCCCAGGGGTGCCATCACCTCCACCACAAACTCCCCAACGGCTTGGCCCTGCTCAACGGCTCTGGCGGCCTGTTCTCGCCCGGCCACCCACACGGCCACGATGGCCCCCTGCCCCATGGCACCAGGGACTGCGAACACCCCCACCCCCACCCCCACCCTCACCACCACCATAAGGTGAGTGTAACAGTCGCACACCTCAGACAAGGCCAGGGCTGAAGACTGGACGCCTTATTCCACACGATGTCCACGTTGGGTTTGGTTTGGTTTGGCTGAGGCTCATGTTTGTGTTCTGTTGTCAGGGTGGGTTGTACACAGCGCTTCCACAAACAGAGTCGTCTGATTGTATGAGCTGTCAGAACCTCTGCAACAACAACAGGTAAGAGAAAACACCTTCTGCACCGATTTAATGATGGGTTTTAGTTGTATGTGCCTTTACGGGGCAGTCATAGAAATACTGTGAAATTCAAAGTTTCAACCTTAGTGTGTTATTGGTGAACATAACAAGAATTTTACTTTTGTGAATTTTTCCAAATTATTAATTATGTATAAAAATTAAGGTCAGTGAAGTTACCATATTTGGTTCCTCGCCCGCGAGTGGCAAAAAAAAAAAAAAAATCCAATAAGTATATATAAAAAATACATGTAAGGTGAAAAGAACATGTATTTTAGAACATTAGACCAACATCAGTGCTGATCCAGACACCTGTCCACATCCACATTATCCCTTCGAACATCATTACTTACATTAGTACCATTACTTTATGGTACCTAACAAAGCAGGTACACTCACTGTTCATGCAGAGGT
>JAPQRQ010000006.1:2403717-2416323 GCA_037367365.1 Apogon talboti
AGTCAGAGCCAGGATTCGAACCGCCAACCCTTTGGTCATTGGACGACCCGCTCTACCAACTGAGCCACAGCCGCCCCATTTATTTGAGAACTGATTCTCATTTTCAATACCGATCTGGACATATAGAGACGAACAACCAGTCATTCACACATTCACACCTACAGGCAATTTAGATTAACCAATTAACCTACTAGTGCATGTCTTTGGATGGGGGGGAGGAAGCCGGAGTACCCGCAGAGAACCCACGCGAACACAGGGAGAACATGCAAAGTCCACACAGAAGGGTTCCTGCTGTTGGAACAGAACTCAGGACCTTCTCGCTGTGAGCCGACAGTGGATGAGGTTTAGTCAAGTGGTAGCAAACAACACTGAAAAAAAGACGCCAAAACCGGCGATTCCTCAAATGACCACTTGAGGCTCCACAAGTGAACCAATCCCATAGACCAGACCTGGGCATTGTACAGCCAGTGGGCCACATTTGGCTATAAATTCAGTCTGATTTTGTTTTATCATTTTGCATCATAGTCTCTTCAAAAACATATCGTATGAGCTGATGTAGAACTTGAACTTTAGCTATCAAAATCCAATCACTTCATCCTTCCAAGTGAATGTACCGAATTAGAAACAAATATTCAAAATGCTTCTGAAACGTCACATTTACTGACGGGACTTGCATGAGGTCGCACTCAAGTTGACCTTTGACCTTCAACCACCAAAATATTTTCAGATCATACCTGAATCCAGATGCACGTTTGTACAGAATATGAGTAAATTCCCTCAACGTGTGTCTGAGGTGTTGTGTTCATAAATATGGGTATACAAGAGGTCAAAGTGAGCTTGACCTTTGACCTTTGGCTACCAGAATGGTTTCATTTCATTGTTAAAGTGAACTCTGGTAGACAACATTCCCAAATCTTGTCCGAGATTTTGCAAATATATAAATGTAATTGGGACTGACAGATGCTCATACGTGGCTGCATCTACAAACCTGTGTTTAGACTGGATCCAACAGGAGATAAACAGTGAGCTTTATTAGCAGCGCCGAGCAGCATCTGTAAGTACAAACCCCGTTTCCCACAGGCTCTGGCCGTGGACCTGCTGCAACAGGAGAGGCTGAAGCCCTGAAAACAGCCCATAAACCTGCTCTGACTGGAGGCCGCCCCAGACTGAAGAGAAGCCTCTAATTAGTAAGGACTTAGTGTTCAGCTTTTTTAGGGGGTGAGGGGATGGGGGCTATATTTAGAAGCTGCTGGAGGACAGACACGTGCAATAAAACTCCAGTATAAAACAACATGGGTTCTGAGCGCTAAACAGACAGAGACATGGAGTTTAGAGGCAGAAACATGGACGAAGGAGGAAACAAGTTACACAACAGGGTTTTTGCTAAAACTGCAGAACAAGTCTCACAGTAGAAAGTATTTATTGGTTTACTTTTGGTTCTTTTGTTTGTTGGTTTTTGGGTATTTGTTGGTTTGTTGTTAATTGCTAGCATACTAACATATATTAGGCTAAACTCCCCATTTACATTAGCTGATTTGACTTAAATTAACTATCATTTAGTGTCCATGTTTGCTCACAGAGACACACCTGGTTCAGCAGACAGCACAGACCACTGGAGATGATACCAGTACTTCTTGGCCGTTGTACTGGTCTTAAGATCATTTTGTGAAGGTCTTAGGATACTGCAGCAAGCTACTCATCGGTGTATGGAACTGGACTACCACTGCTATTGGTGAATCTTCTCTTATTTGGTGATGAACAGTCAAAAATGTGAATATCCACTGGTGCTGTATTCCAGGAGATTTTTGCAGGTCTTGGTCTCGTCTTTGCCTTGAATGTATTTCTACTCGGTCTTCTCTTGGACAAAGTGGTCCCTGGTTGTTATTTCAAGACACGTCAAGATCACAGCCGTAAGGAAATCTTAAAAAATCTCAAAAACCATCTAGTCTTTTTCCACAGGCTGCCTCAATCTGCTCCGCACTGGCAACTGGATTCATCCCACCCCTTAAACCACATCAATCTATAATATTTGAAGAACCCGGTTGCTGTAATGTCTGGTATGGTCTTGGTACTGTTTTGGTGTTGTCTTGATTGACTTTGGTCTCGGACATGACTTCATCTCGGTTTAGATGGTCAACGTCACTAATATCCACTGGCTGCATCCTTTAAAACGTCAAATTACCATGGTAGCCCATTCCAATCCAGGACGCTGACAACGCCGCTGCAGCTGCTGCGCTCGGCCTTCATGTCCACGCTATGACCAAAAAATGTCCGCTTTTTAATTAATGTGATCATAAGTCCTGTTCTGTTGGAGCAAAAGTTGACCAAATTCTTTGCTGGTGATGCACATCCTTTCAAAGCTGCAGCCCCTGTACACAAGGGCCTGCCACATCTGCTGGCTGCCTGCCTGATTTGCTGCCTGGCTGTTTGCAACTCCAAAAAAAAAAAAAAAAGGGAAGGAAGAAGAACAAGCGACTGGAAAATGTGAGTCGTTGAGAAACAAAATGTTTTGGATGGTGGTCTGGGAGTTGACGTGGGGGTGGTGGGAGTAGCGACAAGGGGAAGGGTGCATCTTATCTGGACCCTCTTATCCCTGTAAAAGCTTTCAGGTGCAGTTGCCCCATTGAGTAGATCAGGCCCGGCCAAGCTTGAGCAACTTATTCTCTTCTTGGCAGCAGATGAGAGAACGGAATCAGACCCAGATAGCTGAGCCTGTATAGGGATCTGGGTAACACATTACTGCAACCCCAACATGTGCCACCCGCCCCGACTGCGAACGCTTGGCAAAAACGCACTTTATACGAGACGCGGCCTGGCAAAACAGGTGGGTTCCTCTAGCGTGCCCTGTGATTAGATCAGTCATTACCACTGGCATTGTTGAAAGCAAAGCAAACCTCTCATTTCAAGGGACCACCTGTATTGGAATGTGATGCTAAGATTTAACAGCGGTTGATTCAATGTCTGGATGAGAAAAAATAGTCAGCGTTGGCTCACGGCGAGGACGTGTGTTTCCACTTATCGACTAATGACGTTCTGACTCTCTTTGTCTTTGACGCACAATGCCGTTGAGCCACTGTGTTTGCATTTTATTGTGTTTTTTTTTGTTTTTTTTTTGTTTTTGCGTCTGCTTGAATGGCTGAGTCGTCCGGTGATGTCGACTTCCTCTGGTTTGTAAATGTAGCTGTCCTCTGTGCCCCGTCAGCCCAGTACATCTCATGCTGGCTGCAGCTGCGAGTTTACCTCCTCCTCCTCCTCCCTGCTTTTTCTTCAGTTGACAGTTGTGTCAGGGACCACACATTGAGGGGGAGGAGCGGGGCTGTTGTACTCCTCCACTAGACAGGCTAACATATATTAGCCAGCCTATTCCAGCTCTATCATTATTTATCTGAGCAGAGGTAAGCCAGGCCGTGCCGAGGCTTGCACTCATACAGCACAGCCCCCCCCCCGACCCCCCCGACCCCCTCTGGACCCCTACCCCACCAGACCCCGTGACCTCCATTTCCCTGCTGGCTCACTTCTCATCTCGCAGGCCCAGACCTCACCGGCCCGGCCTCCTCTGCAGAGGCTCCCCGTTGGGCCGGTACCTGAATCACAGAGCGCAGCCACAGCTGACTGGCCTTGGGACAAGGGCAGCAGGAAGGGGCCCCTCTCCTCAGCTCGGCCCCTGGAGAACATAGACACAAAATATTGTTTTACACTAAAACTAAGGAGAACCTCTGCAGCCGTGCACAGTTTGTTTTCCCATGGACGTCCACCTTTAGTGTGGTAATATGATCTCCAGTGTTGGGCACGTCAGGCCACATCCACGATAATATGTCTTTGTTTTAACAGTTTAACATCCACACTTTTCCCAGAACCCTAACCCTGAATGAAAGTAGTCGTATCAGCCCAAAATGCACATTTGAGACTTAATAATAAAAGGAGCGTATTGTCGCTGTCAGTCGGAAACCTCTTATTTCCAAAACTGTTATTTTTCAGGAAACTGCAAAAACTATGTGTATTCTAAATAAATGAATGGAGTCACAAGCCGTTTTCAACACTTTTCGTTGGTTAAGTATCTCTAAAACTGTCAGACCAGCATGAAAACTGACCAATAGAATCGTTTTATGACAGAAACCAAAAAAGACCAAAGATGGACTTACGAGGTTTCAGCCTGACAGCTACAGTTTTTGTGTTTTTTTATGTGGCTAAAACAGAATCCTGACTGCATGACTTCAGATATGGCACAAATCTAACCTGGACCCTTAAAGCTGGGACGTCAAACCACACACACACACACACACACACACACACACACACACACACACACGCACACACACACACCAGTATGGTCTCAAATGGGCTGAACAGTAAAATAATAACATAATAACCTATAAATAATGTCAACTCCAAACTTTTCAATACCAGTGGAGTCTGTATGCTTTAATGAGGTGTCAGTTATGGTTAAATTAATTTATTTAACTTCAGTTCAGTGGGTAGTGTGGTCTTCCACAGTCTGTGTTTTACCTTCTGTAGATTGCCGTCACTAGGGACACATTTAAGGGACGGACACAGCAGAATTAACACTGAATAAAATAAATGACAATAATCTGAATATAGCCTACAATTAATCTGACAATGGTTTGTTTCTTACATTTTAATTGTCTTAAATACCGTCGAAGCTCCTGATCTGTTTACAGTACGTCATCCCTTCATCCTCGGCTCTATGTACCAACATAAATTGTTACTTTATTTACCTGAACTGGACAGAACAGATAAAGACCTGACAAACAAAACATGAAGTGTGAAGATGTGAAACACCTCATAAAAGCCTTATTCTTTATCAGAGGAATCCATAAACATCTGGTTTGGCAGGTGCAGCGGCTAACTGGCTAACATTAGCTAATGTCTTTGTGTTTTTCCAATTTGTTAAAGAAATGCAATTTTGCTCGTCGACCTCATCCCCGTCATCTGCTCTTTATCATCAGATGGAAACAGTAAATGATGTCACATCTTAACGAGCGAATACAGCAACATAAACACACATGCAGTACATCTTGCAGAAAAAACTACAATAGCTGCAACATTTTATCATAATTACAGTGTATCCGGTCGTATTTTTGGCTCATGAACATGTTTCATTTGCTGTAGCGTTTTCGCACCTGTGGAATTCTTGTGGTTTTGGAACATTTTTGTGGTTTAATGTGTTTGAAGCCCATGTAAATCACATCTGATCACATGCTGCATATCATCACGTCATAATGTAAAGTTTCACGTGTAATCCAGTGTCTTTCACCTGAAGTGATGACTGTTGCTAATAGCGACACGCCTGTTTCATATTGGTGTCTGATTGGGTGTTTTCTGTCGCTGTGTTTCCTTCTGATTCATTGCGCTCGTGTCACGTGACCCGTCTGGAAGGAAAGAAGACATCAGCCTTCACCACCAGCTGTTAACTCAACATAGTTTCTGAATTACAGACGTTTCTGTCGGTGTTGTCTCTGCTAGCAGCTGTTGTGCACATAAACTATATACTTGAGCTCTGTAGCTTCCATAAAACAACACTCCATCGGAAATGAAAGTTCATATTGTTGTGAAGAGCAGCCAGACGAGACAGGGTTCAAAAATAGTAACAGGAAATGGAAAAATGAAACCATTTTACGACAGTTTCACAGGATATTGTAAAGTGGAGCATCCATATGATGAAATACTAAATTGGTGAGATTACTCTTGTTTCACCTTTATTTAACCTTTACTTAAGCAAACAGCCTCTTGAAAAGCTGATTGTTTGTGTGATAATGAAAAGGCAGAATACACTGACTGTTAACTATGTTTTTAAGAGTTCCTCAATCAAACCAACACAATATGAGGAATAATTCAGTTTACACTTTAATTTTGCTTTTGTTTTGCTATGTTTGTCTGCCTGACAGATGCTTGAACTATCTTGTTGTTTCTTATACAATGACAAAGTATTGAATTGAATTGAGCTGATATCAAATCAATCATGGTCTGCACACTGTGATCAACTAACACTGAAATAACCAATGAAACAAACCATTCAAACATAACTCATTTCATTTCCTACTGTGTTTTCTCCTTACTAAAAGCTCTTTTAACTGTACTGAGATATATGTTCAGTTTGTTCACTGTCATTACTGATCAACTCCGCACAGTTCTCTGTTTCCTGTTTTAATTGGAAAAACATATTCATTTGTCAACTTTAATGCACCAGCTGATGACCCAATTAGAATAGACTTGCATCCTATATTATATTTCCTGCAAATCAGTTTGTCTTGTCTTTGCTTTTACCTCAAGAAATGAGAGTGGAAGTTAATATTCTGGAATAATGAAAGTCCAATCATCATTTTATAAATTCAAGTTGATTTTAAAACAAGAAGTCGTGTTTTAAGCCTTGTCAACCCATAAACCCTTTCTTAATTTGCTCATTTTTATAAATATCAGAATCAGAATCATGTTTATTGCCATGTGAGTAAATAGGGTTCACATTACTAGGAATTTGCTTCAGTGGTTTGGTGCATACATAGAACATGGAGTGGGTAAGATGCATGCAGTAAAAAATAAAATAAAATAGAATATTATAAAATAAATAAACAAGTAAGATAAAGTTTCTAAATAATACAATATACAGTGTGGACAAAACCGATGGGTTTGAGTGGGACTATAGCAGTATCTGTTATGGTTCTGTGCAAATAAGTAATTAACAGTGCAATCTTAATTATATATTAAGACCTCGTTGATGTATTTCACCGTAGTTGAGTCATTAAATTCACTTTACAATATGCTTTAATTTGCAGTGACTCTTTAAACACTTGTTTTCCTCTAAACATTGAACCAGGATCTGTTGTGGTGGTAGATTATTGTACCGGTTCCCAATGAACATCAACTTGTGTAAACGATTTACATGAATCGAGAGTCATTCTCTTGAGACTGTAGTGTTTATAGTCCTGTGACTGGAGAATCCACACTGGATTTTGAATCGGAGCCGTGTGACTCTACAAACACAAGTTTTTGTTGTGTTTACAAAGTCAAGTGCAGTCATTTTTTACAGCGTGCTGTGGCGACTTGCGACATGTTCGGTTGAATATGTAAACCTCAGTGTACGGAAGGTCTGGTGATCTGATCTGTAGTGGATCAGAGAGCAAGTCCACGTCAGGGGACGATCTCCACAGAGCCAGATGGATGTTTAAGCACCATCGAGGTCTTTTGCAAACAACATGTGGAACGGCTTTGGCAGCTAATGTAGCGTGGAGTATTTATGTACTGAGCAAAGACCTGACCACTGTCCGTCAGGATCTGGGGAGCAGATACGACCACATACGACCGCGACCACTTCGACCCCCCCCTCCCCAGCCCCTCGCCCCCCTGGGACCCGAGTCCTGCTCCTGGTTCAGCTGTTTAGTGTACAGTAGCTCATACCCACAATCCTCTCTGAGCAGGTGGTCTGTCATAGGCCTCTTTGTTTTCATGGCAGCTGAGGACTAAGCTCTGTGTGGTTTAATTCATTTGGTCATCACGTCAGATTAGAGGAGGAGGGTGACGCAATGATTTGATGAATCAGTGTTCCAGATGCAGGTTTTACTAAACAGCTGAAGTGAAGGCAGTGTCAGAACCTGCAGTTCCTCAAATGGCCACTAGAGGCTGGTTCTAGTAAAAGTGGGTCAGTCGTCAAAGACGGTCATGAAGTTCAGAGCAGAAACATGTTTACAGCCTGGTACAACAACACTTTTAGTCTCTGTACATCGACAACTGTACATCATCTGTTTACATTACATTAGAACAGGGGGGTCAAACTCATTTTAGCTCAAGGGCCACATAAGACCCAATATGATCTGAAGTGGGCCGGACCACTAAAATAGTGTAAGAAAGAGTGCAATTGAAGTAAAAGTTATGAAAATGTGTACATCTACAAAGTTTCTTTAAAAAATGGGAATAACATGAACAACTTAAAATGTCTTAAGAACAATAAGTACAATTTTAACCATATTCTGCCTCTGTTTATCATTTACACATGTGCATTACAACGAACAGATCACAGAGGATCTACAAATACACAGAACTTACTGTATATTAGTAGTAACTGGCAGAATATTGTTAAACCTGCACTTATTTTTCTTATTAAATGAAAACTTATTTAAATGGAATGTGTTTTAGGTGTGTTTTAATTTATGTATGTGTCTGTTTTTTAGATATTTTTACTTGTTTTTATTCTATTCTTATCTTATTTCTTGGACTTGAGTACACTTTTCATTCTTCATGCGCTACATTGAATGAATGACAATAAATGAACCTTGAACCTTGTTCTTAGTGATGAATAAGTTTTATTTTAAAGTAGGGGCATCCTAAACCAACCTGCCTCATACCTGCGTTCGTTAATAATACAAAGACAAAATGGTTTTAATCCTGATTTTCATCCTTTAGTTCAGTAGACTACATCACCAGACTCCGACTGCGCTGTGTTTTCAGGGATAATTAGCCTTTATGTTAAATGTTGTGTCTGTCACATGTAGTAAATGGGCTCAAACAAGCAGTAACACGATGTGTGAACTGTTTTGGGCAGATGCTAACTTCCCTTCACCGTCAGAGAGCACATTTAACTGTCACTGTGACCATGTTTTCTCGCTAAAACTGTGCGTACTGCAGCATTTAGGGAATTATTATCCAATTTATCACCAGATGTACGACAGTAAATTATCAGATAGTCGGAACAGAAGCGCAGCGCTGCGGCGTGTCAGCAGTTGAAATGTTGAGATGTTTCCCTAAAACCGAAAATTAGCTTCAAAAATGTGTTCCAACGTGACAGTGAAATGACTATTTTGTTTCCACTGGTGTAATGGAGTTGTCAAACATGCTTTAAGTCTTCTCTTCCTATGGGAGAAATGCATCCTGGGTGTAATTTAGGAGCACAGCACTAATTTGTGTAAATGGATGTATGAACGTACATGACGCTGGTTGGCAGGATGTTTCCAGACTGGGAGAAGGTTTGGTAGTTCTCAGATGGGTTTTCAGCCTTTCTGATGAGGAGAACAATAAACACGTTATAAACGTTATACAATAAACACTCAGAAAAAACAGCTATACATTATATCGGACAATAAGGAGAACTATGAGTCTGTTCCTGGAGGAAAAAAACCATCTAACCTTGACTAAATCAGGCTGATTCCAAATCTGAAATCAGAATTTCATAAGGATTTTGATTGAACTTGTTGAACACTTATTTTCCAGCCTCGTCCAAGCACCTTTTATTGAAGTGAATATGAGCGAAACTGGTCAAATTCACTCGTAGATGAGAACAATAACCTCCTAAGACCCTCTGTCCACCTATGAGGACAAGAAATTCACAGCTTTATAAAAAAAAAAAAAGAAAAAAAAGAAACAACTGTCCACCGCAAATGACATTCAATAAAAATTTTAAGAATGCATCTGAAAAAACTGTTGCATCATGATGTTTATAATATAAGCAATTATTTAATTAAAAAAAGCCCAAACTCAAGCACCTGTGGGGCTCCTGGGTCTGAGGAGGTTTACTGTCCTTCAATGTGCCTCAGAAACAGGTGGAAATGAAAAAACCTTAGGCAGCAAATTTAGCAAAACCAAAAAATGGGCCATGACTCATCAGATACTGTATGACCCATTTGGACGTTCAGAGGCTCCGTAGTTACCGTGGAAACACCGTCATCTTCTACAACATTGATTCACCAGTAAAACCCATGGAGTTGGATCAGTGACAGTGGATGGACACACTGGGTTTATGTTCAGATATTGATGTATTTGGTGAAAAAGTCCTATTTTCTTGTGATTTATATGTAGCTGAGTTTGAAGTAAAGTCATATTGTGAATAATTCTCAAGTAGAAAAGCAGTTTAGTGGCTTTTGCAGATTCTATCAACATAAAAATCACATCTTCCTTCCGTATGGACAGTGGTTTCTTTTGCATTTGTTGTTTGTTTTGGGGGGAAATAACCTTATGGTTTTGATACTGTGTTGTACAAAAGCACCTGTACCAACTGTAAATGTAATAGAATTGGTCCTCATTTAACCTAAATATTCACTGACAACAAAAAGCATCACTGATTCCCATTGAGTTTGATAAATGACAGTGGATGGACACAGTTTATGTTCAGTTAATGATAGATTTACTAAAAAAGTCACTTTTTGTTCAGTGTTCTCTGTTTCTGATATAATAAACTTTGCATTTACTCTGAGTTTTAATGAACATCTACATGACCAGTGAATTAAATATAAGAAAACACACAATTTACACTAAAAAATGCTAAATACAGAGGATGATATATACCAATTGCTGCTAAATCACTTAAGAAAGGTCGAACAGAGAGAAAAGGTAATTCAGGAACTGCCTTAAAAGCAGCGCTGGGTCTTTATGGGTTAATTGGAACTCAATTAAAGATGTCTAGAAGAAGAGAAACTGATATTTAGCTTCATCATCATAGACTGATTGAAGTTGATGATTGTTGACAGATTCATTAAATTAAATTATAAATCTGTAACCTGCTGTATTTGGTCTAAGCAGACAGTAGAACTTATCCGTGTCTTATTTACCCCCATACTTTTTAATTAGAAATATTATTACTCTATTTTAAAGGAATTCAAGCAGCTTTTAGTCACCTCAGGACTATATAAGTGGAAGTTAAAACCCCACATCCTCCTCCACGTCTCCTGTTCCCGTCTTCTTTTTACAAGCCCGTAAACTGGAGAGCAGCTCATTCTGAAGTGGGTTTTGTCTGGATAGACGAGGTCAAAGAGGATGGAGAGGTGACTGTAAAGTGGTCAATAATTCTGCACAAGTAACTCTTGGTTTTGTTCCTCTTCTCATTATTCAGAGCCTTTGAATGTTATGACCAGAAGGAAACGCAGGTAAGAAGCTTTAAAACTCCAGCATATACGACCGTAACAGATGTCGACGTTAAGTCAAATACAAGCACAGAGGGCACATACAGTACATTTATCTCAGCTGGATTCCATTCATCAACACAACTGCTGTTCGTTTTTGTAATAAATAAGAGGAAAAAATGTAACAAATAATTTTAATCTTGATTAATTATTGAAAATTTACAAAGTTAAGAATATGATCAATAAAATGAAAAAAAACCAATAGAATGAACAAAATAATAGAAAATGAATAAACTTCAACATAATATTGAAAAAAATTAACATAAATTAACAAAGGAAAAATAACCAAACCAAGTTTAATGAAAATGAACAAAGTAATAAAGTAAATTAACAAAGATGAACGTCAATTGTACTGATCAACAATGTTGAAATAGCTGGAGAATTTTTGCAAGAAATTAACCAAAATAGTCAACAAAATGAAGAAAAGTGACCAAACTAATTATTAAAATATACAAAATACTGAACAAAAGTCGTCAAAGTAATCAATAAAATAAAATGTAAACAAAATATTGAAGAATTTCAACTAAAAACATTAGCGAAATTATCAAAACTAACCAAAATAATAGTTAAAATGAGCAAAAATGAAGAAAATAATCAACAGTTTTAACCAAAAAATTGCAGAATGAACAAGTGAACAACCTGAGGATGAGCATCATGAGAAGACAAATCTAAAATGAAATGAAAGGCTGTTGAACTGGAAGAATTCACAAATGAATCACTGTAAATACTAGAACCAGTGGAAATAATAACAGTAATGTATTAGGTTTAGTTACCTTTGACCTTTTTGTTTATTAGTTAAAGGGGATTTTATGGTTTATGTAGAATTATTGTTATTATTTTAATCACTTGTGCTGTTTGTCTGTGGGTTGTACTATGTAATCTTATGTATGTGAAGCACTTTATGTTGGTAAATACATGAAGTTTTCATTATTTTATTATTTTTTTTTAACTTACTGTTTATTTTGGTTTTTTAGATTTTATATAACCCATACACCTTTGTATATACATTACAATGTCAGATACATTTTCCACCTACAGCTCCCCAGAGACAAATCTTTCTAACAAATGCAAAGCTGTCGTTTTCATTACTTTTAAACTTACTTTTAATTATTTAGACTTAGACTCAGACAAACTTTATTGACCCACAAGGGACATTACTTGGTCACAATTGCTAAAAACCACTCTTGAAAAAACACTAGCCAAAAAAAGGAAAGTAAATGTGAAGAGATAAAAGCAATAAATAATATAAATAGAATACACTAATAAAGCAGAACAAAAACGTGCATATGTCCAAACTTTACCTACTAATAGTTTGAGTTGCTGATCATAGAATGGTGTTTTTTTTCATGTCATTTGTTCCATCCACGTGGACATTTTCAGTATATATTGATATCAGAAGTGGTGTGTCATGTCATATACATAATAGTTTCTGTATGTGACTCGTGTGTAACAGGTTTTATCAGACCATGGGTTTTTCTTCTCGCTGATGGGTTTTTTCGTAGGTTTTCCTAAGGTAAAGACATTAAAGCATTACATTTTTTTCATAAACAAACCGGAGGCCTGGAGTGCCTTTCCCATCTGGAAGCAGTAGAGCTCTTGTCCAAAAGATAAAAACGATATGAATCGCTCCTGGCAACTCCAATGTCCAGCCTGGGATCAATTACATGGACAGGATTCAGGGAGGGAGGGGGGAGTTTGGTTT
>JAPQRQ010000006.1:2416423-2430528 GCA_037367365.1 Apogon talboti
TTTTTTCATAAATGGATGTGTACACTACATTCCAAATGTTTGAACTATGACCAAATATATCCTTATTTTTAGTATTTTAAAATGGACCTGTTAAAAGTCTTATCCGTCAATGACCCAGGCCTATGTTTTCAGTTGTAGTTTGTAAGCTGAATTACCTATTACACAGTCCCAGTCCCTTTGTGTCCTGGCCCTAGTGGACTCTGGAGCTGAAGAGTGTCTTCTCAACAGCGACCTCATCCAGCAGCTTGACATCCCCACTGAACCACTTAATTCGCCCTTGTAAGCCAGAGCGCTGAATGGTTTACACCTGGCCCGTTTCACCTGCAGAACTGTTCCTATCTCTGGTCATTGCTGGTCACCTTCTGTGTCATTGACCACTTTGACCCTCCAGCGGTACTTGGTTACCCATGGCTACTTAAACACAACTCTCACTTGGAATGGCAGAGGAGAGAGAGATAGTTACATGGATCCCTTCTTGTCATAAATTATGTCTGCAGGGGGGGTCAGCAGGTGACGGAGACAGCTCTGGGGAAGAAACTGCTTCTCAGTCTGCTGGTTCTGGCCTGGAGGCTCCTGAAGCGCCTACTGGAGGGCAGAGGGACAAACAGAGCATGTGCAGGGTGGGAGGGGTCCTTCAGGATGTTGTAGGCTCGACGCAGACAGCGTTTCCTCTGTATGTCCTCAATGGCCGGAAGTGGGGACCGTGTAATGCGCTGGGCGGTTTTCACCACCTGTAGCGCCTTACGGTCTGCGACTGTGCAGTTGGAGTACCAGACTGTGACACAGCTGGTCAGGATGCTCTCAACTGCACAGCGGTAGAAGTTCACCAGAACAACTGAAGACAGGTGGTGTTTCCTCAGTGTCCTCAGGAAAAAGAGGCGTTGGTGAGCCTTCTTAACCAGGCTGGAGGTGTTAGTGGACCAGGAGAGGTCTTCTGAGATGTGTGTCCCCAGGAACTTAAAGCTGGAGACACGTTCCGCAGCCGTCCCGTTGATGTAGATGGGGTCATGCGTGTGCCCTCTTTTTCTCCTGAAGTCCACGATGAGCTCCTTCGTTTTGCTGGTGTTGAGGAGCAGGTTATTGTCGGTACACCACGCGACCAGATGCTGCACCTCCTCCCTGTAGGTTGTCTCATTGATGTTGATGATGATGTACGAAATGTTCATATGAAATCTTGTAGGCAAAAGTCAGTCATCTTCAGAACCACTTTATCCTGGAGAGGGTCGCAGGGGTGCTGGAGCCCATCCCAGCTGCCCGTGGGTGAAGGCAGGGTACACCCTGGATATTTCACGAGTTCATTGCAGGGCTGATACTGTATAAACAGTCTAACATCCAATCACTCTCACATTCACAACTACAGGCAATTTTAGCTTGACCAATTAGCCTATTAGTGCATATCTTTGAATGGTGGGAGGAAGCCAGAGCACCTGGAGAGAACCCACGCAAACAAGGGGAGAACATGCAAACTCCACACAGAAAGGTCCTTGGTGTTGGAATCGAATGCAAGACCTTCTTGCTGTGAGGTGACAGTGCTATCCACTGCACCACTGTGCCGCCTGGAAGCACAAAACTCCAAATGATAAATACAGACAAATAACTGCTAACGCTAAAAGAAAAACTATTTCCAAAATGAAAACAAAACTAACAAACTTGCTTCAAAAGCTAAAATTTAAAAAAAAATTGCAGCATGAAATAAACTTGTAGCAAACAGAAATCAAAAACCTGCAGCACCATAAAAGTCTGACAGATGCTGTAATCACATGAAATCCACAGAATGGGACCTTTAAATTGTTAGAAGTACACAGTGCTCTCAGTCTAACAAAGCCCTTGTGATCAGCTCATTAGTAAAGCTTCTTCGGTGTTGCTTCAGTTCTTTTCCACTGTCTGCCTGGAAACAAGCCTTGGTTAAACAGATCAGGGTTGGCTTTGTGTTCAGAGGGTACTAACACACTGGACACTGGATGGGCTGGCACAATAATACACCCAACTTTTCATGCTACTGTCCGACCTCAGAAAACAGTGTGTGTGTGTGTGTGTGTGATTCTATTCAAGGAGAGCACAACTGTCAAAGCCGATCCACAGGCCCCTCTGTGGAGTCACATAGAAATGAAAAGGCAATATTTATAGTGTGTAGAACGTCTCTCGACTGGCTGTACTTTCATTTTTTGTGTTTCCCTCCTGCTCTTGTACTTTCCCTTATACACAAGCACTCACCCTCAACACAATACACATAACCTTTCAGCCGTGCACACATTCTTACGGCGCTTACATTAATTCTGCTTGTCTTTCTGCTGAACCTGCAGTGTTTGCTGCCGTCTGTTTGCGCCACATGCTGACCTCGGGGCCCGGCTCCACATCGGCCTGTCTGTGAACTGAGGGCGGCTTCTGCTGTTACACCGGGGCTTGTTGCTATAGTTCACAGTGATCCAGACTGGGGCAGTCACAGGGCAAATGTAAACTTTGCTCCTGATTCTAATCCCCTAATTAGGCCTAATTGAGTGTGTGGGAAGCTGATAATCTTGTCTGATCACAAGAATTTTCAGGAGATGAGATAAGCAAAGTGTTGCAATATAAGAGTAATAGAAAGAAAACTAGTCAAACAAAAGACCCAGGGCAGACATCCTCAAATTCTGGATTAAAACCTCCTCTTTCTTATCAACAATTAGCAGTTGTTAGTGTGGAAAAAGATGGCATTCTTTTAGTAAACTTTAATTCAAAGGTGAAATATACAACATGTTCAGAGAGAATACATCTGAAGTCTAGGAGGATTAGAGCAAAACGAGAGCACAACAAAGAGGGAGATGTGAGCAGAGCAGCTCCGTCATGTTTCTGTTGTTGAACCCACACAACAGGGAAAAAATAATACAGTCTGCTCCGAAGAAACACAGACGACCACATATGATAATACGATTATCTGATTATCTGAATTTATATACAGATTTACATGAATTTAAGTATTATTTACATATTTACAATAGTTGCATATGGTGGTCTTTACACTTTTTAGAATAAAACCATTACATATTTGAACTGTATGTTCTACAATCAATGTTTTGGTCATATTTTAATGCCTGGAACATTATTATTTTCTGTGCGCAGATTGAGGAACTATGATGTTGTTAAGTAGAAAAAAAGTCACTAGGAAGAGGATGTGGTGGCTTTGGCACAACTTCTAACGTTGTGGATGAGGGTCCGTGTCCCACTTCATTTCTTTCTTTGGCCTTTTATTTCAGCCCTTCCCTGATCCGTTTCCATAACCCTAACCTGACCTTTTGTCCTTGGCTCTAACCACGTTGTTTTCATGCTTAAACCTAATGGAACCATAACCATGTCTGACTACCACATGCTTTAGAATATGATGGAGGCTCCATGTGTTCTGAAATTATAGTGGAACCCTTTGAGTCAAAGTGTGAGTTGGGGGTGAGAATGTGTTGTACTGTACCTGTAACTTTAGTCATTTGTTGACCTGCTGTAATATTAGAGCGACAACCAATGAATCTTGACCTACATTAGCACAACAGCAATAATAACAATTAACAGTGAACATAATGGTGGCTGAATGGATAATAAACCAATAGATGAGGCAGGCTTACCTTCATTCAAGAGAATGTATTTTCTAGAACATTAAAATAGCTGAGCATTTGAGGTTTCTTTCTTAAATTTTGATGAATGTTACTGTGACCTGATTTATTTTTTTGGTTTTCTTTGTTTTGTTTTTTTTTTTAAACCTGGCAACCCCAAGTTAATTCCTATGAAGTTATTATTAATGTCCTATAAGCACTGCGTATTTGGTTCCTTATCGTAAACTGGTACTCATTTTTCTTAATTACAGAGTCCAGAATTAGGTCTAACAAGATGCAGTAACACAACTCTTTACCAACACTCATCTTTCCTGAGGATTTTCACAAAAGCTGGATCAGATTAAGACAATTAAAATCAGACAAAATAATAAAAGCAGATACAGATAGATCCTAATGACAATATTTACAGTCAAATCTTAAAAAAATACAACTATGTAAAAATCTAATCTCGAACAATAAATGATCTTCTCTTTATAGTAAAAAAAAAATCATAACCCAGCTCCTTCTCCCCCTGTTCACAGGACTATTTGGACTATATGTTATTGTATTTTCTGTGGACTTCATTGAGGACGCCCTCTGACAGCCACGCTTTGGGTTTCTTTCTCCTTTTTTTTGTTCCATTTTATAGACTTTACTGTAAAATCCAAGTGTGCACAGCGTGAAAATTGGATACACTTCTACACTATTTTGCACACTAATCCATTTGTATTTGTTCGTGTATGTCTGTTTATATAATGAAAATTCAGTAAAGATATTGTATAAAAAAATAATAAAATCATGTCGTAGACATAAAAACTCAGTAGATGAAGGATTCTCACAGCACTTTGTCGCAAAGAACAACTTTATTTAACTTAACGCCATTAGCTGAAATGTATTGGTTTCTTTAGAATTAGGCTAAATGAAGTTGGAGGTATGTGAAGCTGTCTCAGAACCTTCTACAGACATAAAAAACACCATGTTGAAATTTGTTCTCTATTTGTGTAGATCTTCACTTCCTTGTTTCCACAGGTTTACTGTCCTGCTTCATGATAATAATCAAAACGTCCCAGAGGTGTTTGTCTGGCTTGACACACTCAAAGAAATCCATGTGTCCCCGGTGAAGACAAGTTTTTGAGGTTTGGTCCAAAACACAAAGCATGCATCCCCCTTTTGTCTCTTGCTGCTTTTTCAAGTTCTGAGTTTACTATTTTTATCATCTGTTTCACAGTACACATAATGGAGTTATATTTACAGAGTCAAGTAAAAAGGTCTCCTTTTACTCCTTTTACCTTTAGTAATGACTGGAAAAATAGCCTTTCAGATTCTTGGTTTTGTACAAATATTTTTACTATTACTGTTGGTAGTAATAATTCATTCAGAACATCTTAGCATTCCAACAAACAATGTGTTATGTTCAGATGAAAAAAAATAAGGATTGTGAAATGTTCAGATTTGATGATTTTAGAGTGATCTGCTCTGATGAAAAGGACACAATGATCCACTGCACATTTCCAGTCTTAATTATCTACCATATTTGGCCTGATAAACCTGATGTTTATGAAGGTTTGAAGCAGAAACTGGGACTCCCACTTCCATTTAGTTATAGAAAAGTGGAGTTTATCTCATAAAAAAAGCAATTTAATATAAAAATGAGCTTAAACCTTATCTTTATTTGAAGTCTATGTTGGAATCTATTGTCCTGAGAACATAAAGATTTCACACCAAATTCAACCTGAGTCCTCTATACAGAACTCCATCTACACACTATTATTTAGGATATTCACATTTGTTCACAAATATTACATGTTGAACCACATTTAGTTTGCGCCACAGTTCTTCAGACTCCTGATTCATTGTGGAAGTGTTTTTTATGTTATTTTGTACACATGATATATGGGCATAGATGATATAGTCTCAGTTGACTTATGTGCACTTACTTCACTTACTTCACTATTGTGAAAGCTTTTCCATTAAGTGTTTACAATACCTTTGTACTCCTGCACATCTCATCACCATGAGTCTGCCTGCAGAGGAAATATTATCACTGGGTACTTTCTTCATTCACATCATTCATGTCTTCACTATGTAATGTGTGTAAAAGTTTCTGCCTGCCTCACTAAATTACCTTATCAGTATTGTCAGTATTACCTCAACAACTCGATAACAAGCGGCTGCTTTCCCTCATATTTCCATCTCTCCAGTGCTACATGGTCTTGCACACACTCATTCCTGCACATTTAAAAAGGAGAAACTGTTTATAAAGTGCTGAAAAAGGATTAGATTCCCTTCACCTTAATATGTTTCCATGTGCTCATCCAAGTGCTGGGTACTGTAATATGTCACTGCTTTAATGCAGCGGTACTCTGGCTGTCTGTGGTTGCCTGAACTGATTGGTTTTGGTTTCTTGATCACATTTCCATTTTACTATAATGTAGCGTGCTGATTGAGAAGTGTGACTTCAGCTAATCACAGTATGCTGACTCGATGCTGTGGATTTACATCGGAATATCCATATATCTTTCACTGCATTTTAATTTCTGATAAGACTTTGCAGATTCTTGGCTTTACCCATATTAGGTAAAAGTGGTTCTTTAAGCCACAATGACTTCAAAACAAATGATGCAATATGATGTATGCTTTAGATTTTCATTGCTCAGCCAATTGATTGAGCGTGGAAAAAACAAAGTATTCTCCAAGGGACAGATTCATATGAGTTATCCTCCATGTGCCAAAGTGATGTGAATATCTGGGCACGTACAGCTTGAATAAACATTTATATTACCCCACTCAGCAAAATACATCTTCCAGACTCTCTGAAGAATTTAAAGTATTTTTCTCAAGTGTGACGAAGCAGTCCTATAATTTCCAAGAAAGAGTGAGTGGCCTAGGCTCAGAGACATACCAAAGCTTTACAAGCTGGAATTTAGTTTTAGGAGAATAATCCCTATATGTGCATGATATGCACAGGAACCCAGGAAGAATCAGCTCAGCTCTAATGCAGCTTCCTCCTGTCTTCAAGAGAGAATACTCAGACCTCTGGAAAATTCCACTCAGAAGTCCAAGACAATGTCCTGTGATAAGGAACATGTTATTTCTAATGGTGACAAAGAAAAACATGCCAAATTGGGAGAAAAAAAGTATTTTAAAGCGTATTTTACATAAACTTAATAGCCTGTATATCGTGTATAGTAGATTTGTTCTTTTGCTAATTGACAATTTGGCAGATTGTGCTATAGGGTAGGGAAATTTCATTTAATCTTTTTTTTAAAGAAAGATGGCAAATCTTACTTATGTAACAGTGGCAAAGGACACACTTAGGATCATCTCTTAGTAAAACAAACTCAAATTGATGGGCTAGATTTATGATGTTGCATGTTTATATGCAGGGAAAAATGACTTGTCAGTATAAATCCATCTGTGCAAGTAGCAGCACCTCAGCATTTACATTTTGACTTGAATAAATAAGAAAAATGGCCATGAAAGATTTTTATCAGTGTATTTTTGGAAACACATAGATACAGATGGTTGTTGAACTGTTTTTTTGTTTTGTTTTGTTTTGTCTTGTTTTTTTTTCTTGGGGGGGGGGGGTTACATTTGGGCAAACAGTGGACAGACCTGGGGAATAAAAAAATAACAAAAAGATGAACAGAAACTACTAAAGTCCAACTCATTAAGTGGGTGATGACACAACAGCCATCAAAGCCCCTGCTTTGCTCTTAAATATTAAAAACAGAGGAATAATCCAAAGATGGACCACCAAATCACTTATTAGAGGGTTAGACACCAGAACAACTCCTCCAGTAACTTCTTGACTTACAAATTCATCCACAGAACCAAGCCTTTTTGGATACAGCATCTAGTGGCCATCGGTGGTATTACACTGTAAGATACTTCCCTTTCAACCACAGACCTTTCCCTTTGGAAAAAGCCTTATTCACTTATTCAAAAGTGAAGCCACTCTGATACAGATGGATGTCTCTGAATAGTCTGCCGTATGCCACAGGTAGTTAGCTTGGTTAAGCATCGTGCTAGTTTTTTACAAATTGCACATATTTAAAAAACACCATATAAAAAGACTTGGAAAAGAGATTGTTATTGCACCTAAAGGTGTTGGTAGACATATTATTGTTTTTCTTTGGGCAGAACAAAATACCATTTCTTTGTCCCTCTTTGTTTTAGCAAAGCTGAGCTAGCTGTGTCCAGGCTGGAGCCTTATTTAGCCTCACCTCAACTAACTCAAGGCTAGAGAGCAAATAAGGCCATTTTCCAAAAGAAAAGTAAGCTGCCACTAAAACTGTCGACCTGATAAATGGAGGCGTAAAATGTAAAATATTTTCCTCTGACAAGTTGTAAATTTGAGGTATAAAAAGGTGTAAAATGGGACCTGCTGTATAAATACTAGGCCTACATCTAGGCTACATCAGGATGGGTCTGAAGAACAGCATTTTGGGTAAACATACTGTCTTCTTTTACAACTTGTGTTGTATTTAGTGTCTCCTACTGACTTATTGTAGTAAACGTCGAGGAAAAAAGCCGCAAATCTTCATGTTGAACAACCATTAGGGTGCATTTTACCACGCAGATCCACCTGAGGAAGCAGTAGTGGAGGTTCTCAGACCAGTTGAAGACAGTGACAGGCTGATGTCACGTTGCTTAGAAAAAAGCTCAACCTGATGTATCAGCGTGATCGGAGAACAGTCTGTTCTTTGTTGACAGTGGAGATGAACAGCAGCACAGGGGATGTGTGACCTGCCACAGCCTTTCATAGATCATGACTCAGCAGTGTAGCATGATAACGAAAAGCTGTTCAAACAAGCCCAGATAACAACGCAATGAGTAAAACTACATTCTGCTCCTCCCATCTGTCTGCTGATCACTGTATATCCATGGATGTCTGCCAATCCTTTTGTTTGACACTTATGTCACTGTTTCTACCTCTTTGTGTGGTGGTCACGTGTATTTACAGTCAATTTCCTCACATAACTACATCATTGTGCTTGTGTCTGACTCTTTTCTGTGTTCACTTGTCTTTCACTGCCGTCTAGTGGACAAACTGTAGAATGACCCAGCTGTCTTGACTCTGGGACTCCACTGGGGGTCAGTTTAAACACACCAACACATGTTTATGAAGACTTCCGACCTCTAATGATGACCTTTAACCCTGTGATTGTCTCCATTATGCCAAATGTTGGCATTTGATTGTTGATCTTATCAAATCAAATCAAGTTTTATTTATATAGTGCCACATATAGAGCTGGTTGAAACCAGACTCTTAAGCCAATTTACAGAAACCCAACAGAATCCTCCAGGAGCAAACACTTGGTGACAGTGGGGAGGAAAAACTTCCTTTTAACCTTCAGAAACCTCAAGCAGACCCTGACTCCTGGAGGATGGTCGTCTGCCTTGAACTGTTGGGGTTAAAGAGGGAGAGAGAGAGAGAGAGAGAGAGAGAGAAAGATTTGGGAAGGGGTGGGGTAGGGGGACACATGGATGCACAGCAAACTGAACCAGAACTGTGAAGATAATTCATTTAGCAGACAGGAGAAGTTGTTTACCTGCTTGACTAGTGTCAGCTACTTCCTGTAGCCTTTGTCAAACAACTGCTCCTGTCTGCTAAATGAATTATCTTCACATTTATACTTGGAAGACAGTATGAACCTTTACCAGGCTGAACTAGAAGTGTTAAGAAGTAGGACAGCTGGTGATAGTATAATTACCAACAGCTGGAACAAATGTCCATAACTGTTAGTACTACTGCTACAAATACTAGCATTAACCATGGAAATATATGGATAAAAGAGTGATAATGATGAAGGCAGGAAAGGAGCAAGACCACAGCAGCAGGTCCAGAGATGATCCCAGGAAAACCTGTGAGGGCATAGAGCACAGACACTGCAGGGAAGAAGTCAAGGCAGTAACATGGATTAGCTGAGGAGTGGATAGAGGAGACGATTAGGAGAAGAGGAGGAGCAGAGGGAAGGTCTGTGTATCATCATGATTATCTTATCTTATCTTATCTTATCTTATCTTATCTTATCTTATCTTATCTTAGAACTGGGAGAAGTATTCAGAGGTAAAGATAAAAGTATCAAAGACAATCAAAATGTGCTTTGTATGAAAAGTAAAACTAGTTATTGTGTAGTAAAATGGTCCCTGTCATTGTACTATTGTGATGTATATGATGTTTTTGGATTCGCCTCTCAGCTGCATTTTATGTGTATGTTAAATTTGACCATTGTTCATGTTTGATATTGAGCCAATGTGTGTGTTTTTCTGTTGTCTGTCTGTGGTCCTGTCACTGTGAGTCAATGGTTTGACATTGTCCTGTCCTGTAAGTATGTAACTGTGTCTTTGTTCTTTAAAAAAAAAAATCAAAAATCAAATATAAAAAAAACAAAAAAACAGCAATATTAGAGTAAAGTGTAAGTATTGTTTAAGTATTGTAAATGTGTACTTCAGCAAATTACTTTAAATGGAAAGATACTTACCACTACACATCAGAGATTGTATACAGCTCTGAACTCTGAACTGATTTCAGGTTTTGTCACTAGTTTGCTATATTAGAAGTATTTATCACCCCATTCTTATTCTTATTTCCTTTATTTATATTTCCTTTATTTTTTATTTTTTATGTCTGCAAAAAAAATAAAATACTCATGAAATATTAAGAGTAAAACAAGGACAAACACAATTTGTCAAATAAGGCATCCACCAAAATAGAAGGATATTTATTGGAAAGTTTTCATGAATCATTTTCATTCAAAAGGTCAAAATGAGTATAATATGTCAGTGCAACAGAATATTTGATATATAAAACACTACCAGACGAGTAAAATCTCTCCACAAAACTCCTTTGTGGTGTGACAGTTGGTGTTGACTGCAGGTCAGCTTTATGAGTTCATGAGAGAAAATACATAATTATAAAAATACAATAACATCTGAGTGATTGTGAGCTGAAGAAAAGCCAACCTGACTGCAGTAAAGTCACAGGGGGCTGGAGAGGGTTGCCATTTTCTTGTTTCATGGCTTGGGTTCTGGTGTCACTGGACAGACCCGGACCGTCCAGTAGGGGACGCACTTGCTGCAGGATGCAATATCTGTACCACATTCATGACATGCTATGTTATGCTTTGGCAGCCTTCAGATTACAGTGTAAGTTTTAGTTTTTTGGGATATCAATGAAACAACTGTGCATAGAAGTACTTTTAAAAAGCTATACTTTTTTCCTAATTAATTAATTAATTATTTAGTTGATAATTATGGGGCAAGGAATTCAGAATACATATATGATGTTAGCTTTATTTTGTTCAAACATAAAACATTACACCAGAACTTAGGGAATACGTTTAATGACAATAAAACATTGGAGAACAGTAGTGCAGTTTTGGAATTTGATTAGTTTTACAGCCAGAACATGAAGAAAAGAACCTGAAGAACATGTTATGGTCAGATTGTCATATAAATAAATGAAGGAGCCAAACACTGTCTGTGTACACTTATAGTTTATCGGACCAAACACAAGTTAATGTGACGCCCATATGTGCCGTGTTTACTTTTATTGTTTTTATTATTTACTTTTATTGTTTTGCACTTAATTGCTGATTGATGTGTCGTTTAGCTCTGGGTTGTGGAATGTCTGTCTTTAATTGAAAGGACTTTTCTGCTGTGATTATATGTATCTGTTACCACATACACAAAAATAAATTCTAAATTATAATAAACTAAACTACACTGTCATTTTTTTCTGCCTCTGTGTTATTTCTGTTCCTTTTTTTACACGTGGGATTTTCCAGTTCCCCATACTTCCAATATTAAAGCCACTGCAAAACAAATGGCACATGATAAATCACCTGCTGCTCATGTCAAAGACCATATCCAGCAAAAGGCAGAATGTAGGTCTTATTTTTGACTTCAAAAGGAAAAGCTGTCAGTAAAGTGTTGAGTTATATTTAGTGTCACTGCAGTTTTTGGGACACGGGACACATCTGGACAGTCTTACTTTGCAGCTGCATCATGTCTGCTTCAGAGGGACACACTGAAGCCTACATACAGTGCATGTGGATCTTTTCCTTCCTCTTCCCTCCCAGAAATCCGTTGCAGGGGAGAGCTGTGCATCCCTCTTATCTCTTAGTCACTAACTGATAACAACTCCACACATCACCTAGTTACAAAAGTACAGGGAGACACAATACTGCTATTGAAAAGGAAGTCAGCTCTCATAATTCACTGTAAATGCAATGACTCAAAGGCTCCATTTTGGAAATAAACGGTGGTGGAAAGAGTCCCATGCTACATCTATTCATCTGTTTATCTGTCTATCCATTCCTGTTTAGTCCTTTTCACTTCCAAAATTTCCAACAAAATAAAAGTGACATTTTATAGGAATGAATTCACTTTGTAATATTAGCAACAGTGTAATAGGTCAATGTGACTCAAAAAACATGCAATTGGCAATTTTTAGTGTTGTTCATCATATTAGGAAATATTTAAGGTCACTAAATATAGGGTGACCATATTTTGATTTCCAAAAAAGAGGACACTCAGCTCCACCTCAAGATACTTGATCACACGTTATGTAAGTCCTGTAGTATTCTGTGGGCAGTGCCCATAACCCAGGATAAAATACTTCAGTGAAACAGGTTGCTTGGAATTATTTTATTATTCTAGCTGTAGAAGTGTCATAAAAGCTGCTGTGTTCATGTACTTGTGTCCTTTTTTTCAGGACTACTACTTTCAAGATCTGGCAAGAACAGGTTTTGCTTTACTGTGTGTTTTAGGCATAACAGGGTGGAATAATAGACAAAAAAACAGAGTTGAATTTTTATAGGTTTTGCTGTTCAAGGCAACTCATCATTTGTCCATGTGTATTACAGATCGGCTCTACAAAGGAACAAAACATTTAGTAACAGGCAGAATATTGCTCAAATTGCGCTTCATTTTCTTTAGACATTTCAAGTTGTTCATATTTGTTCAGGTTATTCACATTTAATGGTTAAACGGTAGTTTATTAATCAAAATATTTTCATAATTTAATGGGTTTTTTTACGTTATTTATAGGCATTTTTTTTCTCCCTCACATTAAACCAAGAAGTAAATTTGGAGTCATTAATTCTAGGTTATTCTGTTATTATTTCACTGTGGATCATACTGGTCTGAATGTAGAACCTGAACTAAAACCAGTTTGACTCCTTTGACTCGTCTTAACTTCAGTATCATTTTTGCAGTTGTAAACCCATACCATGGGTCAGACTGGAACCTCTGGCGGCCGGTTTTGGGCCGTGGGCCGTATATTTGCCACCCCTGCTATAGTGCATCTCTGGACAAGTCCGTCCGTCCCCACAGTGTCTTTCACTGTCCTAATGTCCCATACATCACCGGAAACAACAAAGTGTTTTCTTCCTGTTGGATTTGAAACTTTTCCGATTGAACGAACCGTCACAGACATCGAAATTACGCTTGAGCCGATACACACTCATTTAAAGAGTTTTTCCTGTGAAAAACAATGAAAACTGGACAGATTCACAAATTTATAAAAACCAACCGGGCGCTCCGGACAGGATGTGAACAGAGACATGTCTGGACAAAAGAGGACATTTGGTCCCCCTAGTCTAAACAAATATATACTTAAATGCCAAAATGTATATGACGTTTCCATTTCAGAAATTATGAGTTTAAGTTCTGAGGTTCTTCCTCCTCGGTCGTTGTCTTCCTCACCGCTGCCGCCACGCTAAAGATGACGTCACAGTTGTTGACGCCGCATCACGACGATGACCAGCCACAGTGAGTGACGACTTACCTGGAGTGAAAACACAATGTGTTCATGCCAAAACTGAACCAAGCCATGCTGAGTTCAGGTGGTCAAACTGATGGTAGTGGAAGAAAAGCAGCGTAAAGAATTCAAATATATGTGGGTTAGGGTGTGGAAGAACACAACAGACACTGATGGGGGCTTTACCGCGGATGGCGTTTCCACTGTGTCATAGCAGGAACTACCAGGTACTATCTAGTTCCACCGTCACTGAAGTCCCAAGCAAGACAAAGTAATAATGAACATGGAATAAAATCATGCAAATCATCTACTGATCAACCCAGAATTGTTCCTATGTCAGTAGGTACAGTATGTGTGTCATCATATTGTGATGGCATTGCATTAAACTAGCTTAAACTAACAAATGTGCACATTATTAAGGCAACTCTATCTTTATAAGTTATTATTGGTGAAACTGTAAAAAAAAAATTACATGAGATTTCATTCCAAAAAGTATGACTTTTGAAGTTATTGTTAAGTTTTAAGGTCCTCCCTCACTGCTGTGGCCCGGCTCCCCTCCTGCCTCCGGCTTCACCCCCCATCTTTCCATCCTCTGTGGTCCTGCTCCCCTCCTGCCTCCGGCTTCACCCCCCATCTTTCCATCCTCTGTGGTCCTGCTCCTCTTCTGTCTCCGGCGTCACCTCTCATCTACCCATCGGTTAGGTTGTCGTCGTTTGCTGTGCATCCATGTGTCTACCCCTATTCCCCCCCCTTCCCAATCTTTCTTTCCTTCTCTC
>JAPQRQ010000006.1:2537432-2548373 GCA_037367365.1 Apogon talboti
GTGTGCGTGTGTGTGTGTGTGTGTGCGCGCGCGTGTGTGTGTGTGCGTGTGTGTGTGTGTGTGTGTGCGTGTGTGTGTGCGCATGTGTGTGTGTGTGTGCGTGTGTGTGTGTGTGTGTGTGTTTTAATTGGCCAGTAAAACACCTACAACATGAATTAAATATCTACAAAGTCGTTGTTATGCTTTTTTAACCGTAGAATAGAGCCATCATAAGGAGATTGAGGCCATTTTCCTGACACAAAACAAGCCAGGCCTCTTTCACTGAGCCTGTTTACATGACCATAAAAATCCAATAACTGGGAGTAATCACATTATTGTAATAATCAGATTTGGCACTTTTACATGCACTTAAGAAATGCGATAATTGAAAAGCCTGGTTTAGACGTTTCAGTCCATTATCAGCTGTCTTTCAGAGTACATATGTACATAGTGATGGTAGACTCAAACTTCCTGTTATTGGCTTTCGCTCACATCTGACTGTCACTTTCATTTTCTACTATTTAATTTTTACACATGCACAGATATAAAAGAATGAAATAAATCAGATTAACCTGTATATATGCAGGAATGATAATGGATTGGATTTCTATAGTGCTTTTCAAGGCACCCAAAGTGCTTTACATTATTGATTTACTCTGACAGAAGCCAAACGGCCCCTCCAACCACCACCGAACATTGACACACATTCACACACCAGTGTGAGTGACACGGGAGGCAAGGTGGGTGAAGTTTCTTGCCCGAGGGCACATGAGGACAGAGCTGGATTTGAACCGCCAACCCTTTAGTCACTGGACGACCCTCTCCACCTCTGGAGCCATGGCCAACCCTACAAGACATCTGAGTATTGAGGAGAAATCCAGGTGTGTTCATTCGATCTGTCATAATCAGATTACTACTGTTATCTCATAAAACATATCAGATTATGCTGTTTGTATGATCACTTGAATAATCTGACACCTCCACAAATTGGATATCGATTAGAGACTTAGTGTGCATGTAAATGTTCCTTCACAGTAGAGTCCCAATCCCTTGTGTGATCTTTGTCAGGTGTGATCGTGGTTAAATTGATGGTGATGGAGTCTTAGCACACAGCTGTGTGATTCTATTGACTGTACAAGGCCTATCCTGCTCATTAAGCAAATATTTAAAGTTCAGAGTAACCATCTGCACGTTTCATGCACATTATGAAACAAAATCATGTTTTGGAGGCAAAAACAAATCAATATTTTCCTAATAATTTTGCCCACCACTGTAAATATGAGGATTGTCAACACTTGGTTGAAAATCCTTTGCGGTCTGAGGTGTGGATCCATGGAGTTTCCTCCCTGGAGGTACCTTTCCAGACGTTTACTTTGTCTACGTATCACACAGACCCACAGCGCACACTGGTTTTGTCTATGAACCAATTTTATTCAAACAGGACATCCATGACAAAAAAACAAGACAAAAATCAGAAGCCCCATGCAGATGTGTAGACGGCTGGTGGAACACAGACAATAAGGTGTGTCTCCTGCTGGGTGTGGCTGATCCTTTAACAGTGGGAATTCAGAGCATGGTCAAACCACAGACACACCACAGCCACTGTCATGATGACATAATCTCCATAATTATCTGACCGCTTCTCAGTAAGACTTCAGGACAATTGCATCCTCAAAAATACTGGTCAAAATAGTTACATTAGCTAAGACATTCTGTCTGTGATCACCAGAGGAAGCATGAGAGGAGACTGTGTCATCCCTTGGACCGGTTTAGACATGGAAGTTCTTGCCAGTACACTCAATCAATCAATCAATCAATCAATCAATCAATCAAATTTTATTTACATAGCACCAAATCATAACAAAAGTTATCTCATGACACTTTACATACAGAGCTGATCGAAACTAGACTCTCAAGCTAATTTACAGAAACCCAACAGAATCCTCCAGGAGCAAACACCTGGGGACAGTGGAAGGAAAAACGTCCTTTTAACAGGCAGAAACCTGGAGCAGACCCCGACTCCTGGAGGATGGTCGTCTGCCTTGACCAGTTGGGGTTAAAGAGAGAGGGTAAAGGAAGAGAAAGAGAGAGAGAGAGAGAGAGAGAGAGAGAGAGAGATTGGGGAAGGGGGGGGAATAGGGGGACACACATGGATGCACAGCAAACCAAACTAAAACTGTTAAAAAGTAGAACAGCTGGTGTTAGCAGCAGTAACTACAACAAATGTCCATAACTGTTAATACTACTACTACAAATACAGGTATTAACAGTGGATATACTACTACTAACACTGATAGTACAAATAATAGAAACCTCTACCATCTATGTAACTGTATAAGAAACACAATCACAACTATATGGATAAATGAGTGATGATGATGGCGGCAGGAGGGGAGCAGGACCACAGGGGGGGGACACCAGGGAAAACCTGTGAGGACATAAAGCACGGAGACTCCGGCGAAGAAGTCAAGTCTGTAACATAAATTTGCTGGGGCGTGAATAGAAGAGAAGATTAAGAGAGAGGACATCAGACAGGAGCAGAGAAGAGCTCAGAGTATCGTGATGAGTCTCCCAGCAGAACTCAGAGCAGCCTGAGCCGCCCACTATAAGTGTCATCAAAAAGGAACGGTTCTGATAATATTTAAGTAGTAGTAGTAATTTTTAGATCATATAAGTGAAGTTGTGCAGAAAAATAAACGTATTAAAAAAATTGCCAAAATAGGTTCAGACCATGAAGGGTTAATCAAATTCTCTTTTTTGTCTGAATACTCAAACTGTCATTAAAACCTGGTTCCAACAACAAAACTGGTGGTTGTTGCAGAGTTTGTCCATGTACCATGACAGGGGTGGCCTAACACTTCTGCACACATCTATTTTTATGCTTTGTGCACCAAATAAATTTTACATTCAAGCTTTTTGCACAAGTAGCAAGTGAGCTATACAGAGAGAAATATTTGAATCCAACACAGTCACATCTGATCAGCCGTCCTCCTCAGCCCCCTCATTTTGGGGTCTGTTATCTTAAATCTTAAAGCAGCCTGCTGTTCTCAGGTCTGCTGTTCTCAACAGTTTGAAATGTCACCATTCCTGTGCCAGACAATCCCCCTGTATTTTCATCCCCACACTCACCTATCCTTTCTTAGGAATTTCTTTGGAAACTGGAGGAGTGGACTACTGGCAACAGGCGGGACTCTGCTCTTTCAACTTTTGGGAACTCAAACTCTTGGGAATAGGGAGGAGGCTGCAAAGGTCCAACGAACTCGGAGGGGAGTGACTCAGAGGGAGGGGGTGGACGTGGGTTGGGGGGTATAAACAGCAAACTACCGTCACCGCCCTCTCCGTTTGAGCAACTTTGTGGCCTGCACATCCCCTTTCTGTCTCTCTGTGTCTGTGTGTGTGTGTTTGTGTGTGTGCGCGCGCGCGTCCGGCCCGCGGTGCAAGCAGCAGCAGCAGCAGACTAGAAGTGCGTCCTCCTCCTCCTTCTCCACCGGTGCGCTCTGATCCGCTACTGTTCACTCGCCAAGCACCGACTCAACTCCGCAGACATGGCACCTGCGCTCCAAATGTTCGCTGTCCTCATGGCATCGGCATTAATTCCAACTGCGACATCGGCCCATCTCAATGACACGTAAGTTCCACTAAGGTTGTTTTTTTTTTTTTTTTAATTTATTTATTTAACCAAAGCATCAAAGCAGCTCCTCACGTAAAGTCTGAAAGTTTGGTGTGTGCGTCACGCAGGTGGGCGCAAAATGCGCACCAGCGGACGCGCAGGATTAAGTCAACAAAAAATCATTAAAATGTGTTTGTTGTCCTTTTTGACCAAAAAAAAAACTTCATCGTGGAGTAAGAAAGTCCACCTCAGGGTGGTGTTATGCAATCTGCAGAGGAACAGTCACCCTAGTCAGTGTTTGTGTATGTGCCTTAAACCCCCATCTGCTATCATTTGCCCCCAAATGACTCTTAGTCAGGTGGACTAAGGAAAACAGTGATTAATGACAGTATTTGATGAGTTTGGTAAATGATTTAAAAGTGATGTCCTTCCTTCAGGTTTTTTGGGCCCACAGATCTCTCATACTCACTGATTTTGTGCTGACCTGTTTTTTTTCTTCTTTTCTTTATCTGCACTCAGTTCTTCATGACCTAAATGCCTTTCCTAGTTGTGCACCAGAGTTGACCAGTTTAATGACTTTTCATCATCATGCACTGTCTTTGAGGCAAAAACAGCATCAGTATTCTCAGCTACACCAAACTCAATTAAAAGCGTCCTTTATTTCTCATTGGCAGTGGTTGGCCGCTACGTGCCAACCAGCCTCAAAGACACAATATTCAGCAGAGAGTCCTGGAAGCAGGATAAAATGGTTATTTAAAATAATTTCATGTTGTATTCATAGACCACATATTGGAATACATACTAACACCATGTTCCCAATACTGAGCATAAATATTTTTGTTTTTCATTCTGAACACGTACATACTTCAACATGTCTTATAGTGTTGATCCTTATTCTTTTTCTGGACTTCTACTCAATCTAGTATGTTTAATTTACATACTCTTGTTGTGATTCGTGATAAAAGTTACACTTTATACTGGTATGTTTAGGTGTGCAAGATAAGGTAAGATAAGCTGCTACCACAGTGACAGCTAATGTTCCAATGATCCAAATAAAGAATATAATTCCTTCTCCCAAACCTTAATATAAAACTACTCATCATTTAAAGAATAGTTGTGTAATATTTAGTAGCATCTAGTTGTGAAGTTGCAACCAAATGAGCACCCCTTACCTCACCTTTCTCTCTAGTGGTGGCAAAAAACCAAAAAAAAACAACCAAAAAAAAAAAAAACCATAAGCATGAATGTTATCTTCAGTTTCTGCAGTAACAGCCCTGTAAATCTTACACACTGAAACGTATCTACTTAGGACTATATCAGACTACACACTAAGCACAATAAAAGATATACTGTCATTGCCTGCAGATCTGTGTTGCTTCTTAGAGATAAATGATATGCAAGAAAACATATTGTGTCTTGATGTTGTGAAATGAGTCACAACTTTAGTGGGAATGTTAATTTCTTTTCAGTTATATACTGTATATTTTTGATCCCTGTAAAGGCTACAATTTAAACGTCCACATATAGGTGGATTAAGGGTGGTGTAATGTAAGAATAAGATACCAATGTCTGTTGACAGGTAAGAATTTTGAATTACTGACACATGCACAATGAAACTTGCTGATATGCAAGTTTGTATGTATTTCAGAATGAAAAATATGTGCATTTTTCCTGATAACAATCAGACTCATCATAATCACACTGGCCACTATAACTGTATTATGACTTGTTCACCAAATCTTGCGGCCCTGGCTCTGTACCAAACAATCATGTTATTTACTTCTGCTGAATCTGATTAGTAGGTCAGGTCATCTCTGTAGCACCACCATGCGTTATTTCTAATGGAGTATTGTGACACATTTTTTGTATCTAAACTTGTACTTTGCCATCCTGCAGTAAAAAATGTCACTTCATTTTTCAGCTTTTCCACTGTGTCCTTCTTTTTATCCACAGCATTTTTGCAGTGACAGTGAGCTCCCAGGTGAAAGGAGGGGCTCAGGAGACTCTGTGTGCGCAGATCCACAGCCCCACGGAGCCCATCTCCCTGACTGTTGCCCTCAACATGGACCCTGAAAGCAGTGTCATTCTGGAGGAGGTGGTCAGACAGGACTTTCACCGCTGTCTGAACTTCCAGGTATGACTCAATGTGTGTAGATCCAGTTTGGAAACTTTCAGAAAGTTGTTTTTTTCCTTTTAATCATGTTGGTTTTTATTTGGTTGGCCTAAGTTTTCCACTAGCACTGGGGTAGAGTGGGGGACGGCAAAGTTTTTAACATTTTGAAATGGTTTAGTGCATCGACAGTGTTTCTTGGCATTATGCACCTAATTATCCAGTCGGCGCCATGACCAAGGCTGACAAAGTAAATGGTTCTCTGTGAATTACTGCTCTGGTTTCTGTCACACCACTACATGCTGTTATGCAACTTATGGTCAAAGCTCCATGTTGATGCCAAATGACCTGTCGACCCCAATCAGCTCTGTGACAATAGTACTTAGTTTCACTTCATTCCCCAGTGTTCAGCCCTCCTGCGGGCTTGGTCTGGCATTTGTCGATTTGCAACTAAACAATGGCTGCTTTTTGCCAGAGGCCAGCTATGTACCTGCATTCCTCTGGAAAACATCCCCTGCCCCCTACTTTCAGTCTCATGGCACACACGCACACGCACACACACACACACACACACACACACACACACACACACACATGCACAAAAACTCCCCTTGTAAATTTGGAAGTGGCTCCAGTCCCTGTTATGTAATAGCAACTCCATTAGCAAGTGAAAACATATGCTATACAAGTATGACGCCATTTCAGAATTAACCTTGTGTGGTGGTGGTTGTTGCTCAATATCAGCACAGCTCAGATGGATTTACTTCCAAGTCATTATTCTGTACCATTATCATTGTCAGATGGTGCACAACAAATGCACTTTTTCCATGCACTTATACACAGGACTGATTGTCTTAGAAGGGGTGGTGATGTTGCAATATTTGGAAAAAATAGGTTTTATGTAAAGGTTTTACTCTCCAAGTCAGTGAGCAAGCAATTTGAAGGTTTGTAAATCCTTACACATAACTGTTGTTGGCTGTTATGGGACACCCTCATCTAAAAATGGTACTCTATCCAAATTAATACAACTCATAACTGATCTTGATTATAAGGAGATAATAGTTTTGGGAGATTTAAACTGGAACTGGTTGAACTCAGGATCAGAAAAAGCAAAGTTTGATTCTCTGAATCTGTTTCAGATTGTGGACGGTCCTCCAGTCCAAATATGAAAGATCCTCAAAAGGCTTCTTTAATTGATTTAATTGTAACTAATATGCTTCACAAATACACAACACCCTTTATATTTGCAAATGATGACAAGTGATCACTGTCTTATTGCGACGGTCAGAAATACAAAACTTCCTAAAACTCAAGCCTCTGTCATTATCAAACTTGACATGAAACACTTCTCAGAACACGGATTCCTTTACGACCTTTTTTATTTTGAATGGGATAAAATCTATCCTATTGCTGACATAGCTTGGGAATCCTTTTAGGATGGTTTTATCAGTCTTGTAAATAAACATGCTCCCCATAAACGCTATAGAGTCAAAGGCTGAAATAATCCGTGGTTAGCAGATATACTAAATGAGTGTAATCTGGTTTAGGCCAAAGCCACGCAATCAAAGGAAGAGTCGGATTGGCTGCGTTAAAGGCATCTCCAAAACTCTTGCACAGTTACAATTAGAAAAGCTAAATCTGAGCATTTCCTCACTAAAATTACCAAAAATCTCAATAACCCATCTAAATTCTGTTAAAATTTGAGCGACAATAATAATATTGCCTCCGTGTATTGTCAAGGACTCACAGCAAATTATTGATAAGACAGAAATGCTGAAATGTTTTAATGAGCACTTCATATCCACAGGTGATTTCTTTAATTCTCAAAATTCCAGTCATGGAAGAGCTGCTTTTTTAAGTCAGATGTTCAACTGTCAGAGAATTCAACTTTCAGTTTTACTCCTTTTAAGGTTTCTGAGGTGCACAAAGCTCTCAGACTTTTAGACATGTCTAAATCAGCTGGTCCTGATAAATTAGCGCCATTTTTTATATGTTTAGCAGCAGATTTTATAGAATCTATTTTAACATACATTTTTAATCTATCTATCTTAACAAATGAAATTCCATCTATATGGAAGTCAGCCTTTTCATTGATCTCATCAAAGCCTTCGACACCTACTATTAAAACGGAGCCCAATTATCATTGGACTTTCTAATCATGTAGTCAGCTGGTTTGAAAACTATCTCACTAATAGAACACAGTGTGTACAAGTTAAGGGACAGACATCGGACTTACTCACAGTTAAAAAGGGCGTACCTCAGGGGTCAGTCCTTGGACCTCTACTATTTATTTTGTACATCAACAATATTGCTCAAAACGTTTCCAATGCTGGGGCGGCATGACTCACTGTCTTTCACCCTTCACATACAGGAACTTTTAAGGAGACTAAAACTAAAATTGGGTTTTTATTTCAGGACAAAATCTTGCCTTTCTTTTGAGGCTAAGAAGAGAGTTGTTGCTGCCACTTTTATGTCTGTGCTTGATTATGGGGACATTATTTATATGAATGCATCGTCTCAGTGTTTAAATGCCCTTGATACAGTTTATCATGGTGCTCTCAGGTTTATTACAGGCCTCAGAGCTCATCATTGTCTTTTATACACTCGAGTTGGGTGGACAGATCTTTTTACACGCAGACTGAAACACCTGTATTTTTTTTTTTATCTATAAATGTATTTTAGGTCTGCTTCCATCATATTTAGTAGTTTACATCTGTTGGAATGACTTAAATAATTACACTCTCTGGTCCCAGGATCTGTTATCTTTAGAACTAAAGGAATTGGTCTCTTTTAATACATTCAAAGTCATTTTAAACGAATGGGAAACGGATAAATCTGGATGTAGATGTTTTTTGAACTGATTAAATTGGGTTCTGCTTTGAGATGCTTTTAAGGAACATTGTTGTTATACTTTTAGTACCTTTTAAAATAATGGTGGTATTTTTTATGTATGCTCTTATCTACTGTATTATGTATGGTTTTAGTACTGACATTTATTGCATTTTACATATACTTTTTATGTATATTTTGAGTGTGGATGTATGGCTGTGATTTCTATTTTGTGTAACTTCTGCTGCTGCTGTCTTGGCCAGGACACTCTTGAAAAAGAGATTTTTAATCTCAATGAGCTTTTTCCTAGTTAAATAAAGGTTATATAATAATAAATAATAATGCACAACCTGGCAAAAAAAAGTCCCACACTCTGTTTTATTGAACTGTGTTTAGCTTTGCTTACAGCATGTATTTTCAATAAGCTTATGCAATGCCACATTTATTTCTAACATGATTTGGGCACTTATCATTGCTGAACCTAGAGCTGAATAAGTGAAGCAACCCCAGATCATAACACTGCCCCCAGAGGCTTGTACTTTAGGCACTAGGCATGATGGGTAATCACTTCATCCACCTCTCTTCTCACCCTGATGTACCCATCACTCTGGAACAGGGGCAGTCTGGACTCATCACACCACATGACCTTTTTCCATTGAAACACAGTCCAGTCATTATGCTCTCTATCAAACTGATTGTTTAAGAAATGAGAAGTTACTGCATCTGTTAGAGTTAAAGCACTTGCAGATAAACATGTTGATCACTACAATAGTTATCCAATCGAAGGATCTGAACTATTTGTTGAGTTAAATCCAGGTGGGCCTTTTTTTGGTCAGAGGCTGTAATATCTAGATTTTCCCACTCCTTTCTGTCTGGCAAAACTCAACTTACTTGCTGTTTTCAAAGTCCTAAAAAATTACTGCTGATTTCTTTTTACTAACCACTTTTCCTTAACCTTGTGGTAAAATCTCTTGAGGTCAAGTAAAGTTTTGATAGGGAATTCATAAGGACTTTGACAAAAGCCGATTGTGGTGCTGAGAGAATCGACTGTATCTACAATAAGTAGCTGTTGCAATAAAACAACAATGCTCTGAAGATGGACAACAAATAGTGTGTCTTGAATATTTCACCCTCTGCATTCTTATAATGTTGTTTAATGCAGGGTATAAATGTGGACAATTAAGCAGAAAAATACTGCTTCATTGCCAAGATATGAATCGAAATAAATAAAGGAGTATAATTGATATTAATGCCAATTATTATTTTGATGAAAATGAATCTATGCTAAGATAAGCATGTACTGTATATATAGTTATACCCAAGTTAAGGCTACATATCGGCCGATTATAGCGTATTGCCGATTAATCAACATCGGTCAATATGTAGCCGATATATTAACTTTTTTGCTGCGCAGAGATTGTGTTGCTGTGGTCTGCACTGTACTTTCCCCAAGTACGTGGCCCCTCCCCCTCACACTCAAACGGGGCTGCACGGTCCGTGCCGCGGGTACCTCACAATTGGTATGCGCAAATTGAAAGTGAAACTTAACACACCTTACTAATACCTTTATGTCTCCCGCTGTTGTGAAGTTCATTTACCTTTTCCCTACCTCCTGAAACTTTGGAACTTTCATTTGAGGGGGCAGGATGCTTGTGTGTCGTCGTCATTGCCCCTAAAAGCACACAGGAGCCGGGTGACGCAGCCAGCATTTACTTTTACATATGGAACTTTTCAATAGCGACTAAATATGACTAATTGATAAGATGTTTTTGTGAATGAGCCTTTTAAAACCACATAATGTATTAGTTTAAAAACACCTCACATCAACCTATGTATGATCACTTTCAGCTGAATGCAGCCACTTGTTTTTATTTTAAAATGATCAACTATAGTATTTAATTCTATGCTAATTATTTTAATTTAGTAGAGTTCTGGTTCTTAGTCTTGAATCATATTTTGGGTATTATAAGAATTTATGTTCATGTATGTATATATCCTGTGTATATCAATATTCTTATTTAATATATATCGGTCAGTATATTGGGTATTGGCCATTATATCGGATATCGGCCGATATATCGGATATCGGGGTTTGTTTGCCCCAATATCGGTATCAGCATCGGCCCCAAAAATCCCATATCGGTCGGGCTCTAATATCAACTTAAAACCTCATCAGTATTAGCATTTTGACCCACAAATTTATTCGGTCCCAAACTGATTTGACTACATTTTTGCTTTTTGCGGTTTTGTTTTATAAGAGCGATGTATCCTAAAATCAATGAATGATATTCCTAAGTTTGAGAAAATAGGTACCGTATTTTCCGGACTATAAGTCGCACTTTTTTTCATAGTTTGTCTGGTCCTGCGACTTATACTCAGGTGCGACTTATATATATTAAAATATATCATTTCA